>MUZC01000082.1:307852-342506 GCA_002072015.1 Radix auricularia | reverse complement strand
TAGCTAGACCACTAACGAGCTTATGTCACAGTTACATTACCATGAACGAATGCATGTCATCAGCTGTTATTGATTCATCTGTGCACAGCACATCACTGTTGTCACAGTTACATACCATCAGCACACGACTGTTGTCACAGTTATATACCATCAGCACACGACTGTTGTCACAGTTATATACCATCAGCACACCACTGTTGTCACAGTTATATACCATCAGCACACCACAGTTGTCACAGTCATATACCATGAACGAATGCATGTCATCAGCTGTTATTGATTCACCTGTGAACAGCACACCACTGTTAGCTTCCTAAACACATCATAAAACAAACGAAATATGATCATGATGACAACATGAAATAAACGGAACATTAAAATCTTTCCCTACTTTTTATTATTTCTCGCGTTCTTAATATAAACTTTAGTCATTGTTATCATTGTATCTTGTTCAGATTTTAGGCTTAGTTAGGTAGACGTAATACATGTAATTTAAAAACTTACGGCTAAATACTTGTGTTAAAAAAACCCAAATAAATTGATATTGAAGCTCTAGATACCAAGTAGTCGGATAAGTCTATAAATGAAATAAACGCTTTCACGTACCAACTTGACACGACAATGCAATATCAATATATTTGAAAAGAGCTGATAACTTTAAAGTTGTGTATCCTTTGTTGCGTTTCCACCTCATCACAATTAAATGGCTGCAAGCTTTGGCCCTAAATATTACCGTTGTCTCATATTATTGCATTTCCTTAGCCGCCACCACATTTTAAACAATGAGTCAGATCTCGCCGTGAAGCTGTGGCCTCTAACCCCAATTAGTCCAAAACACATGGTGCCAAGCTGCTTGCCTCCTCGGCGATATTTTTAATATCGTTTCTTGGAACTCGGCGGATGGCTGATATTTCTCAGAGAATTGTATCCACGTCATAAGCCAAAGTGATCCAGCTCTCCAGATTTAAGTCCTTGGAACTCGGCGGATGGCTGATATTTCTCAGAGAATTGTATCCACGTCATAAGGCAAAGTGATCCACCTCTCCCTGAACTCGGCGGGTGGCTGATATTTCTCAGAGAATTGTATCCACGTCATAGGGCAAAGTGATCCACCTCTCTCTATTTAAATCCTTGGAACTCGGCGGATGGCTGATATTTCTCAGAGAATTGTATCTAAGTCATAAGGCAAAGTGATCCACCTCTCCCTGAACTCGGCGGATGGCTGATATTTCTCAGAGAATTGTATCTAAGTCATAAGGCAAAGTGATCCACCTCTCCTTATTAAAATCCTTGGAAATCGCTTAGACAAACGTATAAATCAGAAATCGCTGGGCTAAGATTCAAAATTAGAAATTCAACTTTTGTCAAAGGGTATGTTTAATATATACAATTGCAATATTATTTTCGACCGGTATTTTTTTTTTAGGGCGTTAGGGTGTCTTTTTTTTCGTTTTCTTAAATTTGAAAGTGACATTTAAGATCCCTAAAATATGTTGGACACTGCGGCTGTGATGTCAATTACTCTGTGCAACTCGCCCCATGTTAGTACGGGGTGTAAACAACTACCCCCGTAACCAGCATTCGAGCGGGTATAAAAATCTCCAACTAGCAGACTACCCTCGTACCTTGCCACCATCAAGTTATCTTATCTCGTCAGCCATCAGGTACAGAAATTCCTTTCCACCATGTTCTGCTGCCCTCGCCACACGCCTCGTTATACGTCATGTACCTATTCACACCGAGTCTCGCAGTGGTGTTTTAATCACTACTTCTGTTACACCACGGAAAGCTTTTTAAATCTAAGCCTTTAATGACTTCATTATCATTCGCCAGCAGCGGATCAAGACTAAAGCCTTGGGGGGTAATCAAGTTACAATTAGCTAGACCACTAACGAGCTTATTACATCCTTTCTGTTTCATCAGTGGTCTTTCATAATTTGTTTCCCCGGCAATGTTGCACAGCCTATATGGAGTCATTTAGTACTTTTTTGTATAGTCATTTTAAATGCTCAATTTTCAAACTTTCATTCTTACCGCTGCTTCGCCACTAGACAGAAGGTTTTGGGATAAGTTGAATGATTCGATGTCCTAATTTTTGGCCACCCATCGATATGCTGTTCAACAAGGCCACCCATCAGTATGCTGTTCAACAAGGCCACCCATCAATATGCTGTTTAACAAAGCCACGTATCGATATGCTGTTCAACAAGGCCACCCATCAATATGTTGTCTAACAAGGCCACTTATCAATATGCTGTCTAAAAAGGCCACCACCACCCATCAGTATGCTGTTTAACAAGGCCACCCATCGATATGCTGTCTAACAAGACCACCCATCAATATGCTGTTTAACAAGACCACCCATCGTTTGCTCGAACTAGTTATCAAGTATTTCACTTTCCCACGAACATATTTTCGCTAATTAAGCATTCACCTACTTGGTGTGTTTGCCGTTTGCTCCTGGTATTGTCTGATTTTTATTACCATTAATCTCCCCTCAAAGCCGAGTTAGTGATATCGTTTTATATTTTCAAAATTGTTATCGCTGCGGGTGACGTAAAGCTACAAGGGGCACCCTTCTCGTGTACGCCGATGGCTGAGATAGAACATGGTCCCTAAATGGTCTTCACTTTAATTGCTGAATGGAAAGGTGGGTAGAAACTCAGCCAAACAAGTTTCCTGGCCTGACGCAACTGTCACTGTGCTATGTCCACGTCTCTCAGGTGCTGTGTGCCGTGTAGTGGTGTTGACACGTCCAGAATATCATTCAAATAATTGCCACTGGGAATATATGTTCCGAGTAGCGGGTGAAAGAAAGAAAAGGATTTTTGGAGAGGTGGTGGTAAACAGAATGTAAAGGAAGCGCTGAATGGCTGGGACTCGATTCAATCGGAACTACCTGCTTTTTCAAGGAAGGTCTTTTTTTTCTTCTTCTTCTTCGCTCTCTCTCTCTCTCTCTTTGGGCAGACTTTGTGTCAGCAAGTAAGCGCCTGTATTTATGCACGCTTTTAATGAGAACGTGCAAGGGCCTAAATGGCAGTCCTATATTCCACAATCAGGAGGTGTTCAATCCAGTTGGTGTGTCGTTTTCACGTGGTTAAAGTTGGTCTGAGAGGGTGTTGATGATATAGTTCGGATTTTCTGAGGTTTTCTCAACTTCGATGAAGGGCGGACGATCTGTTCATTCTGTTATATTTATATCGGTGTTTATTTGTTAATTATACAAATAATGAAGTGAAATTTGATTATTTATGAATTGAACTAACCGGAAAAAGTAAAATTAAGACAAAGCCTTAAAGGGAAGGCATAGTATTGTCGTTTCGGAAATGCTAATCAGTTGAAGAACAGGGAATTCAAAAAATTTCGGAAAAATGTCATCAAGGTATGAATATCCGGGTATTTAGTTTCGATTTATCTCAGCAGCTCTATTTGAAAAATTTGAGTTGGTTAAGTGGACTCAACTGAGAGAAAAAAACAACAGCTTGCTATCAACTTTAAGTTAACAACATTTTTTTTAAAAACCTTGTTTAACATGAATTATGATTAGCTTTCCGATCTCAAAAAATGACAAATCCTATTGCTACAAGTTTGTCTGTATTTTAGTCACGTTTACCTAGTTCTAGACAGTTATTACTTTGAAGAAATCAAGCACGATGGTCGGATAATTGACATGCAGTTTCACAATGTGTTTTTTTATAACCTTTAAAAATGTGACATTATTGAAGCTGTTTATTACAGATGTACCTGGCAAATTAGTAATCAGGGTCTTACAACTTGTAACGTTTGCTTTTCTTTTGTAACAATGATCATTATCTAGTGCAGTGGCGGTGAACCATTTCGGGGCCGCGTGCCCAAATTTCAACCAAAACCCAGTTATTTACAGCAAAGTGCCAACACTCCTATGAAAGTAATGAAACCCCAAAATCTGGTTTTGGCTTGGCTGGTTTGATTAAGGAAGTAATATGATGAGGCTCTGCGTGCCGACTGTGGCACGCGTATCACAGTTTCTTCATTACTGATCAAATATAATAATAGCTCAACCGTTGATTGTGCATTAAGTTTAAGTGCATAAAGCTAAAACATGACCCTGCACTGTGAGGTAGACGTGAATAATAATTTTATATTCACAGATTTCTTTTTCTGGACGAATCCAAATGTCAATTTTTGTGTTGTTTCTATTCTACATTTGTATCATTCACAACTAATTAACGCATCTGTTAAGCAATTTGCGCTCATTATCCATTTAAATAGAGAAAAAAAAGCCACACAAAGTCTTAATGAGCCCGAGTCTAAGAAGTCCCCTTAGAAAATGTTAAGCTCTACTAATTTCAAATAAAATGTAAGCTTTTAAATTAAGAGACCTATTGCCTTTAACGAAGAAAATGGAGGTGAGACTGCAATCAGGCTTATAAATTAGTAAATTGAAAACATGTAAACAGGGTATGGGTTAGCCTGACAGGTCGTAAACGGCTGTTTTGTTACGTCCTGTCTGGCTAACCCCATACCCTGTTTACAGGTTTTCCATTTACGATTGCATGTAAGCAGTCCACCCCGCCACCCAGCTCAACCCCAACAGTTGTAGTCACCTGTAAGTCAGGTTGTTTTTTTGTATTGACCCAGGTTGAGTTGAAGGAGCACGGGGTGATAAGGTCAAGGTTGCCACTCTCTACTCACTACCACCGCTAGAGTCATTGATCGCGGGGGTTGAGTCACCGAGTCATCATTGATTCACAACCAGGACGGCTCCCGTTCCTTCTCTTGTTTCCCGTACGTCCATTCTTCCTCCCTCACCGGAGACAGACGGGCGACACGTTCTCCCTCTCCACCCACCCCGCCCCCCACACTTGTTCTCCTCGCCCCTTGTTATCAAAAAATGTATTCCAGTTGTAAGGTTCATTGATAGTTCCCGTATGGCATCTTAACTCTTGTTTCGGTGTGTGAGCGAGGCCATGTCTACTGAGGCTAACGCGTGAGTGGCTCGGTGAATCCTAGTGTTGTTATTTTGTTTGGGCAGGCTAGCAGGGGAGTGAATTCGGCCGGTAATTTGTCTCAATTAATTGAACAAGCTCTTCGTGATTAATGCATCAGTGTTATCTGTTCTTTCGGTGATAGTTTTCACGGATTTATTTTGCGGATTGCAAATAGTTATCAGTTGCAAATTTTTTTTTTTAAAGAGAAATTAATATTTAAGTATACACTACTTCCTGTAACTTGTAACAAACCAGATCCAGAGGAGAATTGGAGCGGTATCATGTTGAAATGTGGTGTGATGTGACGCTCTACTGGTCCACGTGACCGTACAGAAAATGAGTTATTGTTAAACGTTACTCTTTTCATGCTGTGCCTTTCTATGATCAAAGTGTTGCTGTCGTTGGAGAGATCATTAGGCGATATATTCAGCCTGTCATTAACCTTTAAGATTTTATTAGCAAACAACAATGAACAATCAATTTGGTCACGGTAAGGATGTGAACATTCTGCATCATTTTGTTGAACGCTAATTAAGGAATGTTTCAGTGCCTCGCATGTGTCCTCGAGTTTAGTGGCACAACCATCGTTCAACGTTGTTTTGATCCGGCCGTGTTACTCGTGGACTGGATTCATCACACACACAAATGAATGTACCCTTGTTATGTTCACCAAATCGATGACGCTCTCTCATGCCTGGTCCGTGTTCCGTTGTCATTCTGTGTGTATGTTCATGAGCAGCGACATCATCCATAGACTCCTGATACACGGAGACAAGGATCGGGAGACTGCCGATAAATTGTGTGGCCTTCATGTGGTCAGCGCCTCGCCATGAGAGCTGATCGTGATGGATAAGATTCGCCAGAAAGCTCAGTACTTGTTGGAAAAACTTCACGAGAAATATGGAGTACAATCTAAAGGTCATATCCACCTGGTAGTCGCTACTATGGGCAGGAAGGTCTGTGTTACTCATTGTTTTAGGCCTAAAATTCATTGTGAAATACAAAAACAACAAATAATCACACGCATACAAACCCAGAACAAAAAAAAAACAATTAAAAGCGTTTCGCTTGTTGAATGGGATATGTTTGATCGTAGGGCTGAAGTGAAGAATCTCGACCGTGACGTCACGACGCTACCGGTTGCTTGAAACGAGAGTTCTATAAATTCTAAAATGATTTTTCAAAAATGGAAGGTTTTAGGGTTTGGGTTAGGTATAGCTTTAGAATTTTCTGACAATTGAAGTTTTTAGGGTTTGGGTTAGGTATAGCTATAGAATTTTAATTTTAAAGCTTTTTAAAGGACGTGCTATAACAACAAAGATGGCCGCCGGTAATCACCGTGACGTCACGGTCGAGATTCTACATGTTTACCGATCGTAGACTCATACAAAAGGACCCCTGAATTTTGTGGCTTATAGATTAGAACAGGGGTTCCCAAACTTTTCTGCCGGAGTTCCGCATTAAATGTCAAACAGCAGCTTGGGGGCCTACTACACACAGCTTTTTGGTAAACTATGCGCAAAAAAAGTGTTAAATTTTTAAAATATAGATTAATAATAGGTCTCCTGGCGCCGTATGAGAAAGCTCGCGGGCCGTAGTTTGGAGACCCCTGGTTTAGAATATTGTTGATAGTATAGTTATTAAATAAAAATACTCTATATGTCAGCCTTCTTTTACAATCATCTCAAAATAACCAACCCACTAAATAAAACAAGAGGCATAATTAATTAATGGGTGTCGGTTGTGATATAATTTTTGTAGACAGAGCAGAAAAACCAAATCACCTTCCTTTCCTCAACACAAGGACATCAACCAAATGAACAATAGCGCCGCCACACATCACGTTTCGCACCACTACCCAAACTCGGAGTATTAGTAGTATTTATAGTGAGACATATATATACCATTTTTCACATCTATAGAATTAGAAAGATCAAAATGATTCTACACCACAGAAAGCTTCTTAAAACTAATGAAACATTTGCTTTGAATTAGTATCTGGTAAACATGTAGAATCTCGACCGTGACGTCACGGTAATTACCGGCGGCCATCTTTGTTGTTATAGCACGTCCTTTAAAAAGCTAAAATTAAAATTCTATAGCTATACCTAACCTAAACCCTGAAAACTTCAATTGTCAGAAAATTCTAAAGCTATACATAACCCAAACCTAAAGCCTTCCATTTTTGAAAATCCTTTTAGAATTTATAGAACTCTCGTTTCCAGCAACCGGTAACTTCGTGACGTCACGGTCGAGATTCTACATATCAGCCTAGTATCTCAAAGAAGAGGATGGTTAATCAAAGTTCTCATTTAAAAAAAACAACACTAGTCATGAGCCCAAAAGCCCAAGCAGAAAAACACCACATTATGTATTAAATACTAAGACTTTTAAGACACCATCCACCCGCCACTATTTTTTTTTCTCTATCAGAAAAAAATCTTTAAAATCTAAAATGTAAGCTTTGAAAATAGAAGCAGGAAAAATTGCGGGGCAAAACGAAGGTGGGGCTTAAACAGGGAAAAGGCAAATTGGCAATACTTAATCAGACGTTCTTGATAACTGTATGCAGCTGAATAAATGGCTAAACTTACAATGTCATTTTTCAGTCACTATGATGCGTCAAACACCAGTGACAAAATTCAAAGAATACTATAAACGGAATAATTTTTACTCGCGTATCAAACATGTGGGGTGGGGTGGGGCGGCGACCAGGAATGGTGGGTAATTTCGACTTGACATCGATGTTCCCTTCAAGCTAAGTGGCTTGTGACCGACGCCGCGCAGCATATTAGAATTACCGCGCAGAAAATTTTGATAATATAATATGAGTGTAAGTGGGGTATAAATTTTTGCACAAAAATGAGTGCTGCTCAGCCTTGCACTCGCGTTTGTCATTTTGCACAACGACCAAGAAAACTTAGAGGGAACATTGCCTGGCGTCACGCTCTATGTGAGGACAAATGTACGACTCTTAATGATGTCATTCTTATATTTCAGGAGGGCGACGACCCCGTGTTACAGGACCACTGGTACTTGGTGGACGCACACGGCCAGAAGTTTCGTCTCCCCAAGACGATGCTGTTCCTGGGCAGAGAGGAGTGTGATGTCGTGTTGGCAGTAAGTGTTACACTTTGACCTTTCCTTGAACACACACGCGACCTTAGTCAGTAGGCTGTAGGCGTGGAATACTAGTTTTCAACACCTTTGTTTGTGCTGTCCGACAGATGGATGCTATTATCCACCCGAAAATGAATCCAGATGTTGTGTAATGTAGCCCAAATTAAAGTTTAAGTACAATTAATTAACGTCAATAGGGCTCCAGCTTTTCTGCATTACATCGTATGGGGAAACTTGAAATCGTCTAGAGTAAATATATTGTTAAAAGAAAACAAATGTGTGTTTGTAAACAACTAAAAATGTAAATTTCATTTTTGGTTCTATGTCTTCTTACTTGGACATTTGCTTTTACTGCATACTCAATTTACTCACCCTTAGATAGAATTTAGGGCTGGGGTCAATATGGTTTATCTTGTCCTGTAACTGTATCCTAAGGTTGTTATTTTAAAGATGCTGTACAAAATTATTTCATTTTCTAATCCTTCTGTCACTAGACACTAATATTTAGAGGCTTTTCCCTCCTTAAATTAAAAAAACAAAAACAACAATAAACATATGACACAATGTTCTTCACGTTTCGTTGTTGATGTTGCGATGTGATCCATCATGGATTAAAATTATTTAAATATATCTGCTTCCGTGGATAATCTTCGTGTCACTATCTCGAAGTTCCATGGGGATAAACCCAAGCTTATTGATTTCATTCACGGTCAAACGAGTTTAACCACACTGAGCTTAAAACCGGGAATACCGAAAACGTTAATTATATTTTCCTGGCATTGTTGCATTGAATGGAGTTTAAGCTGGGGTTTCGCATTGATTCATGAAATTCTAGTTTTGCCGGTTATTAATTCCACCAAGTTCGCGGCTGCCCTGGAATAGCCAATCATCGTCATACAGCCAGACAAGAAATATGATTTGTTAATTTTGAAATAGGGTCTCTCTGAGTTTACAAAGACTTGAGAACCACTAATTTTTTTTTTTTTTTTTTTTTTTTTCTTTTTTTTTTCTAGAACACTTGTTGAGAGTGAGTGCAATATCTGCACTCACTTCTGTTTTTCAATCTTGCAGCTATCCGCCTTTGGCACGTTCATTCGCCCTTGGTGGGCACGTTCATTATTCGCCCTTGGTGGGCACGTTCATTCGCCCTTGGTGGGCACGTTCATTCGCCTTTGGTGGGCATGTTCATTCGCCCTTGGTGGGCACGTTCATTCGCCCTTGGTGGGCACGTTCATAATTCGCCCTTGGTGGGCACGTTCATTCGCCCTTGGTGGGCACGTTCATTCGCCCTTGGTGGGCACATTCATTCGCCTTTGGTGGGCACGTTCATTATTCGCCCTTGGTGGGCACGTTCATTCGCCCTTGGTGGGCACGTTCAATCGCCCTAGGTGGGCTTAATTAATGTCTCAAGGAGATGGGATTCTTCCTGTTCCTCCACGAATTTTAGTTTTCAAGTTCTACAAATTTAGTTTTAAAAATAAATAAATTATCATCTCCCATCATTGTCAGTGCCTGCTTAGAATTGTATATATTTCGAGAAGGATTAGTTGTCTATAAATCTAATACACTGAAACTGAAAAAGATTTCTTAAAAGGTTCACAACAGAATTCCCTTTTTCTTATTATTGTTTTTATATTTCATTCTCCAATCACCTTATTTGGTTTGGAGTCGGTAAATGTTTAATGTCAACTTTTCTAGTTACCTGTCGTCTGCAAAGGATCGGACAAAACTCCTTAGTCTTTTAAAAATTAATTTAATTTTACAAAATAAATAAAGAAATACCACAGAATAAGGTAGGACTCCATCTGATTCCAGAAGAATATTACTCCAGGAAACTTACATCTTATAAATAAAAAAAATATTTTTTACATGTGTGTGTATATATATATATATACACTTAAGGCATTAAGCAGCACACAACAGTTAAACACAGATGTCTCCCGAATTTGTTACTACGACAGTGGTAGAAGTTAAACACCTGACCCATGCTTGAAATTGAAATAATTTTTTTTTTAAAATTGAAAATTATCGTTTCTTTTTTTTTTCTTACTGGATAAAGGCCACAATAAAATAAAATTCCCTTTAAAAACGTTTGCAACTATTGCTCCACGCAGGTCGTTTCTAAGGGACAGTAGACTAACACTACACTCATTCAGAACGCTTGAGAATACTTAACATAATAATTATCTGTGCTTGGGTACTTCAAAAAATATTCCGATATAAAAATTGTCATTTATAAAGTAAACAGTTCTATTCATTTTTTTAACCGAGGAGCACGCACTTCAACGTAACTGAAACATTGCAGACACACGCACACGGAGACACACACCTTTTACTTTTATCGCTATGCACTATCCACTTCTTTTATTTTCTTGTTAATCGGACCACTAGTGTTAAAGCTTAACGTTTGAATAAAAGTTTGACTTTTAAGAAAATTTCGACCTCAATATTTAACTGTTGGTACACAGACCTTGCGCGCGTTTGTTTGTCTTCGTGGTTTGGGGTAGGGGTAGGTAACGTTTTCCGTTAGCAAACATTTAATAATTTTTCGTAATGCTTGGGGTTTTTTTGTGTATGAATAGCGGAGCAGAGATGAATGCCAAGGCGATTGATAGTGCTACAGTGATACACTTAATTCTCACTCAGTGCTACAGGGATACACTTAATTCTCACTGAGTGCTACAGTGACACACTTAATTCTCACTGAGTGCTACAGTGACACACTTAATTCTCACTGAGTGCTACAGTGACACACTTAATTCTCACTGCTTCAGTGGTGAGATGGAATTTATATCTGTGGTGGAATGTGGTGGGTGATTGAAGTCACGTTTTTAAAGTCAACTTGAGACAGAACAGAAAGGAGGGGAGGAATACTCTACGCTCTGCATTTCCCCTGGTCATGGTGTTAAAAAAAAAGTTAAAAAATAGGATAGCCATCGGGAATTCAAAATAAAATTCTCAAAGCTTAGAGACTCTTCTGTAACGATTCTATTCTGTCATACTCAACAATTTGAGAAACTCTGGACGAGTATATTTTAAATTTTTTATTTTTATTTTATTAAATTTAAATAAAAAGTTTGTTTAATTCTCCACGGCTACATGGGTGCACCACGACGTCAGCTGTTAAAACTCTTGTCAGTTTTATAATACAATGACTTTGCACTGGCCAAAGAAGTTATTTTTTAACATGTATTTTTGATACAAAATGTTTTTGGAAAACTTTTCTGGTTATTTTTCTTTACCCCCGTGTTTTGACTCAATAGATTTTTCTCTAGTCACCGGTGCGTTGCAAGATTTAACGAAATAAAACAAACTGAACTACTGAACTAAAATAATATCGATATATTCTATAGTAAAGCCGGACTAACAGATTTCATTGCTACGATATCGCTTTGTATACCAACATCCATGCAATAAAACTCACATTCTAATGAATCAAGTGCCCAATGAAACAGGAATGTTTCAAGGAACTTTCACGAGTTTTTGTCAGCCTAAATAGATTAAGAACCAAAAATGTAACGCGTAAAATGAGAATAAAATAGATCTATTTCTACCTACCATTTACAACGATTTTGATTAATACGCACTAAAAGCAGTATCATTTTACTATACACAATTATCTAAGGAACAGTGGTGTACCTGATGAAACGCCGCCTAAAATAAATCCAAGCACAATTCACGATATGTGCGCTAAATGATAGGATATTTTTTAAAAAACATATACCAAGCGCCATAACCTAAGTTTACTTTAACTTTAAGCTGCGCAAATATCTGACTGTCGCCGCGCAGTAGTTTACCACGCACTAAATTTTTATAAAATGTCCCCCCCCCCCCCCCCGCACCGATAAAAAAATGGTTGCTATGCAACTTCACTCGAGTTTTTTTGTTTTGTTTTTTAATTTTTAACTTTGCACACGGACCAGCGAACGTTAAAGGAGCCATTTGTCATATACTGTTGTATACTACTTAATACATGTATTTTTTTCACTGGCCTGAAAAAGTTTCCAACATGGCAAGGCTAAGTAATCGCATATTGGAATTCTTATTTTAAAAAATCAGCTGCTTTACTGGCAAATATAATTAGGTATGCAACTGCAGTAGATGTGAAATGGCTTGCCGTGCTGTTATGTCTAGTTATCTATCTAGTATTTCGCTATAGAAACTACACAGAAGTGTACATGAGCGCTTTATGAAGCCAAAATATTTAATTTGAATGTAACCGAAAGTTAAACATGCTCTACTTCTATCAATGTATTTAAAAGTTATGTTTGTATATCAATAAAGATATATTTTGAATGCATCCCGAGTTCATATTCCCAGCTCTATGAGTTAGGGCAAGCAGGCGCCAACAGGGCTGTTCAGTATTATGGTTGTATCACTTTCGGACGGTGGTGTAACATGGTGAGTTTCAGGAGCGTAAGGGGACAAAGGGGGCGGAGTTGGAATTTAACCATTATTAAACTGGAAATTTTCTCCAAGTAATCTCGTTTTCAAACGATTCTATTTAACCAGACTCAAATTGTGGGGAGATCTCTTTTTTAAGTGCACTGCCAAAAATATATTGTAATATCTTTTTTAAAGTAACAAGCAAAAACAAATAGGCTGCTAATTGGAAATCAGCAGATTATCGCTTTCATTTGGATTAAGAAATAATTTATGTCTAAAATATTAGGGCTGGTAACGATTATTTAAATTTAATCGTAAACTTTTGAAAAATTAATGATTAATTTCATGAATTAATCGTTAATTTCGATTAAAGCCAAACATCTCACGGGAAGTAACAAAAACAGTTAATTGACATTTTGTTGTTTTATTGAGTAATTTCCCCTGTCTCATAGTCATAGACAAAATATTTTGAACTTTTTAAACAGCTATGGACTATTGTACTATGTTCCTCGGCCATAAAGATCCTGTGCTTAGGGCGATTATATTGTTTATAACTTTTGTAATAAATTGACACAAAAAAATTAATCGAATTTTCATCAATTAAAATTGTTTAAATCAATATTTAAACTATAAAATTTGTAACGATTAATTGAGAAATGAATAGTTTATTTCCGCAACCCTACTAAAAATGTATTGTTATTTAGCAATGAATTGCGTTCAGGAAAATCCACCCAAAACATGCATTACAATTATGTGGTCTTTTACTCATTGCTTCACATAAAACGTTATGACGACCACCGTGTTTTGTATATGTAAGATATGATTTAACGTGTTTTTGTATATGTAGGATAGGATTAAACGTTTTTTTGTATATGTAGGATAGGATTTAACGTGTTTTTGTATACGTAAGATAATATTTAACGTGTTTTTAAATAGTCACATGCTTTTCATCAGCGTTTTCCCCCTTACTTTAGGTAAACATGGTCCCCCAGACCCCACATATCGTAGAGTCCCCCAGACCCCACATATCGTAGTCCCCCAGACCCCACATATCGTAGTCCCCCAGACGCCACATATCGTAGTCCCCCAGACCCCACATATCGTAGTCCCCCAGACGCCACATATCGTAGAGTCCCCCAGACCCCACATATCATAAAGTCCCCCAGGCCACACATTTTAAGAGAGTCCGTGAAGCGAGACTTGCTACTTTTAATTTCTACTCTCATTAGGGCGAGTCGACTTCTCTGAAGCCACAAATGTAATGTGAAGTAGATATAACGATTAGGGAATATGGGCTGAATTAAACGAATAAACTTACATCTAAAAGTATTTTAGCTTCTTGTTTGGTTACAAATGTGTAGCTTGATAAACAAACGGTTTTCACAAAGGAATCAAACTAACTACAGAATATTTTAAAGTAAAGATATGCCTGCTAATTGAGCATATTGTTTTATATGTCTAAGACTAAGTGTGTGTTTAAATGGAAACGCTTAAGTATTGCTTGTTTACCTATTTAAAAACAAAGCAATTAAATTTGCCATATGTTAAGTATTTATTTAATTTGATCGTGGAACATTATTTAGTGTGGGGAAAAAATGAGATGATATAATCAACTTATTTCAATGAGAAGTAATGGCCTTCTTTAGCTAATAAATTGGCCTGCCCATACTTGTGTGTGTTAGAACATGTGTGTAGGGGGCGGGCTACTCAGTGACTTCCCTATCAATGCAATGTTATATACGACTTCCTGTTTTTACTGACAAGGTTCAAACAGTTAAAGCAAGGTTACGTTGACATATAATCACAACCGTGTTGTCAAATTGACGTGTGTCACGATCGTACTTTAGTTGTTCTTGTTGTTGTTGTTGATGTTTTTAACTAGCTGACCTTCCAAGTGATCAGTGTTCCCTTTAAGCTGTGCGGCTGTGCGCAGATATGTGACCGATGCTGCACATCAATTTAGAATAACCGCGCAGCAAATTTATAAAACATTGCTCAAAAATGTATCCTGTGCAGCTTTGCACACCAATAAACCTTAGAGAGAACGTTGCCTGTAACCATCGGGCATAGAGTAACGGATGGAGACGCCAGTGACAGCCCACCAAGTCAGACCGTTGACACGCCCATGACACTACACTTACGTTCCATGCCACTACACACACTTTAACCGTCCTTCACCCACCCCCTCTCCCACGCATCACCTGTTGTAGCCTGGTTCAGTGAGGCAGTTTTATCGATGTCGAAAAGGTGAGATCTTATCGATCTCTTCCCTCCCCACTACTTTCCTCCAAAGACATTCGCTCCATTGAACGGTGACTTGGTGCCGGTGACAGGTCGCCTCACTGCCAGGTAAACACACAGACACTCAGTGGCCTGGAGACATGGCAACAGCAGGTGACAGTTAGAACCTGCCACTTTGTAAGTGTCTCCTGATTTGTGTTATCACGAGATATTTCAATGGATTATTTACATGTGTGGTTGATCGATCTGGGAGAAGCTGGGACTAGCCGCGCTGTTTATTAGAATCCCGTTCACCAAAGGGTACTTACTTTAAGTATAATCTGGTGCGTTTCAGTATTAACTTTTTTTGGATAAGGCCGTCTGGTAAGTGATACTGTATGGCGTCTAATGTTAATATACTTTAATTTCTATCGATAAACTCTGAAAAATTCAGCTCACTCGATGACGTCGACTTTGTGACGTCAAGATTTAAATGACGTCTGCAGCAAGCTGTAAATAGTCACCAATAGCATGTCCTTTTCCCATTATATCTCTTCTTACCTTTAAACAAGTGATTCAAGTCAAGATTCGGAATACTGTAAACCTTAAAATATTGCAAGACTTAAAAGTTAACTCATGACAATCACCTCTACTTGCGTGTAATCAAAAAGATTGTTTAAGGGGGCTGCCGTACGCTTAGCGATCAAGTGTCATTTCAGGCAGAGCTATTAATAGATTGCCCCATGAATAGAGAACCCAAACAAAGCGGGGAATCTGGAACCATGTCCATGTAATGCAATGGTTCCCAAAGTGATTCCTACGGACCCCCAGTGGTCCCTGTGACCGTTCAGGGGGTCCGTGAAAATTAACAATTGATTTTGGGGTCCCTGAACAACGTCAAGGTTTAATGTAAAATAATACAATTGTCGTCCTTTTTTATAATGGAAATTAAATAGATAAATAAAGAGTATCTGAAAACTTATCTACTATTTGAAAACGATCTCAGGTGCTATCAGTCATGGAATACAATTTTGTTTTACCTAGAAGCGGAAATAGAGCTAAAGTAATATTTTCACAGCTATAACCAATCCAAATATTTGGTTAATTGAAAGTTGAAAGCATTACTTAATTAAAAAGATTGTTTGATGTTAAAGCTATATATATATACCCTTGACTCTTGACTAATATCCTTTCTGTTGCTACTGACGCTGTTTCAGCAACGGCAGGAAGATACAGAGGCTTTCCGGCATACTTAAAACAAGCCGTACAAAATGGTTTTTCAATACATTATGTCATGCGTCCTCATCGTTTAGTCCAAAAAATCACAGTGAACGTTTGCATGGATAACCTGAGTATGTCATTACAAAGTTAATAAAACAGCTTTTCGTAAACAATGAAGACTATAATCGTTTACTGAATAATACAGAAGTACGCTTTGCTATCTAAAACTGCAAGTTTTAATCGATCTTATGCTCTCTTTGATTCATCGTTTGAAATCCTGGATAGCAAGGACAGTAAATTTCGACAAAATATGACTACTTTCCCGTCTTCCTATTTGGTAGAACAAGGATTCAGTGCAGTTACAAACCTCATCACAAAACAATTAAAACTGACTAGAAATTAGTGCTCGTGTAAATTTGCGGTTGGTACTCACAAACATTGAGTCCTACAAAAATACACTCATAAAATCTCATCACGTTTTTCCAAATCCTTAATTTCTTTAAATTAAAAAAACAAACAAACAACAAAAGTAATAATTTCTATAAATACTTATTCATCAAATAGTTTTTTGCTCGGATTTGTAAGTGTTGCACTTTGCGTTTATGTAGCTTTTATAATTTGGGGGTCCGTTGGCATGTTTTGACTATATATAAAAAGGAGACCCTGTGACACACATGTTTGGGAACCACTGATGTAATGCATTTAGCCGACAATCTCTTCGATTGCTGCCGGGTGTTGTCAGCCAGTGGTGTACTTAATTGAATACAGGTTACCACTGTTGAGGCTGAAAGATATTCACTGAGTAAACAAGGTAATGGGGCCTATTCAAGCAACGGAAGAAATTTGGCATGGATTTTTGCGTTTTCTTTGCTGGGTTTTATTTTCCTCCTGCCTCCGTTAGATAGCGTTTCCCCAAACCTCCTTTTCAGGGGATTGTTTCTGAACACTCGATGAGGGGCACAGACTTTTTTTTCATATCTAGAGTAACTTTAAAAATAGTCGTTCAAAAATCACCATATTTAATTCGTTGTTACAGAGACGTTTACTTTTATAGGGAATAGGTACTTCATATATTAACATTGACGACTCAAACGCCTTTTGAGCTCTCATGTTTCAGACTGTCTGAAATTATGGAGAAAAAAAAGGGTTAATTTACTGAGTGAAAATCCTTTACGTGTTTTATCTGTAGGTCGGTCTTGTCAACAGAGGTTCTCTCTCAGATTGGGTCTTATTCTCTCCCCCACCGATAATAGAGATGTAAGTAGTAAGCAGTGGGATTAATGTGGATTACAGAATGATATAAATATATTTTGAACTGATATGTCATCTCGCCGATAAGACGGCGTGTCGCTCGCATGTTTTGTTAGAATGGGTCGAGCCCATAGAGAGGAGAGACTCCCCGGGGCACAGCCAAAAATCCTTGTTCCATTGAGTGTCATTCCTACAGAAAATACAGCAGGCGGGGATAGAAACCTGGTTATTCACGTCCTTCGAGGGGCAAACATTCGGGACAAAGTTATCGGCCCATGTGTTTAAACGGGGCCTTAAGTATAATATCTATGTGGTCGATTGCTCTGCATGTGTTTAAATACTGGTGCCGACCACTTACATGGGATCAGATCTATTCTCTAAGGCGTCCGTTTTTCATGGATATAAAAACCATAAGACGTGGTGCTGCAGTTATAAGAGAGAGATAGAAGACTGCGTGGTACGCATGTGTCTTCGTGATTCATAGGACGTTTCGGGGTAGGTATACAGAACTATAATGAACTGTGTAAATTTCTGAAATGATATTTGTTTTCATGCTATTCACGCGCTTATTTAAATCAAGTGTGTGATTATTTGGAGACTTCATAGTGTTGTCAAAAGATAGCTAGTAAATACAGTTGTGAGATATGCACATGTATGTTATGGGTCATGCGGTCACTGATTTTGCTTCTCTCTTTCCCTCTCTATTTAGCTCTCACTTTCTCTTTTTGTATACCTCTCCCTCTATCCGTCTCCCTCACTTGCTAACTGGTCGGCGGCTACTCACTGTGGTGACAACGACTAAGATTCACTCCGACCTCAACTGTGTCTGCGACCATTACATTTTACTCATATTTGCTTTTAATAGTATGGAAGGCGTTTGACCGCTTCTAGTAGCTAATTGAAAATGGGGAACAAAGTGTAGAAAATGGGACGGGCTGTTTGAAATTTGAGAAGAGACTTCGCTTGGCCGCACACGAGCACACTGTTTAGTATGGCTTTAAATTGTTTCATTGATTCTCCATTCCGGTCGAGTGTTTTTGGATGTCACTTTAGTTGATATGGGCTACAGTAGAGCCTTGGGCGTCTCAAGCATAAATCTCTTTATATTTCATTTCCATATATTTAATTGTTATTGTGTATCATTACGGATGAATAAATGGTTGATTATTTTAACAACAAAGATTCAACATAAATTGATGTCGCCTTCTCTTTCTTTCTCTTTGCTCACTCAAAACACAGTTGGCTATTGTTTTTTCCCCTCGATCCACAAAAATATTTTATCAAGTGGAAATACTTTGCAATGTTCTCACTGAACTCAAGTACCAAGCGACTACTCAGTCGGAAAGTTTTGTTCGGCTGAACCATTTTGTTAGCGTGTAGGTGAGCAAGATGACACATCTAGTTTCCTTTTTTTTTTCTTTTTAAAAAAAAAACTGTTTTTCCGTCTTAGAAAGTGCGTCGGGTTCTTTTCCTTTATCTTACCCCCAAAATATTTTTTGGAAAAAAATCATATTTGCACGACGTGACAAACGTGGTAACCTTAACCCTAGCATTCTCAATGATATTGTGACTGTAATTTACTTTAAAAAAATTTGGGGGTAAGATAAAGGAAAAGTACCAGTGCGTCGTTGCCCGTAAATGCTATACATACAGATGCGCTATCATATGCTACTGTGTTGGTGTATGTGTTGTTGCGTAATGGCCCGTGAATAATGTACAAAGACAGACAGATGTGCTATCATATGTGACTGTGTTGGTGTATGTGTTGTCGCGTAATGGCCCGTGAATGCTATACAATAACATACTGATGTGCTATCACATGCTATTTTGTAGTGTATGTGTTGAATCGGCTTTGTCCGGAGGTTAAGTGTTAAGAAGGTCACGGGAAACTTCTGTGACATCAGCCAACTGCCAGCAATGAACTGGTTCCGGTTGTTACATTTAAATAGCAGAAACGCCTTCTTCAATAAACAAATGCTCTCTACTTCCAACGTTTTAAAAGAAGACCTTTAATGAGATGAACGATATATCTATTTGGGCGGTCGGACTTTTCCCGAGTTAATACGGTGTCTTACTGAAGCGATTAATATAAACATTTATTAGACCCACGGCCGGGAACACGCGTGACATAAGGAGGGAATTTTTTGACAGTTCAATTTTCTACTTTTTATTTTTGTGGATGCCCATAAAAACTGGATGTTACAGCTGTGAGTTGAAGGCCGGGTGTATTTTTGATGACATGACTTTAAGTTTGTTACACAGACGGTTGAGAGGAACGTACGTATTTATTTGTTTTAACCACTGGTATGTTTGTTTCAGAACGAATGCTAAAAGCACGAATCGTTATTTAGAACCACCGTTTTCAATGGCTTAGAACCTCTGGTAAAATCATCACAGAGCCACTGGCCACTGATCACTGATATCATGTTAAAATTACTTGTACTAGTACATGCCATGTATAAATGTCTAAGTGCCTCACCAGGAACGTGCTCATAACACTAGTACACAGACTCGTTTGATCCCGAGATAAAAAGGCTTATTATTGTTGGATCCCCTATTACTTATCTCTTGAGCCCCGAGTCCCGAACATAGAAAGTAAAAAGACAAAAACGTTATTTTATCATTTTGTGTATCGACAGAGATGTTATGGATTATTTTATAATTGATGGTATCGGCCAATTATTTTATGAGGCAGTCTGTCGGCTAAGACGTTACTGACCTCGTTATAACTTAACTAATGTTTACAATTTTATTGATGAAATTATCGACTAGCTAAATAAAGTACGTAGTTATAAGGTGCATTGTTTTTTTTAAATGCCCCAAAATCCCCCCCCCCCTTTTTCCCCATGTTACTAACGTTCTATGTTCAATATTCAAGGGACTCAGAAAACTTAATGCTGACGACTCCAGTTTTAATGAACTTCATTACTCTGAAACATTTACCAACGTTGAAAAAATTATAGACTGGCGAATAGCGCTATAAGCCTCCCATTTTAATTAACATCTTTAAATAATGGATCCATCCGTCGATACAAGTTGAGTTATCCGACAGACGGATTATGGAGACTCAATGAGTTCGCCACTTTTGTAGTAGCGGGGCCAATAACATGTAGCTCAATGAGTTAGCTCAGCCAATCTTATCTGTTACAGACGATTATTGCGTCCTGCACTTATCCAATACCTGGTATCTGGACGTCACTAAAGCACAAATCCCGGACGACAGAGTTTGCTTATCGAAGCATTCACAGAGTGGCTAAACCACTATGCCGCAACGTGCGTCAATGATCGAGTGTTTTATTACTAAGCGTCGAGTTGAAATGAAATACGTGAAGGCCTGACGGCTTTCATCTTTTTATCTCTAAAGATTTCCGAAGAATATATTTCCGTCTACGTTAATGTTTTCGTAAAAAAACAACAACACACATTACCGAAAATCATACTATATCTAAGTAAACGAATAATTAAAAAAAACCAAAAACAATTCTAAGAATATGTGTGGAAAAAGTAAAGGTTATTGAGGCGATGGAAAATTTTAGGGAGCGAAAGATTCAAAACCGTGGTTCCTTATTTTTTGCTGATGCTCACCGTAATGAAATTTTGGTTATGCAGCTATGCATTTCAACGTTCTTTCATTGTTGTCAATTATTTGGCTCATCGTTTTGTGTAGAAAATCAAGTATTTTATAGGAATTAATTGACAACTAATACTTAAACACTGCGTATTTAATTTTAAAGTGCCTTCTAAGAAATACGAAAACAAATTCTTCAAACAAAAGATTCTAAGCTATGGGTAAATGACAAGCCAAAGGAGGGTCCAATTGTGATCGCTTAAGGTTGTAAGGCACTATCACACTATACAGACTCATGCGTGTTTGTCCTTACAATTCTATTCTTTCAATTTCTACATTTCCATGCTTGTATATCCTTACAATTCTATTCTTTCAATTTCTACAATTCCATGTTTGTATGTTATTTACAATTCTATTCTTTCAATTTCTACAATTCCATGTTTGTATGTCCTTACAATTCTATTCTTTTAATTTCTACAATCCATGTTTGTATGTCCTTACAATTCTATTCTTTAAATTTCTACAATTCCATGTTTGTATGTCCTTACAATTCTATTCTTTTAATTTCTACAATTCCATGTTTGTATGTCCTTACAATTCTATTCTTTCAATTTCTACAATTCCATGTTTGTATGTCCTTACAATTCTATTCTTTTAATTTCTACAATCCATGTTTGTATGTCCTTACAATTCTATTAATTCAATTTCTACAATTCCATGCTTGTATTTCCGTACATGTCCATACGTGTAAGTCCGTAAACCAAGATGCTTGTATGTCCGTAGAAAGCCATGGTCAAATGCCTCAAGTTCTCTAGGGGAATGAATGTAAAAAGTCCTCAGTACTTACCGTCACAACATGACAGTGTCTCTAGTCAGATGAAAGGTTAACCCAGTGAAACGACTGTGTCACGTGACACTATATGTCAGCGAGTGTACATGGTGAATGACACCGTGCCTTGGTGATCTAGGGCTGGAAGGAAATCGGCACCTTGCCCAAAAGGCTTGTATTAACTGATCACGCACCCGTGTGTTTGCCCGAGTTGGTCTACACGGTACAGTAACATGCTGAACATTGAGCACATTCAGATACTATTGACGGCGCATCGTTACGGCATGATGGCATCCGTTTCAATTGGTTTTTTGTTTCAAAATTCTTTGTCAGAAGATGTTGCTTGTCCTTAATTGTATTCCTCCGGATAACTATATCTAATAAATGCATGATTCTTTCAAGGCTCGTATGTGACATCTCGAGTAGACGTCAGTTGTAAATACATTCTATTCCAATGACATTTTCCGAGATTTATAACTGGTCTTCAGTTTTGGAGAGAAAAAAATCTACTTGCGTCAAGATTACAGAGTTGTAAGTGTGGATCAAACCGTTAAAGGGAATACGTGATTTTTTAAAGTAGATTTTCATTTAAATTATTTAAATGAAAAATGTCTCTGTAAATCAAGGTTGCCCAAACTTTTTGCATGGCGGGCCATATTCCTTTATCCAAAGATATTCGCGGGCCGGATTAAAATAATATTATAAAAATGACATAGTATGGTGAGTTTTTATTGTAAAATTTTTATGTCAATGGTGAAACTGAGATATTTGAATAGAGTAAATAGGTGAGGTCAGGCTCAATGACATGGTTTTGATGCGCATGATATCACGTAGTTGAGAGCCACTTATTCTCGTACTCACACAGAAAAAGTTGCCTTTGAAAAAGTTGCAGCTTGTTCCCAAAGTCCTTGATATTGTGAATATAATTGGCTAACCACTGCATTGTGCCCTTGGAGAATTGTGTTAAGAAGGTTTATATGTCTTTTCACATCAACCGAAAATGCAAACTATGCAAGACAAGCAGCATCAGATAGTTCTGGAAATGTTTTTTTCCTTATCTTCCATGTACTTCCCAATTTCTTTTTTAATGTGTAGACGCGCTAAAGTGCTGTTCCCCGACTAAACCATCTTATATCATTGTCATACATAACATCTTTGTATTCTCTCTGGATGTCAAGAAGACACAGCTAAAACTGGCTGTGAAACAGGGTTTTAGAGCAAATAGAGATCATATCCTTTATCACTTGCTTAAGGACACGATCACATGAAAGGTGTTTAGCACAAAGAACTTCTTTATGAATGATACAGTGAAGTTTAAAAACTTTGCCAGCCTGACTAAGCTGACTTTGTTACAGACAAGTTTTGCTAGTCAACTGTGCTCACGAGTCATGGCGATAGCCACCAGCAATAAATAAATATATCGTTTACTTGGTTATTTAACATCACAGACAGTAGAACAAACAGAACCAAATACATTTGTTCCCCTTGTCAGTCTTTAAGACTGAAGTCTAGTAATTGGTAAACAATACAATGTTATCGACTTTTGCCATCCTTTGACGTTATCAAAACGGTAAAACTTGTCGACTTTTCTGATATTTAATGTTGCTAAAAAATAATAGGTTAGTCAATTAATTATTTCAGATGAGGTCGCGGGCAGTAAAAATTACTTCACGGGCCGGTTTTGGCCCGCGGGCCGGACTTTGGGCATCCCTGCTGTAAATCATTCAGGTATTATAGACTAATATCGAATGTTATCTCTGAGGTCCAAGCCTTAAGATAGTTAATTGTCTTTACATTTTTGGCCATCCATTTATGCTAATATAAAGTCACCAACATCTTTTTCCATTTTCCATTTGTTTAAGGGACACGCTAGGAAAACCAATTTGCATGGGACACATCATTCGAATACTGTTGCTATTGATAATATTCAAAAGAATGTTTTTTTTACAAACAAACGATGTAGCCCCAATATCATATATTTTAGTTTTAACGAACATTATTTAGCTATAAAACTTAAAGCGTATCAATTTTGTTTTAGAGGTATATCAGTTATGATTGTTTCAGGCATGTCTTGAAATGGAAATTTACCCACCGCCCCCCCTCTAGCTACGCCACTGCCCCAGCATGCCCAACCCACTACCAATGTTGCTGTACATTTTTAAAACAGCATGTTTTCGTAAAAGGAAAAACAAGTTAAGATTTAGAAGCTGACACAGACACTTGAGGCGCGTCTCTCGACTGACTTCTGCTGTAACACTTACCACAGCCGTAAACAGGCTTGGAAGGGTCATGGCGGCATTCATTCTAATTTGTGTTAAGCTGACATACATACATTCAGCTCACTCATTGATGAGATGACACACATGTCAGTGGACCTCTAGTAAATTACACACCAATTTTGGGCAAACGGGGAACGCTTGGGGGTAATGCAGACTCACAAGGGGCATATAGAAATGCGACAATGCGCTACCTAGGGTTAACGTCAACATAAAATTTCATATTTTGGGGTACCAGGCAAACAAGGTCACCATACCCTGAGCTAGACTGACGAAGGCTGTTGCTACAGTCTGTTGACGTGTGCTAGTTTGACGGAAAAACACATTTGGCACACTGTTTGTTTAAAAATGTCCGTGTCTTTATAAAATGTTTTCTTTCCCTTTCAGTCTCAGTCCGTTGATAAGAGACACGCTGTCCTGACCTTTGACCTGTATCTCAACCGTTTCAAAGTGAAAGATCTCAGTACCACAAACGGGGTAAGTATCAAGTTATAATCACGAGACTGTGTCTATTGTGAAAGACCTAAACTTTTGCTTTTGAAACGGGAAAACACGGATCAGTGGGTTTGATTTGAATGTGTCAACTGATACCCCTGGTAATGATCAATATGTCTGACGTGTTTTTTTTATATGAATCAATCAACGTGTCTTATTAGTGCTCATGTTTTTATGCGATTCAAAAATTACCTTCAAATACACAATTCGTGTTTGTAATCTGTCAGAAATCCGACCATCATCAAATCTTTGGATGACTTCAAACATAAGTTGACGTCGCGCAAACTGCACATCATTTTGGCTGGTGAATTTTGCGCACTTATCAAATTGAAATTATGTTTATATCCAACCAGCGTATGTATAATGTCACTGTGAAACTGATAGTTATCATTCAAGCCTTAACGTCGATACGGGCATATATCAACTTCTGCACGTGGACCCCACCCCTCCCCACAACCCTTTCCAAATCAGACAGTTCGGGTTTCCGTTGGTAAAATCTGTCGCGTTATTTTAAGAGACGACACATTCGATCTAACAGTAAACGTTCTGACCACCATTAACTTCCTTGCCTGATCCGCAAGGCTCACCAACTGCCAAATGATGAGATATAATCTGGTTTAGCGAACTTCCGGACATCTGCTGTAAGTGATGATCCAAATGCTACTCTCTAGCCACAGTACAAAACGCGCAGCGTGTCCTACTAGCCCTAGGAGGTACAGTCCCGTGCAACTGCGTAATTGACATCAACAACGTTTCATGTCTGAGGAGTTTTTTGTATGTTTATGGTGAAATGGACCGCAACATCGATGTGATCGTTTTACGGACTTATCGACCCAGTTACTCCCCCCCCCCCCTCCGAGTAACTCACGAGCAAGGAATGTGGTATATCGATCTATTTACCGCAAATACTCCAGGAATGTACGCGTCACAGCACACTAGCCCGTCTCCATCTCAGGTGTCCATTGATTTAGTAGACCAGGAGGGTCCAGGCCTTGATAGCACGCGCAACATCTGCACTGATCGTCACAGTGGACATGGATTTAGTTGATTGTTGCAGCTTTCTTTAGATTTTAGATGAACGGACTAACACGTTTCAAGTGTTTGTTTTAGTCACGTCTTACTTTGACGTGAAGCTTCTGAAAGAATTCCCATTAAGATATCTACCAATGTACCTATATAAAATGTGTTTATAAGATGCTCTTGGTCAACTTTACTGACAACATAGGTAAAATATGTTCAATAACCAGTGACCTGACAGTGTCTTCACGGCTCTTGACTTTGTCGTGTCAGAGCGCGCGTTGTCATCGAGTACTCCATAAGTCATGATTGAAATTGTTTGATCTGGAGTGTGGTTACAGTTCTTATTTGTAAGCGGCATCTAGTCCGCTTGTGATCTCCCTTGTTTGATCATAGTTACCTGCCCTCTGCCATATTTAACTGTAAAGTTCTTGAATGAAAGTTGAAATTTGATAGGAAATTCAGGGAATTCAGTGGACCTAAAACAATGCTTGGCGAGGGAACTTCCGGTTTGTAATCTAGGATTCCCGCTTAGTCCTTTGCATAGGTCAATTAGACTTTCTATTTTGGTTTTTTGTTGACAAAAACAAATTACACCCTGTCATATTTTTATATGCATGTGATGTCCCAGAAAAAAGGACGCATACTGCCCTGTGGATGTACATAGCAGTGTTTGTTAATATTTTTTGTTTTCCAGTAGATATCATGACTGTTTTACTCTTTCATGCTGCACTGTTACTTTAAACAACCGGGGAGGGGGGAATGTTAAGACTGAACTTTTGAACTTAAAAATGATCTGATAACTGGCATAAAAGACGAGTATAAAAACATGGCAGATGATAATTTGCAGAAAACTATTTTGTGATACTTGTGTATACTACTATGAGTTATATATTGAGCAGGGCCGGCTTTAGGGAATAGGAGGCCCTAGGCAAGGTGAATTTGGTGGCCTTAAATGTAATGGGAAAATAGATAATAAAATGGAAATATTCTTGTGCGAGGCACTCACTATTGATGAGACTAATCGGAGGCCCTAGGCAGCTGCCTAGTTTGCCTATGCCTAAAGCCGGCCCTGTATTGAGATAGACATGAGTGCACCATGTCACGTTCTGTTGTCATAAAATTGAAAAGCCAAATGACAACAACAATGGCAGCAGTACTAAAAAATTTTTTTAAAAAAAAATTAAATTTATAATACAAGTCACTGCGGACATCCCTCCACCCCCTAAATCGTTTCTTTTTGTTTCAGACTTTTGTCAACAACTCCCGAATACCAGAGCAGGAGTATGTCACTCTGAACCACATGGACTCTATACGGCTCGGCCATGATATCCTTTTGTTGTTATGTTTTATGTTGTCGTTGTGTTGTCATTGACTGCCAGGGGGAAATACCATGATATACTTTTGGTTGTGTTGTTATGTTTTATGTTATCGTTGTGTTGTCATTGACTGCCAGAGGAGCGTGTCATGCTATCCTTTTGTTGTGTTGTTATGTTATCGTTGTGTTGGTATGTTTTATGTTATTGTTGTGTTGTCATTGACTGCCAGGGGAACGTTCCACCATGTCTGTTAAATGGCTAATGGCAATTAATTTGTTGTAACACTGTTGTCGGGATGAAAGCCTCAGAACAACTACATAATCCTGAACTCTTTGAGAACTTGTGTGAAGTGGATGCTAATACACTGAATTGTGGATGTAAAACTGTGATTTATTGGCTTTGAATATAAAGCTGTGAGTGAATGGCTATGAACTTATAGTTGAATCAAAATATGTGAACATATGGCAGTGAATGAAAGTTAATGAGTGGTTGTTTGAGCAAAGCTAAGTATTAACAGCCTGAGTATGTAAATCTGAATTAATATCCTTGCATGTAAAACTATGAGGGAATGGCTGTGAATGTAAAGCTATGAGGTTATGTCCGTAAATTTACAGTTTAGTATTCAGCGATGATCGTATAGTAGTGAATGTCATGCTATACAGTGAAGCGCTTGGTATTTTAAGTCTTAGCTTTGAAAATGTCTATTGATCTATACAGAGTGTTCTGTTCTTTAACACTAGCCCACATGCCATGATGTACCACATTGAGCAAGGGAGCCAAATCACCAACCAAGGGGGACAACTCCCAGACCCACATTACATTCCATCCTGGGCCACGAGGCAAGCCCAAGACCAGAGCACTGTACACGTTCATGCCACAGCCATGGCCGAGTGCCAAGTGAGTTTTTTAAACTTAATTTTGTTTCCGGTGGTAATATTTTGTATAATTTACCTAATGCAATGTTTATGTTGAACATTGTAGCAAATTACCAAGTGATGACAGCTGATGTAAATTATGAGTTGGGGAGTGGTGTAAGTAGACATGAAACCAGGGTCTGACATTGGCTCCCGCCAGATATAGGCCCATGTAAATCACGTGGGCTTAAAAAATTGATAGCCTTTCATAGAATGCTGAAAAAAGTCCTTCATCTGAAGGAAGTGATAAGTCATGGGTTAACCTTGTAGAACAAGCAGCGTAAAAGAAAACAAATTTCAGCAGGTCTTGCTAGCAGGCTGGTTTTTTTCTTTCAAGTCATAAAGATATTTTTAAAAAATAATGAAATAGTCTTTGGAATATCCAACCCTTTTCCAGCCTTATTATTGTTGGATGGGTTTTTATTTTTTTATTTGGTGTGTAAATAGAAATCTTTTAGTTACTTTGGATACAGTGGAGACCACGGAGCTAACAAGTTTCAATTTATTTAATTCAATTAAAATTGACAGTGAATTAGAAGATGCTTTTTAAAGATTTTGATTGAGTTGTATTAAGGTTTGACACCACAGTCTATTGCCATGGGAAGACTTAATTCAGTAATGATCCTTTAGAAATACTTAAAAACAATATGACACCAATGAAAGCTATTTTTAGGAACAGATAATGTGAAGATTATTATTTGTCAAGTCTGAAAGGCATAGAACTAATTCGTAAGAGACATTTTGTTTCTATGTGTATAGATTATGTTTAAACCTTATTGAGATCTTTCATTGTGAAATGTACATAAATAAAAAATATATTTTATCTTTTAATGCTAAAAACAACAATAATTTTATGATTTTATTAATCATAGTGCATCTTGTTTATGTGTGTGTGTGTTTGTTTGTTGAAAAAAAAACAACTAACCATTTTAACATGACATGTGATACTTTTTCTTGGAGCTGCATTACATTGGATTATATGGATGGTTCCCAACATTGGTATGTCTCTGTATTTCCTCATAGCTTTGGTTTGACATTCATTTCTTTTTGGCTTTTTGTACATTAAAAAAAAATCAACTGTGTTTACAAACAAACACAGTCTTCCTTCCATTTCTGGTTTTTGAAAGTTGCACACACATCTCAACGGCTGAAAGAAATATTATTTCTCTAAGCCTGCACTGGATTGTTCTGTTCTGTTATCTCTGACTTTCACGAGTGTTTACATTATAAATAAGGCATGTTTACGCCAGTTAAGAATATAGATATATATATAAAAGGAAGTAATGCATGAAGACACCAGAGTTTATGCACCTATTCACCTCTTTGTTTTGTTAAACAAATTAAGGTGGAGCATAATTAAGTGATTAATTGGGGCTTAAAGTAATAACATTAAAAGAAAAAAAATGAAATGATAATAAGTTCATGTAATTTTATCAGCATGTTTAAAAATTCCAGGTATACATTTATGCATTCAAGGGTTCCTGGACTAAGATTCTGGGCTTTTAGTTAAACATATTCTCTGCAAACATAATATCTCATTCATGTACATTGATCTAATCCAGCAGTTCCCCATTTGTGGGTTGAAATGGGTTGCATCGGGTTTTCTTGGGAGGTGTCAACTGTTACTAAAAAAATACTCGCTGTAATGCAAATTTGCACTATTTTGTAAAACATTTATTGAAAATGACTTTATTTAATTTCATGGGGGTTACGGATTACATTGCTTATACTTATATAAAAAGGCGTCGCTACCCAAAAAAAAAAAAGATTGGGAACCTCTGATCTTATCTACAAGTTCACTTCATCTACACATTTCACATTCTTCTAAAGCTTCCTCTCATCTCAGAGACTCATCTTAACAAGCCCTTTGTTCTATCGATATATTCTATTTCAAAAGAGCATTGTCTAAAATCAATAACGTTATTTTGCAGGCATGCTGAGTCATTTCCCTGTACTTTTACTGCTAACTCAAAGGGAGAATATCAGTGAAAATGTTCCCTTAAAACCTAAAATAATTGATTTTGAAGCATGATTTTTATCTACTATTCCCTCCCTTGATATAACGGGGTAACGGTTTCTGTAGCTCATCATTAAAATAAAATGAAATAATGAGCTTTTGAACTTATCAGAATGGAAAGTAGAGGATACAGTCTTATGACATTATTAAATTATTCTCAACCTAATTTTAAAAAAAAGTATTTAACATTCACCCCAAGTATATGTGGAGACTAAAAAATGTATAAAAAAACCCTATCCATTAAACTCAAGATTCACTCAGTCTGCTATGACTTCAATGCATACCTTCAACAGTAGGACAGTAATCATTTCACTGCAATTATCTCCTTCCATGAAGCTATAAATGATTTTAAAAAGCATTAAGTACCTGAATGCACATGTTTCATTTTATCATATGAGCATTTTTAGAGAACATTTGTTAAGTAGAATTTACGTTAACAGTTTGGTCTGTACCATGTACAGTACAGCATACAAACTATTTTACTAGACATTCTGTCTAGTTGGTGACCATGCTTAATTATAATTTTACTATTGGTTTTGTATATCCACTATATTGTATCACATGAACTATAATTAAACTAAGATCACACAAAAAAATAAAGATAATGTTTTTGAGCCTGAACATGCAATTTTCTCTTTTTAATCTTTAGTTTAGATTTTTATTATTACATTGTTACTAGTGAATTAAAAAATTTAAGGTTAACTTTAATCAAATTGTAAGTATATTTTTAATGGAAAAACAAATAAGAAGAAAAAAAAATGGCAATAAAACATTGGAGACATAATATGTTTGTGTCATTAAATGTTTGTGTCATTGTGACATTACCTTATTGTTAAGGGTCACAAGAGTTTGTGGATGTAAAATTTACGACTGTTCAACTCTTATCTTTCCCAGGGCTGTATAGCTGAACAGAATATTGAACACACCTGTAGTCTAAAGCCAGAAAATAAAACCAGCGAGGAGGACAAAGTGGTGCTGGACCCTGAACATCATCTGCACCATGACGACCACCAGCACCACCACACCCCACAGCAGCAGTGCTCCCACAGATCCCACCACGACCAGCCTCACCAAAGGCAGCAGCACCCCGCACCACACCAACCGGAGCCATCACACCATCATCGGCAGCATTCAAAAACCTTGCCCCAGTCCCCTCCATCTCACCATTCCAACAACACTGAGGACCGGGCCCTTGAGACCAGCAAGGCCGGACAGGTCAGAGGGGAGGAACAAGACGTGGGGCTGGAAGGGGTCGCGGAGGATCTCAACAGTTCCCCTGCTGTGGCCAGGAACACATGGCCAAGGAAGAGGGTGCGTCAGATGCCACATGTGGGCTCAATCTTCAACCCTGATGGGTCAAACAATGGTGACCTTAATGTAAGTGAGGCCAGACCAGGAGGAACTTTGGCCCCTGTGTATTTTGTCTCATTTGATGATTCTGTATGCAACGGCAACATCAGTCCAAACGCTGATAGTCACAGGAAGCAAAAGGGCCCTCGGAACTCTCTACCTTCCGGTAAGTCTGGCTTATGGCATTCTCTTAAAAAAATTGGAGGGGGGTCTTACAACTCTGTCCCTGGTCATGGAATTTATAGCATCAGATTATAATGTCCTTCACCGTTGTTGTCCAATGTAAGTGTCAGAACCATAGTGGGGGTAGCGGGGGGGGGGGAAATCACTGTAACTGCTGTAGAGAAAATAGAAAAGGGATCAACATGAATTCACAAGACATGAATTCACAAGGGCGACTTAAAAAATCAGGATAGCTTTATCTCTTGACTGGCACTCAAGACTATGGTCTATTATATGACGTTTAACCAAGAGTTGGGAGTGAAACCTTTATTAGAATCTCTGATTATTGCCAGTAATAAATTAACTTTATGTTCGGGTAGATTAAAAAGTGTTCCTCCATTCCAACTTAGGCTTTTGCACGCCCTGGAAAAACAGGAATACAATTTTTACCTTCCTTAGATCCTGTAATTCCGAAATTAAAATCTAATCCAATTTAAAAACATTTATTAACTGACTTAACTATAAACAAGCTTAAACTTTTAGTTGTTTGGTTGTGTTGTCTTTAATGAATTTTAAATACACAAACTCAAAACACATTGGTTTGCCTTGTTTGTTATTAAATGTCATGCTATTCAAGAAGGTTATTTTATTCTTATAGTGTCTATCAAAGCTGTCCAATTGATTTGCCTTATAAATGGAAAATGACAAGGCGAACAGTGTGATTGATCACTTTCTACTAGTTGTAACACATTTTACAGGGTTTTCTAGTTACGAGTTACTTGTAACTATTGTTTGTTTTGAATAAACAAGACTATTAGACATTTTAATCAGTTTCCTCTGAATATGCTGATGACGTTTTCTAGTTACAAGTTACGTGTAACTATTGTTTGTTTTGAATAAACAAGACTATTAGACATTTTAATCAGTTTCCTCTGAATACGCTGATGACGTTTTCTAGTTACAAGTTACGTGTAACTATTGTTTGTATTGAATAAACAAGACTATTAGACATTTTAATCAGTTTCCTCTGAAGGGAAAAGTAAACAGATGACGTTGGAAGTGAAGACTCTCCATTAGATTAAGTGGTGTAAAGGTAAATGAAGATATGAAGTCTAATGGTAACAAAGGCACTTGAGTTGTAAGTTCATTTGGACTTTTCCTAAGGAACTTTTTGCTAAAACTGAAAGTGCAGTTGGGATGCTCTATCTACGATGGGCAGATGGTCAGTACAGTTTTGATTCAGGCTTAATTATTAGTAAGAAGAGAAAACAACGCAAAACGTTGTTTTAAATCTGACTTTAACAAAGTTAATACAAATTAAGGTATGAAAAAATGTATAATTTCTTCTCAAACCAATTAATTGGCATACGGCTTTGTATTGAAATAATGGCATATAATATATCACATTTGGGGTTTAGTTGCGCTATTTTTTAAACTAAAGTTATAGTGTCACATCTAGTTAAAATTACTATTCTTCACATTTCTAGCAGAAATTGGGGGCAATTTGGTTTTTTTAAAAAATTCCTTCATTCTTGTAGCCTTTGCCTAAACATATCTGGTTCCACTATTTATTTACTGTACTTAAAACTAGGGCTGTTATCGATTAATTTAAATTAATTGTCAACTTTTGAAAATTTACCGAATAATTAATCGATAATTTTGATTAAATCTATAAATAAGATGCATGACGTCATTATACTGAAAATTTTAAGGGAAGTTACAAAAAAGGAAAATTCACATTTTTTTTATATAGATAATAGATATAAGTAGTTCAATATAATGTCAATGAATTTGAGTTTTCTTATTGTTAATTAAGTAAAAACAATGTTTAATTGATGGCATCATTTCCCTTATAAAACAGCTTATTTTAAAGTTTACTCTTTTAAAAATCTTTTTTTTTTAAATGGAGAAGTATGTACGTAAAAAAGCAACTATTTTTTTATTAATAATAATTGATTATATAATGATAAATCGATAGTATCATCAAATACACTTTCCATAATTTTAATAGCTATTTTATTGATTAAAATAATTTTAATCGATACATTTTTTTACTGACTAATCGAGAAATTAATTGATAATTTCCGCAGCGCTACTTAAAACCATTGGCAACAAAACATAATTGTGTGGTTAATCTCTGTAGGGCTTGAACATTTTAATTTCTTTAAGAATGTTCAAAATTATTAGTCCTTTAATTAAAAGTAAATATCAGAATGCCTTTATGGGTTTAAATTTTAAATAAATCGATTAATTTACTGTGAAATCCTGCAGTTTTGTTCTGTAACACATTGAAGTAAAGTGCGGTGTCATTTTATCATCTGCAGTGAGATGTTATTTAAGATTGGTTCACTTTTAAGAACTGAAGATGTTAGAGCTCTGATTAACCCTTTACCGTAGGACAAGACGAAATCGTAGTATTATGATTTATTTTTTTAAAATTATTTTTTTTTGTGTGGAAACATCAAGATGATTCATTTGTCTTCGGTAGTTTATTTAAATATTTTTTTTTGGGGGGGGGGGGGGGGGNGGGGGGAGGCAGCTAGACTGAACTCCTTTAGCTCCCTATTTTTTTCCCCAAGCCATTCCCCGTTTGTTTTTGTGTCGTTCCCCGTGTGTCTTTGTGCCGTTCCCCGTGTGGGTTTATGCCGTTCCCCGTGTGTCTTTGTGCCGCTCCCCCGCGTCTCTTGGTGCCGTTCCCCGTGTGTCTTTGTGCCGTTCCCCCGCGTCTCTTGGTGCCGTTCCCCGTGTGTCTTTGTGCCGTTCCCTGTGTGTCTTGGTGCCGTTCCCCGCGTGTCTCAGATTTGATGTTGATGTACTTAGGGGTTCGTGATGTACCCATTATGATCAGAATCTGCATTGTTGCAAGATGTGTTGCCTCATATTACCTAATGACATCGCATTGTAAAATAAAATTCCTGAAAGCCAAACAAAGATTAAGGCACCGGAACTCTGTACGTCATTGTGAGCGAGTTTTCTGGTGAATCTGGCATTTGTCCATTCCGTTTTCACCTCAATGTCTGTACTTTGGTCTGGAAAAGGTCCATGAAAATAAGCCTCTTCATTTTTTTTTCTGTTTTTAAACGAGAGGGGTGCGTTAAATGCAGTCCGTGCTATGTGATCTGTTCCAAACTTGTGCAATTATCGGTTGATCTAAAAAAATAAATAATTATCAACATACTTGGAAGAAGAGTTAAGTATTGGAGAGAGACAATATAATACAAAATAAGTATTCAAAATATTTTCCCCATGAGATGGTCGCTCCTCGTGTTACGCCTTAATGTTCAGCCATGCCCGCTGTCCCATGTCGTAAAAACACTCTGCAGTGGCGTAGCTAGGGTCATGTGCGCCCGGGGGCAAGACACAAATTCTGCGCCCCTTGACGGACCGAAAAATTCTGGGGGCTCAGTGAGCCCCCCAAGAAAATTTTGAAATTTTACGGTTTATAAGGTTCATTTTTTGAAGCAAATGATATTTTAATGAATACAATACAGACTAATAATTCTCTATACGATTATAAACAATTTATTTGAAAAAAAAAA
>MUZC01000082.1:267650-293152 GCA_002072015.1 Radix auricularia | reverse complement strand
TAACAGTGCCAGTCAAACCTTAGATCGTATATATATTGGCCTGCCCTTAGATCGTATATATATTGGCCTGCCCCTAGATCGCATATATATTAGCCCCCCCCCCTTAGATCGCATATATATTAGCCTGCCCTTAGATCGCATATATATTAGCCTGCCCTTAGATCGCACATCATACATTTACTCGTCCTTACATTAGTCCATGTATTGGCCAGTCATATTGGCACATGCATTCACCTGTCCTAACATCTGCACATACCTGATTCCTCTTGTTTATATAACTCTATCACCTCCCTCAAATAACAAAATAAATTGGCTTACTTCCCGCTTAAGGTGAGTTGTGTTAACTCGTGCCACAAGTAATACGAGTACTCGTTCGTGGCGATACGTTTTTTCTTTTTTCTCCCTTTTTTCCGTAGACCACATTGAATAAACATGGAGTCTCCTCTGGCCTCCTCATAAACTTAATATAACAGTGCCAGCCAAACTTTCTATAACAGTGCCAGCCAAACTTTCTATAACAGTGCCAGCCAAAAGTTTCTATAACAGTGCCAGCCAAACTTTCTATAACAGTGCCAGCCAAACTTTCTATAACAGTGCCAGCCAAACTTTCTATAACAGTGCCAGTCAAACTTTCTATAACAGTGCCAGCCAAACTTTCTATAACAGTGCCAGCCAAATTTTCTATAACAGAATCAGCCAAACTTTCTATAACAGTGCCAACCAAACTTTCTATAACAGTGCCAGCCAAACTTTCTATAACAGTGCCAGCCAAACTTTGTGTCAAATTATATGCACACAAGAAAAGCACGCTGCAATTTAATTAACTAATAACTTTTTTAAAAAAATAATTGACTGCATTAAATCACGTTTGTATTAAGCACGAAACGTGTGGAAATGAATGGTTAAATTGTGAGAATAGTGAATACATACTACATGTTCAAGTTGTACCGGTACCGGTAACAATTTATTTAACGAGTAGTAAATATAACTTGGATAAATGTTTCATTTTACTTAATAGAAAACGTAACAAATATGTACAAAACAAGAAATAAATTAAAAGAAAAGGTGTGTCTTGGGCAGCACTCCAGCTATTATCTGACAGGTCTTTCTTTGTAGGAAGTCATAGGCAGCACCTCAGCCATTATCTGACAGGTCTTTGTAGGAAGTCATAGGCAGCACCTCAGCCATTATCTGACAGGTCTTTGTAGGAAGTCATAGGCAGCACCTCAGCCATTATCTAACAGGTCTTTGTAGGAAGTCATAGGCAGCACCTCAGCCATTATCTGACAGGTCTTTGTAGGAAGTCATAGGCAGCACCTCAGCCATTATCTGACAGGTCTTTGTAGGAAGTCATAGGCAGCACCTCAGTTATTATCTGACAGGTCTTTGTAGGAAGTCATAGGCAGCACCTCAGCCTTTATCTGACAGGTCTTTGTAGGAAGTCATAGGCAGCACCTCAGCCATTATCTGACAGGTCTTTGTAGGAAGTCATGGGCAGCACCCCAGCCTTTATCTGACATGTATTTGTAGGATGTCATGGGCAGCACCTCATCCATTATCAGACAGGTATTTGTAGGATGTCATGGGCAGCACCTCAGCCTTTATCTGACAGGTATTTGTAGGATGTCATGGGCAGCACCCCAACCATTATCTGACAGGTCTTTGTAGGATGTCATGGGCAGCACCTCATCCATTATCTGACAGGTATTTGTAGGATGTCATGGACAGCACCTCACCCATTATCTGACAGGTATTTGTAGGATGTCATGGGCAGCACCTCACCCATTATCTGACAGGTATTTGTAGGAAGTCATGGGCAGCACCCCAATCATGGTACAAAGTTTACAGCATACAGCTATTGAAATAAAAATTTATGTTTTAACAAACAATCCCTGATTTAGAGCAGTGCTTCTCAAAGTTGTGGTGCGCGGACCAGTGCCGATCCGTGGGCCATCCGCCGCCGGTCCACAGAAGTCATCAAAAGATGACAGAAAAAATCAGTGCAGGGAAAATAGTGCACCGGTTCATGTTATAATGGAAAAATTTCCTGCCGGTCCGCCATACTAAGAAGTTTGAGAAGCACTGATTTAGAGGATAAGCAGTCCGCTGATTTTCACTTTAATAAGACTTGTTACCCTTCCTTCTAACACAGTGCACATTATTTTTGTCAAAGATCATCCGTACCGTAAGACTATAAGCTAATGGTTTTGTGACACTTCGTGTCATATTTAATTGATGAACAAACATACCTTTATTGGAAACCTAAATTTTTAGGTTGAGGGAAAAATTCACTATCTTAATTATACAAGTGAATAATTATCTTCTGTTATAATGAATGAAATTAAACAAAATAACAATCACTCTTTTGTTTGCATTAAGAATTTTATGATTTTGAAAATCGAGTAATGTTTTTTTTTTTATAATTTATTTATTGCCCTTAAATTTTAGAAATGAGATTTCAATGGGAGACAAGCCAAAGTCATTAAATATTTCTAGCCAATGTCAGGAAATATTTATAGCCGAATTCGGGAAATATTTATAGCCAAAGTCGGGAAATATTTATAGCTATGGCCTATGGTCTCAAATATGCAAAAATTTCGTGAGTGATTTCAAAGTAGAATAAGTATAAGCCTCCCCCACCTATCCACACTTGTTTTTCCTCCCCAACTGGCCCAACTGTCAGTAAAAGCCACTCACCAAGTCCTGTGTAGGCCTATAACTACAATGACTTGTTTGCCCTTTAGCGAGCCGTGGACTTGTCTCGTGTCAGTGAATCAGCTCCCCCCTCCCCCAAAACTCAGTTATTCCCCGCTCACTTTAGCCTTTACCTCTCCTTTCGTTTTATATAGCGCACATCTTGATTTTAATGCAGTGGGGAGGGGGTTGAAAGGGGTGCTTGGTGACCGTTGGGGGATGTTGGGGGTGAGGGGGGGCTAGGAATAAGCTGACTGTTACCCGGCCGTGACACTTGTCAGACATCCACCCCCCCGCCCCCCATTCGTTGGGATGTAATGGGCCTGACTGATCTAGCAAGGTTACAGTCGCCCCCGCCCCCATGCTGAGCTGAGAGCCACCTATATATTTGGGGGCTGTTCGACGGAGGTATTAAAGTGAATCTCTCTCTGGACCCAAAGTGCACATTGGTTCAGCCGGGAAAGTGATTAATGTGAAGGCGAGGCGGATTGGAGGAAACACGTCACCCACAATGGTGGCTTGGATTAAAGTGAAGGCAGATTTGAGACTTGCGGGCTAGGTGACGTCACCCTTTTTCTTCTTTTGGATGGACGGATGGATCTGGCTCCGTTTCTATAATTTCTAAGTGTGAACGTTTTGCAACGACACACAACTATCATTCTGGGTTTTAGACTTGAACCATGGAACAGAGTTTGTTGATGTGTAAGGGAGACAATTTATAACGAACTTAGTTGCCTAATGATCACCCGTCCTATAATTTATGTGCTGTTTATGTGTCTGGTGTAGTTACAAATGTTAAACATGATAAACATATGGATGAAATAGTTTACGGGCAAGTTAGTCTCTTAGTGTCAGCCATTCCATGTTGAGCATTGCACTGTCCTTGGCACATCAAATTAGTGACAATTTGTAGATTATAGTAAATTAAATAGTAATTAATTAGAGTACGATACTTAGTTTGGAAATCTTTTTTGGGGAATCTTTAGATTTATTGAATCTATGATCATCAGTACAATCTGAAGGAGCATTCAGTTTAACCGTACCTTCCCTAAGCCGTGTACCCTCTCTAAACCTTGTACCTTCTCTAAACCTTGTACGTTCTCTAAACCTTGTACCTTCTCTAAACCTTGTACGTTCTCTAAACCTTGTACCTTGTCTAAACCTTGTACCTTCCCTAAGCCGTGTACCCTCTCTAAACCTTGTACCTTCCCTAAACCTTGTACCTTCTCTAAACCTTGTACCTTCCCTAAGCCGTGTACCCTCTCTAAACCTTGTACTTTCTCTAAACCTTGTACCTTCTCTAAACCTTGTACCTTATCTAAACCTTGTACCTTCTCTAAACCTTGTACGTTCTCTAAACCTTGTACCTTCTCTAAACCTTGTACCTTCTCTAAACCTTGTACCTTCTCTAAACCTTGTACCTTCTCTAAACCTTGTACGTTCTCTAAGCCTTGTACCTTCTCTAAACCTTGTACCTTGTCTAAACCTTGTACCTTCTCTAAACCTTGTACGTTCTCTAAGCCTTGTACCTTCTATAACCATTGTACCTTCTCTAAATCATAAACCTTTAAACAGTTACATTTACTTTGTTTAAAGATCATCAGTTTTGCCGTTCTGAGTTTGTGTCTGAATTTGGCCATCTTTAACTTCGCCCTCTATAATATATACCTGTTGCTGTGCTGTGGGCTTTTCCCCCCGTCCTGTTTCTATTTCTTGCTGGAAACTATTCTGGTGAATGGGCTTCGGAAATCGATTCTGATGAATGCGATTCTGAAATCGATTCTGATGAATGGGATTCTGAAATCGATTCTGAAATCGATTCTGGTGTCCCGCAATTAAATCAAAGATCACAGCTTAGAACATCCAATCACATAAGGTGCTTTTTAATAATAATCAACTATTGAGGTCACCAAAGAGAATACGTAAGAAAACATTGAAATTATTATAATTTTTCTCTCAAATAATTCAATGAATTACAGAGATATTCTCTTATTTATACAATTGAGCATCGGTGAAATTGACTTTGTCTTATTTGTTTTACATCCGGAAGTATTTCAAACAGCGTTCTAATTTCTTCATACCACAATATTTAGGTGTATAATAACATTGTCCAGCAAGAGTGTTAACTGCTATCTACGGAATCTTTTCATAATGTTGTGTGGCTTTTTTTAAAGTGTTAGGCGCATTCCTCCACCCTCGGGGCATACACTTAAAAAGAAAACGTTAACTATGAAATTTCATTCTACAACCATCAGTTGTCCCTCCAGTCTTGCTAGTCTATTTCTGAACAGTAACTGTTAACACTACACGTCTTAATTGTCTCAATCATGTTAACAGTATACGTCTTACTTGTCTCAATCATGTTAACACTATGCGTCTTACTTGTCTCAATCATGACGATAACAGTATTGCCTGGCTTTATCATTTTAACACTACAAGTTTCGATTCTCTCAAATACAATAATTTTTAACTCTACAAACCTTGCTTGCCTTTATCAGAGAAACGCTAGAAAAGTGTTGATCAAATTATGTGATCAATCAATGTTCAGTGATTGAACCTCAGTTCACCTCCATGCTCTAATCCCCCAGTCTCATGGGCGGACCAATTGGGACCCAGGGGCAAGCAGGATAACTTGGCCTTATCTATCAAGTCTCCATAATATCGATTCGTGACTTGCAATATCACCGGCCCTCGCCGTCTCCTCGAAATGGACCACGTCAATTCTTCCCTCACTGGCACCGCAAGGCCGACTGCTTGTTATCGGGGAAGTTGGCATTGTTGAGTTGTGTGTTCTGGTTATCACTCGGAATGTTCATCACACATCATACATGGCTTTGATACTAACCTGACTTGGTCAGTGGGCAGCACACAGGTGAGTCACTAACAAGGCACGGACAGTGGCTACCACACTTTAGATATGACCAGCATGGAGGTCAAATAATAGCATGACAAGGACAGTAGACGTCACACATGTTAGTGTTAGATAATTTTAAAAAATGGCTTGGACAGTGGCCAGAACCAGTGGTCAGATACAAACCTGACAAGGGCCGCACACAGGTTTAGTTCTGGTGTAGTGTGTCACCTCCTGTAACTTATTATATTATAGTAGATAATATACGACTTCTTTGTTGTTGTAAACATAAAATCTGAGGCCTGACGTGATACATGACAGTCCTTTTGTTCAAAGATCACTTGTAACATGATGGAGCGTAAGTTGTAACATGATGGAGCGTAAGTTGTAACATGATGGGATGTAAGTTGTAACATGATGGAGTTAAATAGTAACATGAAGGAATGTAAATAGTAACATGAAGGAATGTAAGTTGTAACATGATGGGATGTAAGTTGTAACATGATGGAATGTAAGTTGTAACATGAAGGAATGTAAGTTGTAACATGATGGAATGTAAGTTGTAACATGAGGGAGTGTAAGTTGTAACATGATGGAATGTAAGTTGTAACATGATGGAATGTAAGTTTTAACATGATGGAGTGTAAGTTGTAACATGAAGGAATGTAAGTTGTAACATGAAGGAATGTAAGTTGTAACATGAAGGAATGTAAGTTGTAACATGAAGGAATGTAAGTTGTAACATGATGGAGTGTAAGTTGTAACATGAGGGAGTGTAAGTTGTAACATGAAGGAATGTAAGTTGTAACATGATGGAGTGTAAGTTGTAACATGATGGAGTATAAGTTGTAACATGATGGAATGTAAGTTGTAACATGAAGGAATGTAAGTTGTAACACGATGGAATGACTGGAGGTGGTGAAAAGATTGTTTATGTACCCCATATTCTAGCGTTATTTACAAATTGTTGCATAAGATCTTAGTTATTCTTACAGTGATTTTATCATTACAGAAAAGACTATTATTCTTATTGGTACCGGCCCTCATAGTCTTAGTTTGAGTTAAAAACTCGATGTTGGTATTTCGTGATTAGTCATTAGTGCAGCACATGCGATCTGTGTTTCTCTGGCACACTTATTGTATTGGTGCTACACACTCCATGTGTGTCTCTGATGTCACACTTATATTATTGGTGATACACACTCCATGTGTGTCTCTCATGTCACACTTATATTATTGGTGCTACACACTCCATGTGTGTCTCTGATGTCACACTTATATTATTGGTGCTACACACTCGATGTGTGTCTCTGATGTCACACTTATATTATTGGTGCTACACACTCCATGTGTGTCTCTGATGTCACACTTATATTATTGGTGCTACACACTCCATGTGTGTCTCTGATGTCACACTTATATTATTGGTGCTACACACTCCATGTGTGTCTCTGATGTCACACTTATATTATTGGTGCTACACACTCCATGTGTGTCTCTGATGTCACACTTATATTATTGGTGCTACACACTCGATGTGTGCCTCTGATGTCACACTTATATTATTGGTGCTACACACTCGATGTGTGTCTCTGATGTCACACTTAAATTATTGGTGCTACACACTCAATGTGTGTCTCTGATGTCACACTTATATTATTGGTGCTACACACTTCACGTGTGTCTCTGATGTCACACTTATATAATTGGTGCTACACACTCCATGTGTGTCTCTGATGTCACACTTATATTATTGGTGCTACACACTCGATGTGTGTCTCTGATGTCACACTTATATTATTGGTGCTACACACTCGATGTGTGTCTCTGATGTCACACTTAAATTATTGGTGCTACACACTCCATGTGTGTCTCTGATGTCACACTTATATTATTGGTGCTACACACTACACACTCCATGTGTGTCTCTGATGTCACACTTATATTATTGGTGCTACACACTCCATGTGTGTCTCTGATGTCACACTTATATTGTTGGTGCTACACACTCGATGTGTGTCTCTGATGTCACACTTATATTATTGGTGCTACACACTCGATGTGTGTCTCTGATGTCACACTTATATAATTGGTGCTACACACTCCATATGTGTCTCTGATGTGACACTTATATTATTGGTGCTACACACTCGATGTGTGTCTCTAATGTCAAACTTATACCGTCCCCTCTCATGCATCGTCTCTGAGTGTGTACTTGTGTCTGTAATGACACGGTCCCCTCTCAGTCATCGTCTCTGAGTGTGTACTTGTGTCTGTGTTGATACGGCCCCCTCTCATGCATCGTCTCTGAGTGTGTACTTGTGTCTGTGTTGATACGGTCCCCTCTCATTCATCATCTCTGAGTGCGTACTTGTGTCTGTGTTGACACGGTCCCCTCTCATTCATCATCTCTGAGTGTGTACTTGTGTCTGTGTTGACACGGTCCCCTCTCATTCACCATCTCTGAGTGTGTAATTGTGTCTGTGTTGACACGGTCACCTCTCATTCATCATCTCTGAGTGTGTACTTGTGTCTGTGTTGACACGGTCCCCTCTCATTCATCATCTCTGAGTGTGTACTTGTGTCTGTGTTGATACGGTCCCCTCTCATTCATCATCTCTGAGTGTGTACTTGTGTCTGTAATAACACGGTCCCCTCTCATTCACCATCTCTGAGTGTGTACTTGTGTCTTTGACGGTGTTGACACGGTCCCCTCTTATTCACCATCTCTGAGTGTGTACTTGTGTCTGTAATGACACGGTCCCCTCTCATTCATCATCTCTGAGTGTGTACTTGTGTCTGTGTTAACACGGTCCCCTCTCATTCATCATCTCTGAGTGTGTACTTGTGTCTGTAATGACACGGTCCCCTCTCATTCATCATCTCTGAGTGTGTACTTGTGTCTGTGTTAACATGGTGCCCTCTCATTCATCATCTCTGAGTGTGTACTTGTGTCTGTAATGACACGGTCCCCTCTCATTCATCATCTCTGAGTGTGTACTTGTGTCTGTAATGACACGGTCCCCTCTCATTCACCATCTCTGAGTGTGTACTTGTGTCTGTGTTGACACGGTTCCCTCTCATTCACCATCTCTGAGTGTGTACTTGTGTCTGTGTTAATACTGTCCCCTCTCATTCATCGTCTCTGAGTGTGTACTTGTGTCTGTGTTAATACGGTCCCCTCTCATTCATCATCTCTGAGTGTGTACTTGTGTCTGTGACGGTGTTAACACGGATTGGAGTTATTTCCTCTGTTAAAATGTTATCACAGCGTCTCATGTACGGGAGACTTTAAAATTAAAAAATATATATATGTCATGGTTGTGACCACACTGGAGTCTCTAGTCTATAAACAATCTTTTTCTTGTACATTCGATGGGCTTCAACACTTGACGTCTTTCTGAGTGTCAACAATATTAGTAAATTGTAGAACTGTGACCGGCATTATGGCCATTACAAGTGAACAGTGCCCTGAAATATGTACTCAACAGTACAGTTGAGTATGCCCGACACTATGCCCCGAAGTAAACAACTGTGAAGTGCCGCACTCTCTGAGAAGAATGCCCAGAAACAAGCGAAGCTACCTCCTTACAGTCGTGGATCATTGACACGTTGATAGAGTTTAGAGATCACTCAATCATGACGCAGATTGGCGGTGCTTACACTGCCCAATCATCAATTATTATTTTTTTTTTTTGCTCAAAAATATTTTCACAAATGCATATTCTTTCTTCATGGGTGAATAATTTGGTCGTCGCTACCGCTAAGGCTATATATTGCCGGGAGAAGTTCGCTAAGCCTGGCTGGCTTTAAATGATGAGAAAGAAAACAATTTTTGGATCATGCTCTTAGGTCTTTCCCAGATGAATGACCGTGTTACACCCCCCCCCCACACACACACAACCTTAACCCCGCCCTCACTCTTTCTAGCGCGTGTCCCTGACACCTCTGTTGTGCCAGTAATCCCATCAGTCCCCAGGTGTCGGTGATAAGGTGCGCACATATCTAATCAACGTTACCTGGTCTGGAATGTTGGCTGTGAAGTGGAGCTGAGAGATATTTATCGGTTGTCTTACACTAACAGCAGAACCTCGTTTATTAATCATTCCATTAATTCATTGGACGATTCAGTATACGAATGGCTGTAATATGATATACTACCAATTTGAACGAAAGAGACCCACAGCAAGAACGGTGATTTTTTACGCTCCTTCTTTGCAGCACATCTAAACCAATGCAACAAACATAATAAACATGTAGCCTAAACGCGCTGTCCGTTTTCAAGGTATTACACAAATTTACTAGTAAATGAAATTGTGACTTGGTGCCCAAGTCCGACGTAATGCAGTTTCATATATTTCCGTTGACTCTAACACTTCAAAACGTGACATTCGTGCATGAAATTAATAATTGACAGTCATAAATTATTGACCGTTACCGCTTTAGTAGATTTTATGTTCTGTTGTCATCGCTGACCTCGAAGCGATCTTCTCATGGTAATGTCATCGCGCCTCACATACTTCCGTCGTAACTCACGCCAACGCCGTGTCTACTTTCATCGGGTCGCATTTTACCGATTAATCTCACGCTAAATCCGGGTCTCAAGCTAACGCGGGGTCTCACGCTAACGCGGGGTCTCACGCTTTACCGGGTCACACGCTAACGCCGGGTCTCACGCTAACGACTGGTCTCATGCTAACGCCGGGTCTCACGTTAACTACTGGTCTCACACTAACGACTGGTCTCACGCTAACGACTGGTATCACGCTAACGACTGGTCTCACGCTAACGCCGGGTCTCACGCTTATACCGGATCTCACGCTAACGACTGGTCTCACGCTAATACCTGGTCTCGTGCTATAACCGAGTCTCTTACAAGAGAGCCATGTCTTAAAATGTGCATCATATGTTTGTATTTGGTGACCGTCTCTCGTTGGTAACAGTGCGAGTCATGGTCATGTTAGTTTCAGGTGTTTTAACCGCGTAGGTCCTGTATATGTTCTGTATTTGTCATGTACCTCACTGGCCCCTAACATTTGATGAAGTTCAACTACCGACGCACGTGCTGCATGCCGCTGGGGTCCAACATACCACAGCAACTGTCTAAATGGGTTGCTGACGTGACTACTTTCAAACCAGGCCAAAGTCTCCAGGTCCTTGTCTAGCTGAGCTGTTGGCAATAACGCACAATGCGCTCACACTTGTAATTGTAATATCTCGGGGGAACAAACGTTGTAAACGGAACCAATTTTTCTGAAGTGCAAGATCGGCTTGAGCCTAGAGCCCAAAGCTCTAAATGAAAATTTATCAAATTAATCGTCAAGATTTTCGCTAAAAATATGTAGACTTTGAGAATGTTCGACTGTTTATTATTCAACAATTCCTACAGTCTCCTGGCATCTGTGACAACGCGTGGAAACATCTAATGAACTCACTTGTTGCACGGGTTACTTTCAATGACTTCATTAAAATAATTGAGTCTTGCGCCATTTGATGACAATAACTAGGGATTTACTTGTGAAAGCTCTAACAACAGCTTTCTGGTAGAAATGTGCAGGTGTTGAAAGAATTGCGAAAGGATTTAAACTAGTTATTACACACCAGAGCAGATAAATTATTCAAATATTTTATATTTAAGTATTAGTAGTATATTAAAATGTTAGTTCTTCATTCACTAAAATTAACACTACACAGATGTGTTATGTTGATGATATAGCAATGGTAATTCTTCTTACCCCGTGGGTGGATCGTGGGGGTGTTGGGGGTATCATTAAAGACTATTCACTATTTCACGCCATTAACCATTTAGGAGTTGATGAATGACAGGCCGGTTCATTCCTCCCATCTCTACTTTTGCCTGCTTCTTTTTCTTCCTCCATTGACCTTCCTTGCATTATGGTCTTTGCGAGACCTCTATAGATCTACCATCGTAGTTTTTTTTTTTTTCACAATTGAGTTATAGAGTAGACTAGTAATAGTGGTTATTTTATCGCGGACCGCTTCATTGGCGATATGCTCCGTGTAGATGTTCATTATCTTGGTGAACCATCTGGGTTCTAGAGAAGACATTCTTCTTTGGAGGTCTGCTGTGAGCGTACAGGCTTCACATCCATACAAAACCGACGTCGCCAGAGTCACATTAACCGGATCTTTGATATCTTTGATTTTCTTACTAAAAAAACTATTACAGATATTACGAAGGAATATAACCAACAAATTTACTGCAAGAAAAGTTTTAACAATGTGCTACTGTTGTATCAAGTAAACACAGGCTCTCTGTAGTCTATTAATGTTTTAAGATCCTAGCTTGTACTCTGCCGTCTCCTGATCCGTGATATGTTTTATTGTTATTTCCAAGGTTACAGTCGACAGCCCAGTAGCAGCGAGTGAGTAACTCAGCACAGCGAAGACTCGTTGTGAGCGTGGAACTGCCCACTTGTTTAACCGCATCCTCACCCTCACCTCCATATCTTAACAAAGATTCCACAGGCGTGTTAGTCGGTGTCTTGGTCAATTTTTGTTTTCTCCCCTTGATTTTTTAGTTCATTTTACACTTCTTTCCAAAAGACCATCGTCATCTGTACTATTAGAAAAGTCTATTATATAATTCTAACACTGTCTATATGTCAACTTGAGTGTGTGTGTGTGTGAGAGAGAGAATAAAATGGTATCCACATAGTATGTTTGTCCTAAAGCACCACTAGCTACGATGAATATTAATATACGAGAAACAAAGCCCGTCCAAGGACGTACCGCCGTCGTTTCGGTGGCATTTTGTACCTCCCCTCCAACAGCCGTCTCGACCGGCCATAAATGTGCATTACTTCAAAAATACCATTCATTATAGTTATAATAAATAACCCGTAAAAACTAAATTTTTTGACTATAAATCCCAACGCGTACCTCTCAAAATAAAGTCTTGGAAAAAAATACTGCACAAAAAATTAGTCACTTTGAACGTCCGTGTAAAAGTGTTCAATATGTAAATAAGATTTAATTTTTCTGATCGGCTGTGGGAGTTTGAGGGACCAATCGCTATGATGACCTCACTGAAAATTTTCTTTTATTCCATAGGATATCTACTTAATTTATTGAAACTCTATGTTCGGCAACAGCTGAGCACAAACTAAGTTATAATACAAGTTTGATCAATGTAGCCACTTTCTCGTCTCGACCACTTTTTCATAGTGAATATATGAAACTTAAACACTGACAAATGACAGCTGTCTAACGGCGAGGATGTGTGTTTGAGGGGGGGGGGTCAGCTTGACTGTCCTGGTTTGACACTTTCTCCAGATGCCATTAACACGAATGATGATGAGGTCATAGCTTGCTCCCAAAACTTGGACTGCTGAAATTGTCCTATAGTCAGTCCCCTGTGTTTACAACGAGAGGACCAGCGCTGGACTTAGCTAGTGGTCTGTGTTTAATTCTATGCCTGGTCTATATATAATATATATGTAAGGCCGGTGGTGTTCAGGGATAAACATAAACCCCCGCCTTTTAGACTTTGTCTCTGACCACAGGAAAGGTTATGGGAATCGGTGAATGGAATCTAAGAATCTGAAATAAGATACCTACAAATATCTATGAATTACATGTAATCTTTATAGTGAACAGGATACATGTATATTTATATTGTATCAGAACCAGTACTCTTAATGTAAATGTCCAGTCTTGTCAAGAGATGGTAGTTAAATGCAATGCTTTTGTCGTTAAGCAAGAAGCAAGATGTGTGTATGTTTCTCAACACACCAAACCGCACGCTGCACACCCTGAAACGGCGCGTTGCGAAAGTAATTTGTTTGGGAAGAATGGCAAACTTTCCCCCCAGATAAAAATAATTTCCAACTGAGTTTTACAAAAATGTTGCCCTCATTTATCCCAGCAAGATCTATTTTCGTCTCAGGTCTTCGTGCTTGGCCGACTGTACAGAACATGAAGAAGTGCTTTCGGGAGGAGAGGGTGGGATTCTGTTTTTATCTGTATTGCTGAGATGTGTCCCACCTCAGTAGCGTATTCATTTCTATTAATAATGGCAAAACTTTAACATTGCTAATAAATATTTTGCTGCAAATAAACATTTTAGAAATTAGATGCATTAAAAAATTATTTAAACTGAAAAGGGAAAAACAAGTTTGCAGTTGTTTTATATTTTCTTTAGCAACTTAGGGGTCAGCCACCCCCCCCCCCCAAGGAAAGGGGGATATGTATCTCTAATTGATTTATCGTTATTTGATTTACATTCATTTGAAGGCCTTAACGTGCTGAACATCTTGTATTTTGTATGCTCTTGTCATCCGCTGCCTCCCTATCTCATATCTGCACCCAGCATCGACTTCATGTGTCATATCATTTAGAAATGATTTCATTTCTTACCTCACACAGAGTTAGCCACAGTGAAGAAGGGGACACCACTCTATGGTCAGCCAGATTGGTGGGGGGAAGCCAATGAAGATGAGAGCAAGACCCCAGCCAGCAACCCAGCCAAGGGTAAGACGAGTATTTCATATAGTCAAGTAGATGATTTGTGCTTGTAGATAGCTACATTTTGATGGATAATATTTGAACCATACATTATGTGAATGCTGGTTAGTGGCGGCTCAATGAAACTTGTGAGCGCTACTTCACTTTCCACATAGGCCGTCATGGTGTGAAAAGGGCGTTATTATTACATTATTATATATTATGTGAGAGCATTATGTTAATCTTTTTTACTTTAAAATTAAAGGTTGGCTTGCACAACCATTTATAAATAAAAGGAAATAGATTGTTAGAGTTACAATCCCTGTATTTTGCTATTTGTTGCCTGTTAAGTTGTTCGTAATTAACATCAATTTCCTTTTAAAATGCACCTGACCAACAGGTGAGAGGAAAGCTGCACAATCAAAGAGCAACCGTCCATCCAGCCTGGGACTAACAGGGGACCAGGGAACTGCAGCGGCCCCTAAGTCAGCCATGGCAGCAGCCCCTAAACCAGGTGGAACTGACGGGGAACGTGTCAAGTACGCCGGCCCTACCTACATGGAGATCCCCATCAAGGACGACGAGTTGCCTGAGGTGCCCAAGGATGCCCCCACCCCATCAAAGAGCATCAGCTCCTCTCTGTCCAGGGACAGTTTGTCCTACTCACCAGATATAAAACAGGTTGGTTAGATTAGGGCTCATGTCTTGCCAGGTGGGAGTTGAGTGGGCGGGGGGGGGGGGGTAATCATGTGGAAGATTTTTAACTCTTAAGCACTGTAATGTGCACCTTGATTGCTTTCGTTAGTAATGAAATCATTGAAAGTAAAAACTATTTATAGCATGAGAGAAAATTAAGTCGACTTCCGGAAAAGTCTTTCCGCTAGTGCTTTCTCTAATTTTGCGAAGTTTTATGGTTGTTTTGACCAGTTTTTTTTAAAGATCTGAATTTGTGTATCTTTTTGTCCAAAAAAAATACTACTAAATTACAGGTAGAAATGGTACTAAGCTCAAGATAGTCTTTTGTATACATAAAATAACCATTCCATAAGCTTCTCCTAAAAGATGAAGTCAAAACATTTTCAGCAATTTAAAAAAATTTATAACCTTATTCATTGCAATATATACCTGAAATCCTTATGGGACTGAGGGATAAGTTTTTTGAAAACCTTATAGGATATTAAAAGTTTTAAGTAGAAATAAACCATGACATCTTATGCCCAATGATTGTTAGGGTATTTAATTAATGTAATGCCTCTGTGGCAAAAAGAAATGGTTAATATCCATAGTTATTTACACCTTCCACAGATCAATTCTTAGTGTTAACCTGTTAAATATTTATTAGTATTGTCATTAAAAGAGGGGAAATGGTACAAGATGATGTTCCAAAACACAGAAGGACTATCTGAAGTAGACATTTTGGCTCTTATTTGGTTTTTAATGTTTGTATTTTTTAATGGGCCTTGCCAACAATAAACTGTGATTTCTATGTATTTATGGTCTTATTGCCCACTGCGTGGCAAGGTTTTAATGTCTTGTAAACAAACTTTACAATGGAAGTTCCTTTACTACTTATTGTGTCCATTCAAGTGTTGCTATTTGGGAAATCTCCACTTAACGTTTAATGCCCTAGAAGGTTTTCGTTAAACTTCCGCATCAATCCCGTAAGGATTTCCAGTATTGCGATCAACTGGTTATGAAATAAAATAAATTGTGTAAAATGTATTAAAATTTATATTATTATTGTCATACTGACTTCATTTTTTAAAATAAGAATGGTAATTTTACGTATCCAAATGACAGTCTTGAGTTTAATACTATATTTACTTACTGTAGTTTAGTACTATTATTTTTATAATAAAATATAGCAAAATCGCATCTTCAAAAAAAAAAAAAAACCCGTAAAAACTACCAAAAATAACACTAGTGTGGGAAATGGCCGCCATTGCCAGAAGTCGAATACATCTTCTTTCATGCACTGAAGAATTTTTACTTTCTGTGATTTTGTTTCTAAAGAGAGTTCTATCAAGGCGCGTAATTCCACGCTTTGGAGCATTAAATGTTCAACTCATCAATATTTGACCCTGGTTCTAAGGATCAAATATTGATGAGTTTAACTTTTAATGCTCCAAAGTGTGGTCAATTACAAAGACCCAGCCCACCAAGAAGATCTTAACTCGACCATGATTTCTTATCGACTCACATTGTTGAGTATGAGCAATGTTTAAGGTTTTTTACTTATTATAACTATGATGAATAGTTTTTTTGAGTGATGCACATGTATGGCCAGACGAGACAAGGGTTGGAGGAGGGAAGGGGGGTACAACATGCCACCGAAACGACGGCGGAACGTCCTTGGACTGGCCTTGTTTCTCGTTGATAAATAGAATACACCCTGAAGGATTTCTTTTGACTCCTTTAAATTTCCGTGTTCCTGTTTCAGCATCCCGCAGCTAAGAGTCTAAAAGAACAAAGCCCTAGTGCTGAACTGAACCCAGCCACGTCTTTCACTATTGACCTCGACGACCCTGAACACCCACCCAAGAAATCTCTTAACATTGGTAGCAGCCTCAGTGAGTTTGTGCCTTCCAAGATCCGCAAGAACTTTCGGGAAAGGAAGGCACTGTCTTCAAAAACCAGCTCTAAAGAGTCGACACCAAGTAAAAATTCGGTAAGGCTGATGTTGAGGGTATAAATAAGAAAATGTTTTGAAACTAATGCTATTCATTGAATTGTAAATGATAATAACTTAATTAACCTCAACCCCCTAACTTTTACTACGTGATCTCTAATATTCATCTCTAAGTGTTCAGGAAATGGGGACTGATTTGAACAATGTTGTTTACACAAAGTAAAAGTCACATAAAGAACAGGAAATATACATTTGATTGGTTCTAAAAATCCTGCCATAAATCACTCACAATTTGTGTATTCAAATAGTCAAAATGTGTAATCTGTCAAACCATGCAATGATAACTTGTCGATTCCAAAGTATTATTATTTATGCTGAAATTATTACATGAATTTTACTAAGCTATAGTGATTAATGGGAAAATGATGACAGCAACGTTCACTCTAAGATTTGTTGGTTGGAGTACAAAATATAAAAAACTTGTGTTAAAGTACACAGCACCCATTTTTAGGAGAAATTTTACATTCAACAAACTCAGATACCTCATTATTATTTTTAAAAAAACTTCTGTGGCACAATTCTAAACTGCTGTGTGGCATTGGTCAGATGTCTGCAGATCTTACAGGGAACATTGGATCACATTGATATATACATAGCTAAAAACATGTATACCCCCTTAGATCTAACCTGTAGCTAAAAACATGTATACCTCCTTAGATCTAACCTGTAGCTAAAAACTTGTATACCCCCTTAGATCTAACCTGTAGCTAAAAACTTGTATACCTCCTTAGATCTAACCTGTAGCTAAAAACATGTATACACCCTTAGATCTAACCTGTAGCTAAAAACTTGTATACCCCCTTAGATCTAACCTGTAGCTAAAAACATGTATACACCCTTAGATCTAACCTGTAGCTAAAAACATGTACACACCCTTAGATCTAACCTGTAGCTAAAAACATGTATACCCCCTTAGATCTAACCTGTAGCTAAAAACATGTATACACCCTTAGATCTAACCTGTAGCTAAAAACTTGTATACCCCCTTAGATCTAACCTGTAGATAAAAACTTGTATACCCCCTTAGATCTAACCTGTAGCTAAAAAGTTGTACACACCCTTAGATCTAACCTGTAGCTAAAAACTTGTACACACCCTTAGATCTAACCTGTAGCTAAAAACTTGTACACACCCTTAGATCTAATCATCTTTGTTGTTCCACATTTCAACAATTTGTTCTCTCCCGTCCAGGAGGAGCGTGAGCTCTCACCCCTTCACCAGCAGAAAATTGATGAGATCTGGAGCCAGGTGGTGGAGAAGAAGGGCAAGGCCAACAGACTGTCCAGTGGTCACGCCACCGTGGGCACGTCCCTCAGATCTCCTAACTTGGAGGACATTGACAGGCTGTCGGAGTTCTCAGAAGAGAGGAGGTCAACTGAGAGGGATGGAGAGAAAAGTAAGGATATTGTTGGGTTTTCTTCTTTGGTCTTTAATGGCAGCCGATAGTATAATGTTGATGGTATATGTTGATGGTATAATGCTGATGGTATAATGCTGATGGTATAATGCTGATAGTATAATGCTACTTTGAAAACATGTTAAGGGATCCTGCACAAACACTGAAAATCAAACGCAATGATGTCATATTTAATCCTGAACATATTTTATTCTCATCAGTTGTTTTCATCAGTTGTTCTCATCAGTTGTTTTCCTATGAAAGCACATTTCCAGGTTTACTGTAAGACTTGGGATAATGAATATTAATTTTCAAAAAATGTTTTTTAATTAAATCTGCAATACAGAACTGTAAATTTAAAGATAAAATCAGCCTTTGTCAACAAAAACAAAAACAACAACAATATTTCGCAAGAAATTTCCCATATTGCATCTGAATCATTCTCTATTGCATCATTACATTATAAAATGCACCTATTGGACAGTTTTGATTTAATTTAAATTTTGAGATTCCACGCAATTTTCTAAAAAAATTAATGGCATACAATAAATTGTAATTTATATATGTTTTTATATTTCAGCCAAAAAGACTCTACCAACAAAGACCCCCCTGATCTCAAAAACTGCCAAAGCCAAATCATCCCCCTTGGCCTCAGCATCGCAGGCCCACAATCCCGCCCCCTTGTCTCAGTATTCCAACCCCGCCTCATATCTGTTTGACAAAATGTTTGAGACAGGGAGCAACGCCTCTACGAACAGTGACAAGGAGATGTCCCCCGAACAGGTTCTGTACAGGGAGGCGTCAGGTCACAACAGGGCCCCGGCCCACAAGCTGGCCCCTGACATCGTTAGACCCGTTGTTGACACGTCAACCGCTCGTCACGTCCCTCCGACCACGGCGGCTAAATCCAGGGAAGCTTCTCAAAGAAAAACAACTTACACCCTCAGGAAAGAAGAAGACAGTGATGATCTCGAAGATGAGGAGAATGACCTTCAGATCACTGAAGACCTTCTTGGGGGTGATCGCAAGGCAGGTCCTGTCGGGAAGGATGACAAAGAGGATAAAACGAGTGAGGCGGGGACTTACACCATAGAGGCAGATATCAAGGACGGGGAGGAAGAGGAGGAGGCAGCTAGAAAGAGGATTGACCAGGTGTTTGGCGTGGATGTGGATGACTTCACATCGGACAAGCCCGTCATCAATCCGCTCCGCCTGGCCAGCCCTGGGGGATACGATAACGTGTACGATGAACTTGACAATGCCAATGAGGGGGATAAGACCCCATTGGATGAGAACGGATCTTTTCCTATTGATGATGATCTCACTTTGGATGATGATGACTTGGATGAGGGAGACGATCAAGACGACGTGAGTAATGGGCAGTATATTAATATTAGGATTCTTGTTAAATCTCTATGTCCTTGTGTATGTTTTTACTTGTCATTATCCTATTCTCCCGTCATATTTCAACATAAAGCTGTAAGCTTGCCTTACCACAGCAAACTCTCATTTGCTAGATCAGGGGACTCCAGACTTTTCTAACCCCCTACTACTATGTTTTGTGGTAAACTATAGATAAAAATATAATATGTTTTTGGTCTCCAGGGGCTGGATGAGAGGGCCACATGCAGCCCGCGGGCAGTGGTTTGGAGACCCCTGTGCTAGATTATAAATTCATTTTTTCCCTCATCCTTTTTTGCTGTTATCATTTGCCAGAACTTACTCTGATCCATCCTCCCCCCCCCCCCCCCCAACCGCACCTATACCCAATTCTCCAATGACCAATTCTGTTTTATGTGCATTTCTGTTACTATTATTTAAGTGCAGAGATGTTCTATTGCCTTACTGTCAGCTCAAGAGCTAATATGTCCTAAAAATTATGAATCTCGCAGATCAAAAAATAAAAATATACGCTAATAGAATTCTCAAAACGAAAACTCCTAATGCAGAATTACTTCAATTTGTCCCAGATTTGACATGAAAAAATAAAGGGAAAATACTCTGTATGAACAATGCTATTCAAATTTTAAAAAATAATCTTCAGTACTTTCCCTGTCAGCACTCTCGATGAACTTGAAAACCTTATTCCCTTATGTTTTTTAATTTTTACATTTTCACAGTAAAGAATGTTTTTGGATTGAAAGGATATTTTTTTTTTTGCATTATAAGGTAATAGTAAATCATATTTTATGCCATGAAGGGATGATACATTTTAAAAAATTTAAAATTAGGAGAAACAAAAATAATTAAATAGATCGAATGCAGAAACGAATAATGCTAATTTAAACTCAACTGAAGGACAATATTATACTTTCTGTTATTAGAATGTCCGTCCTATGGGTATGCGTCTATAAAACCTACAGAATGCTACAATATTCCTTTCCCTTCTTCATTTGTATGTGTAAGCTCCCCCCCCAACACACACAAACTCCATATTTTTAAGTTTTTGTTATAAAAATATAATGATTAGAAGCAAAAGTAATGCTAGGTTTTTAAAAGAAGCTGATAATATTTGAAAGTAATAGTAAATTATTTTTAAAATATGGATAGTAGCTGATATGAAAAGTAATCATTAAAAAATCGATAATAGATAACAAGACATAAAAGGGAATAGTCCATTAAAATTATAATAAAATAGATCATGAGAAGAAAAAGTAATGTTATTAGTATTTTTTACAATTAGGCTGTGATGTGCATTTCTGACTCTGATTTTTAAGGCAAGGGCTGAAAATCAATCTCATTTCCAAAAGTCCTTGAGATTGGCTGAACTTATCAGTATTTTGTCAATCCTTGAACTTGAATATGTAAACAATAAGAGTGAAATTATAATATGCACAGGAACATATTTCTTGAAAGTAAGTGTCTCTCGAAACTACCCCCCCCCTCCTTTTCCTCCCAAACCGGTTCCTGGATATTGATTCTCTAGTGTTGGAGACAGTGGCTGGTTTTCTGCACACTTAGAGACCATTGCGTACCCCGCATGTTGACATTAGTTACCATTTTCCGTTTTTTGACGAGAGTGATATCCCTTGTGTGTGTTGTGTGTACCTGCATACCTTCATACCCTGGTGTCTGAACTAGCCACAACGTGACAATTATGTTTATCTGTAGTTGACGGTCTGTAAAACCATTTTTTAAAACCTCTAGTAGTCTCCTATCCTCTTTTAAAAAATAAATACGTTTTATGTGTCTTTTAGTTGTTAATTTAATTTATTTCACTACGACACATGATTAACCGGGTTAGTCTAATAACCACTACGGCTAAAGTAGTTACAGCAGCATTGTAGTTGTAGTCTAGCGCATAAGTCCAAGTACTACATTACTACACCCACTACCAACAGTGACTGTCTCTGGCTAAGGCTGTGGTCTACCACGTGATATAATAGGTCTACCACGTGATATAAAACAGATACAACAAATATTTATATAAAAAAAGAATTATAATTGTTATTCCAAACAAATTTATATTATCTAATACTATTATCTAATCCATTATACTACTACTACCTATTACATCTTCACCTCACTGTTACCCTACAACCACCACATTCCTTCTGTTATACTATACACGCCACAAACAGTTGTCTCTTGTTTGGTATGTATTTCACTGTGATAAAATGTGACACTTAATATCTTTCTTTAAAAAAGTATATTAAGTTAAATAGTTGTATACAAATCTAATTCCATCATTTGAAGTTCATATTAACAGAGGCGTCACTAGGGTTGGTGTCACCCGGGGTGGTAGCTCATGGTGTCACCCCTTCACGATTTAACCCATAGAACACCTCCGAGTTTTCCAGTGCCAAATAACGGGAATATATAGAATTTTACAGTCCGGTGTCACCCCCCCCCGATGGTGTCACCCGGGGCGGCCCACCCCCACAGTACCCCCTAGCGACGCCACTGTCTATTAACAGTTTTGTATTCTAACATTTGAATAAAGTGTCGTGTAAATGTATTATGACCTACTCTCCTATTCAATAGAAGCCTGTATAAAATTGTCCCTTCAACTAGCCAGTACTTGACCACTAAATGTTCTCCTGTCTTCTTCTCTTGGACTGCTACTGGGCTGGATTGGTGTGTGTGTGTGGGAATGGGAGGGGGGTTACCGCTCTTACTCTTAACGATAGAAAACCCGATGTCCATGACCAGGACCAGATCTAAACGTTTAAGTGATCTGACCTGGTCGACTCGGCCACGTGTCCTTCAACAGCTCTCCCCAAATAAGGGTCCGTAAACAGCTGCTTACTTAAACCATCCGTTGCCAGGTCCACTCTATATAAATATTTCGGTCAGTGAAGCGTAAAAATAGGAATAATTGACCTGCGTGCTGACCATCAGGAGATGTTGAAACTTGAGTAGCCGTCCGTCAAAATTAAAAGATAAGTCAGTGCTGCAGAACCCGGGGTGCAACGTATCGTGTTACCTTGAATGTCTGTCTACACGGGGTGTCAATCATCTGACCTAAATACCTTTAGACGTCATGGTGGAGGTGGTGTTGTGGGTGTGTGGGGGGGGGGGGGGCTTGGTTCGTTGGATGTATCACCCACTACACGTATTTGCCGTAGACAGCAGTATTAAAACTCTAGTAAACATGAGCATTGTGGTCCACTGTGGAGCTAGCCGGGTTGGAGTGGCGTTACGTTCCCGCGAACATTGGCGGATCCAGTGCTAGATATGAACGTACGTCTGATTTAGCAAGGGGCAAGTTAAAGGTTAACACGACACTGAACAATGATGGGATACATTTTTTAGACGTAGTGATATGGATATTCATGTCGACGTCTGTGTCTCTGTCACATGATTCACCGTCCTGGTCAAGGTCCCTTCACGGTCATCATGCCCGATGTCCGGCGAAATCCTTGAAATTCTCAACATTGCTGTTTCAGAAGTGACCTGCTGGGCTGGATGTGAAGTGCACCATGCGAACTGTAGTGTGCCTCCTATAGCATTATACAGTGACAGATGAAGTATTTACTTGATGTAAATAATAAAGAGCAGTTCTAGAAATCTACTAAATAATAATAGGTGCGTGCTTCAGTCATTGTAGCGAACCATTGGAAAAGTCCAAATTTTGGTTTCTGATTTTGATTTTCACCACCATCCCCTGGCAGTATATTATATTTCAAATATTACGATGCTAAAGCCTCATTTTTTATAAACCTTTAAACCGCGATCAACTGTGTGTAGTGTATAGCTAAAGAGGTATATTTTGTATTGTGAAACAAAAATTTCATTCAAAGTGCGGGTGTGGGAGGGTGGCATTTTATTCGACACCAGTTTCCGGTCAATTTGCCAACTTGCGTAGTTTGGCACACGCCACCGGATCAGTTGTCGGGTTTTCACTTCAACAAATTTGTCCAGGAATTAACTGTTTGTCTTTCGATATCTCTCCTTTGAAGCCGAGGTAAATAAGCCGTCGTATTTTTGGTGTTCGAAGATCACTTATAGCATCATCGGGGGGCTGGTTGGGGGGGGGGGTGTACATCTTGGCACATGATGTAAGCTCGCACGTCCAAAAGACGCCCGGAACTGACATTTTTGGGATCACTCACCAGTTTTATAGCGCAAATAACTATTTAACTAATGAGCATCTGATGTAACCAGTCTTACCGTAACTCACATGTTTCAAAATTTAATGAGAGACCCCTGTGCAGTGTAGTCTTGCACGTTCAAGCACCGTGGTGCGGTTGTTCATTTGAAGCATTAAAAAAGTTTGCCGTGGACAGCACACCATCGGTGGTCTCATCAGTCTGGTCTTTGGTCGTGGTTGTTTGACTGCACCGGCCCCATGATGGCAAACAGACTCGCGGTCACACAGTGACGTGTCATAAAGTGGCTTGAACACACACCTGTCCGCTGACAAGGTAAACATGCTTACCGAGGGAGATCAGGTCCGGCTACCGTGTGCTGCAGTTTGGCCTCAGAAAGCAGTGTGACGGATTCATTAGTTCTGCTACAGAGATGATTGACTTTGAAAACAAAATTTACTCTGGTCTGGGCTAAATGTGAATTTGTTTTAAATGTTTTCTTTGAAATGGGATTCAATTCGCCAAGATTCCTTTTCGCTCATGACCGCCCCGGAGATCTGTCAAATAAAAACAAGAGTGTTGTCCAGTTTTAGTGTTGTGGACTGTGGTAGAAATTTTCTAACGGCATATTTCACACACAAACAGCCACCAGAAGCAGTCACCCGTGACTCACCAACAACCAACATATCTCTTCTCCCGAGCATCTGATCTCTGTTATTTAAGTTATCCGGGCACAGTTTAAGGTGATCTCATCATGCCCCACCACTGATTCCTCCAGTGATTTATTGATTGGTATCAGTTCAGTACTTACTCAATGTTCCAACGAAGGCGGCGGTATTATGAGACATGGTAAGTTTTGTGAAACAATAGTTTTATATATAAAAAATAATATTTTCCTGCTGTTAAGGCGAAATATTTCTCAGTGGATTATGCGTGTGCTGAGGTCTTGAATGATGCATCTCATGATTTATTACGGAGTCCTCATGATTCTTTTAAAGAAACGAGATTCTTGTAGATCCAATTGGTTGTTTGGCTGTGTTTACGACGGCGCTTTCCCGACAGTTCCCTCAAAGTTGAAATGGGGAAGTTATAATCGAATCATAATAGGATTTCATTTAGTTTGGTTTAGACAACAAGAGGTATTTTTCATTCATAATCTGTCTTTTTTTTTTTAATAAAAAGATTTTCGTAATGTTATTTTGTCATAAACTTAGAGCATACATCCAGCTGGTAAGGTAGTTCGTAAATTAAACCCTAAAAATATTGTGTACATGTTTGATGTAAAGTTGTACACACGGCTCCATCTGGCTGTAATATAGAGAAGTGTCGCTAAGGCTTTCCATTCATGACCGTTCTACCCGTCTTTATTAACTTTTTAAAATATTTGAACGTATTTTTAATTTACAATAACTAGAACGTTTTTGCTGCCATGAATCTTGAATTCTAATATTGCATTATTGTATAAATTTTTGTTGAAATTCTTGCATGCTTAATATTTAATATTGTGCGTTATAATATGGCTTTACATGTAAAATGACAGCACTTTAAAGATAATCTAGTACGAATAGGGAATTTACAATTTCAAGGAAATGTCTGTGTGCGTGTGGGTGGGGGTGGGAGTGGGGCGCTGATCAAGGCAGGAAACAATTGTTTAAAAAAACTGATCATAATAATTTGTCTGGTCCTGTACAGTGGACTAAATATTTAATTAGTTAATGGAAAACAGGTTAACAGGGTATGAGTTAGTTAGCCTGACAAGACGTAACAAAACACGTAAACAAGGTATGAGTTAGCCTGACAAGACGTAACAAAACAGGTAAACAAGGTATGAGTTAGCCTGACAAGACGTAACAAAACAGGTAAACAAGGTATGAT
>MUZC01000082.1:240410-263712 GCA_002072015.1 Radix auricularia | reverse complement strand
TTTTTTTTTTTAATGGAGAAGTTTGTACGTAAAAAAAAAAACAACTATTATTTATTATTAATTAATTATTTATTAATAAATCGAATAAAATGTTTAAATTATTTTCTTTTAATTTAATTTCTATTTTATTTATTAAAATTTTAATCGATAAAAATTTACCGATTAATCGAGGAATTAATCGTTAATTTCCGCAGCCCTAAGTTTAACATATGATTCGCCAACAAAAACAGAAGTTTGTCTGTTTGGATGAGTGCGTGCATGATGACCATTATATTACTAACTTACTAAATGACCAAATTTTACTAACTTTCTTTGGATTTCACCGCAGCTAAGTTTCTTAATTTTATTTTTCATTTTTATATTCGTTTTGTATTGTATGTTCGTTGAAAAAGGCTCTTTGCCGAAACGTTCGCTGTTTTGTTACGTCCGGTCAGGCCAACCATTACCTGGTTTACGTAGGAACCATTGTACCATACTTTATACCTGATAGGTTTAATGTGATTATGAGATTTGATATTCTCAATAACCAACTTGACATTGTGATGAATGGAAATAATGCGCGCTGTCCCTCCCCTGCTCTGATGCCGTGAATCATTGCGGAGAAAGTTTCAGCTAATAAGATGATGGAATGTCAACCAGGCGGCCAGACATGGATTAGCTCGCTATTGTTAATGTGTGGAGTCTGCCAATTAAATGGGACCGTTGGGAGGGGGGGGCGGGCGGCACATGAGGGAGTACAGAGATATTCGTGTAGAGAAATACCTGAGCTACCAGGTCTTGATACCAGGTGGATTAAAGTCCATTGCCCTGGGTCAGATCAAGGAGTCTCAGACTCTATGATTGAGACTGGTGATTAAATTAAACTAAGTGACAAAACATGGAGTCTTGAAACCGGTAACGGTATTTTCCGTTCAACTTTAATTAAAATATTACAAGTCATTTTATAAATAAATCGTTTGCAGGCTTCATGCTTAAAAATATACAAGAAAACATTGATAACTGATTGAGCTGAGATGTATACATGTCTTGTGACACGAAATACCTCCTTAAATATCAACATTGGTTGTATTACTATTTACAGAAGTCCTTTCAGTTGGCATGTGTGGGCACGCGAACCACCTTTTGAGAAGCACCGCTGCTCGTTTGTAGTTGTAGAGAACAACTCCGCGACCGTTTATGTTACACTGTCTGGTGTAGAGACGTTTGTGGGGGGGGGGGGGCAGCTTGTAAACACGCGCCGCTTGTCTCTGGGCTTAGGTTATTGCCCTGGTCAACACCATCCTACATGGACCAAGTAAATTGAGATAACAAAATGTTGACTTTAGGCAAAAATCTATTTCAACTATTTCCCTTATATGGGATGGATGGTTCCTTCATCCCCCTGACTTCCATCACTCAAATCAGTTTGGTGGGGGGGGGGAGAGAGAATGTTCCAGATTTGTTTGTGGTTTCCATGTTTGAAAGTGATTCTATCGGCCAAGCTTGGGATTGTAATAAATGGTTATATTAATACATAGGCATACCTATTAATACTATGATATACAATTTACATATGAATTTAGATAGAAATGGGCGAAATCGGCTTTCATCCTTGATTGTATAGATTCGGTATATTGGAACAGCAATACAGAATGACATTTTCGTGACGTTTCGATCATTTAAACAATATATATAAAAAAATTTTTTTAGTGATTGCGATTTCCGTCCGTAGAAACAGTGAAAGTATCATGTGTTAAACTATTGCAACAAGGAAAGCAAACGGAAGTTATTAGTGCGTCTTCATTTTGTCACTTGTTACTTCAACAAGGGAAAACAACTCTTTGCAATTCATTCTATTCTGATTGTTATGGCTGCAATTTTCTTACACTCTTAAAGGTTTTTTTTTTTATAATAAAAATAAATAATTTTATTGTACCCGTGTTTATGTCACCAATAACCAAATACATTATACACCGGCCGGCTCAGATCATAAATCAACATTAGGTCTTTGTTTGTTGTTGCTACACGATATAAGGATAGAACTTATAGTCTCTGGTGTGTTCTCCATTGTAATGGTATGTCTTACATCTTATTTTATTTACCCCACACCCTTTGTTTCCCCCATTTTGTTGAGAGTAAAATATGCCATGTTTAAAGACGGGGAAAACCGACGAGATATGGGGGTCTTCCCCTCCCCACCCCACCTACTCTACAACAGCACGTGCAGTGTTGAGGTCCTGGGATGGTCTCGCTACAGTGAACCTGGTGAAACAGTGCATCTTACCCAGTGGCGTAGCTTGGAATTTGTAGTGGTTTGGGGGCCCGGGGGGCTTAACCTCTTTGTGGGCCCCACATGCATGGCGGGGGCGTAATATTTAATGTAAAAAAAAAGTTCGGTCATTAATTTGGGGGGCCCGAGGGGACTTTCTATTTGAACCCCCCCTTCTCCTAGCTACTGATCTTATCCTGGGATTCTATGCAGCCTTTTAGTGACCATTGATGTATACCAATCGTACATGTGACAGAGATCATATTATAAAGTCATGTAACAGAGATCGCATCATAAAGTCATGTAACAGAGATCATATTATAAAGTCATGTAACAGAGATCACATCATAAAGTCATGTAACAAAGATCATATTATAAAGTCATGTAACAGAGATCGCATCATAAAGTCATGTAACAGAGATCGCATCATAAAGTCATGTAACAGAGATCACATCATAAAGTCATGTAACAGAGATCACATCATAAAGTCATGTAGCAGAGATCACAGCAGGAAGTCACGTTTTAAAATGCTTCAACTTTTAGGTCTCAAATTATGAGTTTAAATACGTTTGTATTTATGAGACTTGTTAATCTCAAATATGGGAACCCCAGTGGCCTAGCTCGGTATTTGTACGGGTTTGGGGGCCCGAGAGTCTTAATCTCTTTGGGGGCCCGAGAGTCTTAATCTCTTTGGGGGCCCGAGAGTCTTAATCTCTTTGGGGACCCCACATACATGGTGGTCGCGTAATATTGAATGTTTTTTTTTTAAAAAATCGGATACTAATTCGGGGGCCCCCCTCAAGTGGGGGTATTTCAAATTTTGTCCCCCTTCCCCTCCCATAGCTACGCCACTGTGGAAACTTTGCATGGAATTTTTTAATGGTTTTATTATTTTTTTTCTTGAACCTATCAATGAGTTCTGTTTGACTCACCTACCAAAAAATGCATTCCTTCCCCCCCCCCTCTTTATTCTTCAAGGTTCCTCTACTTATACATTTGGGATTGACGAAGGGGGGGGGGGACGAGACGAGAGTAAAAACGCTCGTCATATTCACCTTGACATTTGCGTGTTCTTTTTCCAAGTCCGGTGATTTATGCAGACGGGAAACTTCCTACAAAATGCCAAAACAATAAAAACGGCGAAAACTACCGCTCGGTGTTGGAGATGTGGCGAAGATCGGTCTCGTATTATCGTAAGCAGCACAAAGTTCTCGCCAGCGGTGAGCGATGTAGTCGCTGTAGACAGTTAAATAGTCGACCAAAGCCAGTTTGTTGAGGAAACAAAGAGAGAGTGGGAGCGGAGTGAGTCACTGAGGGGCTTGCTGCTAGCATGCTGACTTTGTGGAACCGGTTTGTTCCAATAAATCAGCAACGGTGGTGAGATAGGGCGCTTGGAATGGCCGCGCGACGGTGGTGGGGTCTGGGGTGGGTGCCGCCCCTTCCTGTACCTGTTTGATATGAATATGATAGATGGCGTAGATAGTACAGCGTATTTTTAAAACATACCTCCGATGGCAGGAAGCAGGGGAAGTGAAGAAATTGAGGTCACTTGGTATAACTATTGTGGGATTCATTTGACCAAATCCATGTGTTTAACTCTTAATCTTGTATCTTTATCCATCTGAAGACTCAACTATCATCGCCCTTCTGATGCTTTTGCCCTTCCCCTCACCCATATGTCCTCCCCTTCACCCATAAATGTATCTCCCTTGCCCTGCACCCATGCACACGCCACACCCCCGCCCTCCCCATTCCCCTGTCCTCGCACCCCATCTTCACCTATCAGACGGGCAAGTTTCTCACGGTCTCACTTCTGCTTTACCTGAAGACAAGCCGTGCCACGCGGTTTAATGGCCAGAAAATATGACTTGAAAAAGAAAACAAAAAAAGCTTTAAAACAGCACACGATTTATTTTTATGAAGCCTCTCAATATGTTTTTTGTAAGAGCTGTGGGAATCATCACCAATACAAAGAGTTGGAAATGATAGATTTTTTAAATAGCAATGTTTAAACTCCAGGAATATATATTTCAATCATGATCTCATTTGTTATTGCTACAAATCTGGACCTTGTGCCTGAGGGCAAACTAAATGTATCCAATATTTAGTGGAAGTGGAAGTCCTCTTTGCCATGTCCGGATATCGTTTTTATTGCATAGTTCACTTGTTACCTCTAGTTTATAACATTGAGGGAAATATCTTGGATTTATTTATGCTATTGTTGAAATTTTTATACCAGCTTCTTATACCCTGAGGCCGTGTAAAGAGTGGTCAATAAAGTTGTTTTATAATATAAAATTACGTTTTTTGGTCGGCACAAGCCATCATGGTAAAAGAGTCCTTGAATTCCTCCCTCCTCCCCACCCCCGGCCCAACCCTGAGGCCACACTGATGGGAGCAGTACCTGATGTTTAAGTCCTAGGTGAGCACGTGAGTATCAATAGTTGGGTGGCGCCGGGAATGTCGGAGCATTCCTCACCCACCCCCCACCCCCGTCAGCGCTCTGTTATTCTTGTCTTCAAGAACTGGGGATGTGAACAACCCCACTTCACCCCGCCCCTAACCTTCCTTTCCCTTACCGTTATATTTCCCCCATTTAAAGATCAGGCCCAGATGGTCTTGTCTGTAACCCATCCCCCTTCCCCCTCCATCCTTCACGCACCTTAACTTTAGGTAGTGCTGTTTAGGTCTGGTCTTTTGTTTCTCATTTTTCCTCTTTCGGGTCTACTTAATATCGCCCCGCGCCCCTCATCCCCCCACCACGCATCACCCCCACTCCCCCTTCACCAAACAGACATTCTTGCGGTTTGAGGTTAGCTGTGTGTCAGTCCTTGAGGCCGGTGCTGCGCGATGTCGTACTCCCGTCGGTACTACTCTCGTTGTGCCAGTGTTGTTGTGCCGGTAGATTTCGTACATCATATCATTCGCCCCGGACACGATTACTACAAAGTATCTGATGAATGAAGTGCCCCGCTTGCCGTAACAACATACACATTGTTGGAAATTCCTGGGACTATAATGCTAATAATAGCGTTTTTTTGTTCTTTTCTGAATCGCTAGAGGATGTATATCTACTAAAATGAGTCTCAGACAACACATCGACTGTGAGGCAACAAATTGATTTGTTCTGATTTTGTTTTTGTGACTGGGATTTACATGTGGCCAGCGATTGGACGGGATTCGTGTTAGGCGGCGATACTCTCTACTTTTGAGTCTGCTATATTCGCCATGGAAAATGGATCCAGGCCGATGGTGTACCGCTCTGAGGCCCGTGTTTATTTGGTTCGGGTAATGACACTTGTCCTTGCATTGAACTTAAGATAATGTCTTCCTCGACCTGGACCTTGTTTTGTCATTTTGAAGAATTCAGATTTTGAAATCTTAACACATTTTTTTTCTCTCTTTCTTTGATGTGATCTTAACAGTGAGTCGCGATGAAATTTGTTGGACAATATCCTCCACCTGTCGTGTTGTCTATACCTGTGGTCAGACATGTACACGTGATGTTGTCTATACTTGTGGTCAGACATGTACACGTGATGTTGTCTATACCTGTGGTCAGACATGTACACGTGATGTTGTCTGTACCTGTGGGTCAGACATGTACACGTGATGTTGTCTATACCTGTGGTCAGACATGTACACGTGATGTTGTCTGTACCTGTGGTCAGACATGTACACGTGATGTTGTCTATACCTGTGGTCAGACATGTACACGTGATGTTATCTATACTTGTGGTCAGACATGTACACGTGATGTTGTCTATACCTGTGGTCAGACATGTACACGTGATGTTGTCTATACCTGTGGTCAGACATGTACACACAGTGCGCTGGTAGAATGCACTCACTTAAATTATTCAAATCGATCTTTTGTTTCTGCTTCAGAGGCGTCGCCAGGGGGCCTATAGTGTCTTCCAACGCGAACAATTTAATCTTTTGTCATCTCTTAGTGTTAATAGTGTTTACCTTGGAGAATACCCCTCCCCCCCCCCCCCCCGCTCCAGGGCTTCGTATGAGTCATTCTATTTCCCACGTCGCTGCCATTACGTCTATTTACAGATGAGCGGGAGTTACAATATAGAACGCCAATCTGGTAGGTTCTCGTGAGCTGTATCTTCAAAACAACAAATATAGAACGCGAATTTGGTAGGTTCTCGTGAGCTGTATCTTCAAAACGACAAATATAGAACGCCAATCTGGTAGGCTCTCGTGAGCTGTATCTTCAAAACAACAAATATAGAACGCCAATCTGGTAGGTTCTCGTGAGCTGTATCTTCAAAACGAAAATAAATCTTCAGTCGTTGAAATGCGCACCCCCCCCCCTCTCTAAAGCTTGCGGGGGAAATGTTATTTGTAAAATAATTTGAGAACGAACACATGAGAACCAATAGTCGTCACTTGAGCAATGTTAAAGCTGTTGTAAAAACACTGTTAAGGGACACACAAACGGCTGATCCACATATCATATGCTTCATTGCCACTCATTACTACGGATTACATATTGCCCCCCCCCCCATTAACGTTAGCATCTGTATTTCACGGTGTCTTCTTTCGTAGGTTTCCTTACCTGTCTTTTTTCGGTAGCTCAAGTCACTTTTCAGTTAGGGTTAAGTCCTCTATAATTCTCAAGTGGGGTTTGGGGCTGCCTTGAACTTGAGTACATTGCATTGTGACAAACTCAGTAAAACTACATTGACGGGACCATTCTAGTTCGGCTTTTTGGAGGGGCTGTTAATGGATAATAATCTAACACAGCTTCTATATTATTCTTTGTATCAGAAACAACACACGTTGATTTATGGCTGAGGTCACAGCGTGTTTAACCCCACAGAGCCCATATTTCTGTGACCCTGACATTGACCTGAACATTAACCCCACAGAGCCCATGTTTCTGTGACCCTGACACTGACCTGCACATTACTTTAACCCCACATAGCCCATGTTTCTGTGACCCTGACATTGACCTGAACATTAACCCCACAGAGCCCATATTTCTGTGACCCTGACATTGACTTGAACATTAACCCCACAGAGCCCATATTTCTGTGACCCTGACACTGACCTGCACATTACTTTAACCCCACAGAGCCCATGTTTCTGTGACCCTGACATTGACCTGAACATTAACCCCACAGAGCCCATGTTTCTGTGACCCTGACACTGACCTGCACATTACTTTAACCCCACAGAGCCCGTGTTTCTCTGACCCTGACATTGACCTGAACATTTATTACTTTAACCCCACAGAGCCCGTGTTTCTCTGACCCTGACATTGACCTGCACATTTATTACTTTAACCCCACAGAGCCCGTGTTTCTGTGACCCTGACACTGACCTGCACATTACTTTAACCCCACAGAGCCCATATTTCTGTGACCCTGACACTGACCTGCACATTTATTACTTTAACCCCACAGAGCCCGTGTTTCTCTGACCCTGACACTGACCTGCACATTTATTACTTTAACCCCACAGAGCCCATGTTTCTGTGACCCTGACACTGACCTGCACATTTATTACTTTAACCCCACAGAGCCCGTCTTTCTGTGACCCTGACACTGACCTGCACATTACTTTAACCCCACAGAGCCCATGTTTCTCTGACCCTGACCTGCACATTTATTACTTTAACCCCACAGAGCCCGTGTTTCTGTGACCCTGACACCGACCTGCACATTACTTTAACCCCACATAGCCCATGTTTCTCTGACCCTGACACTGACCTGCACATTACTTTAACCCCACAGAGCCCGTGTTTCTCTGACCCTGACACTGACCTGCACATTACTTTAACCCCACAGAGCCCGTGTTTCTGTGACCCTGACACTGACCTGCACATTTATTACTTTAACCCCACAGAGCCCATATTTCTGTGACCCTGACACTGACCTGCACATTTATTACTTTAACCCCACAGAGCCCATGTTTCTGTGACCCTGACATTGACCTGCACATTAACCCCACAGAGCCCATATTTCTGTGACCCTGACATTGACCTGCACATTACTTTAACCCCACAGAGCCCATGTTTCTGTGACCCTGACACTGACCTGCACATTACTTTAACCCCACAGAGCCCATGTTTCTGTGACACTGACCTGCACATTACTTTAACCCTACAGAGCCCATGTTTCTGTGACCCTGACACTGACCTGCACATTACTTTAACCCCACAGAGCCCATGTTTCTGTGACCCTGACACTGACCTGCACATTTATGACTTTAACCCCACAGAGCCCATATTTCTGTGACCCTGACACTGACCTGCACATTTATTACTTTAACCCCACAGAGCCCGTGTTTCTGTGACCCTGACACTGACCTGCACAGTACTTCTCATTCTTTAGATTTTGGTCCGTTTGAACTTATCTCTCATAAATCCCCACTCTTCCTTCAAATAGTCCCTAAGTTTATCTTATAGAGTTATCTTTATGTGGCACGACCACACATTCGTTGGCTGGCGACTAGGTTAAACATTCCACACTTGAAATGTGAAAGATTTTCATTACTCAGCATTCCATTAACTGTCGGATGAGAACGATGGTATCTGTCAATGGTGGGACCCAGCACTTTTTTTCTTTTTAAAGAACTGTTCCCTTTTTTGTTCAAAGCTTTCACTTAGATTAAACAAAAACTAGTTGAAACACAGTAGGCCTATTCTGAAACTGTTCTTTGTCATACTTGTACATGCTGATGCCAGCTGATTGTTGATACTTGTCTAGTGTTTATAATATTATCCTGAGATTGAGATAATATAACACCTCAGCTTGTTGTCCTAAAGTAAGGAAGTTGTCAACTTGACTGTGATGTCTACATCCTTCTCTCCTCAGAACCTTGACATGCCAAGTCCAGGGGACGAGGTGCAGACGTGGGTCAAACAGCTGACAGCTCTGACCTCACACAAACACTCTGATGGTACAAAGATGGTCAAGCAGGATGGTAAGTTGTTGGTTGCCAGGGTCAAGGTAGCACTAAGATGGTAAATTATTAGTTGCCAGGGTCAAGGTAGCACTAAGATGGTCAAGGAGGATGGTACTTTATTGTGGCCAGGGTCAAGGTAGCACTATGATGGTCAAGGAGGATGGTACATTATTGGTGGCCAGGGTCAAGGTAGCACTAAGATGGTCAAGGAGATGGTAAGTTATTAGTTGCCAGGGTCAAGGTAACACTAAGATGGTCAAGGTAACACTAAGATGGTCAAGGAGGATGGTACGTTATTGGTGGCCAAGGTCAAGGTAGCACTAAGATGGTCAAGGAGGATGGTAAGTTATTGGTTGCCAGGGTCAAGGTAGTACTAAGATGGTCAAGGAGGATGGTACATTATTGGTTGCCAGGGTCAAGGTAGCACTAAGATGGTCAAGGAGGATGGTAAGTTATTGGTGGCCAGGGTCAAGATAGCACTAAGATGGTCAAGGAGGATGGTAAGTTATTGGTGGCCAGGGTCAAGGTAGCACTAAGATGGTCAAGGAGGATGGTAAGTTATTGGTTGCCAGGGTCAAGGTAGCACTAAGATGGTAAATTATTAGTTGCCAGGGTCAAGGTAGCACTAAGATGGTCAAGGATGATGGTACTTTATTGTGGCCAGGGTCAAGGTAGCACTATGATGGTCAAGGAGGATGGTACGTTATTGGTGGCCAGGGTCAAGGTAGCACTAAGATGGTCAAGGAGATGGTAAGTTATTAGTTGCCAGGGTCAAGGTAACACTAAGATGGTCAAGGTAACACTAAGATGGTCAAGGAGGATGGTACATTATTGGTTGCCAGGGTCAAGGTAGCACTAAGATGGTCAAGGAGGATGGTAAGTTATTGGTTGCCACATCATGGTAGCACTAAGATGGTCAAGGAGGATGGTACGTTATTGGTTGCCAGGGTCAAGGTAGCACTAAGACGGTCAAGGAGGATGGTAAGTTATTAGTTGCCAGGGTCAAGGCCCAGTGATCTATGCTCAATACAAGTAGGTCAATGCTGGCCATCTGAGGGTGTTGGACAGTTGGTTTGGAATGGTCAACTGAGGGCAGCGTTATTTTTAATAACTTTGAAATCTATTTATGTCTGGTTTATTCCTGCTGACCCTCGGGTACTCCTTTTCCCTGGCTCTTAGGTACTCCTTTTCCCTGGCTCTCAGGTACTCCTTTTCCCTGGCTCTCAGGTACTCCTTTTCCTCCTTTTCCCTGGCTCTTAGGTACTCCTTTTCCCTGGCTCTCAGGTACTCCTTTTCCCTGGCTCTCAGGTACTCCTTTTCCCTGGCTTTCAGGTACTCCTTTCCCTTGGCTCTCAGGTACGCCTTTCCCTTGGCTCTCGGGTACTCCATTTCCCTGGCTCTTGGGTACTCTATTTCCCTAGCTCTTGGGTACTCCTTTTCCCTGGCTCTCGGTACTCCTTTCCCCTGGCTCTCGGGTTCTCCTTTTCCTGGCTCTTGGGTACTGCTTTCCCCTTGCTCTTGGGTACTCCTTTTTCCTGGCTCATCAGTAGCAAATGAATAACTAAGAGATCAACATATTCTATCATTCATGCAACTAAAGTGGCTTAAATTTAAATGCTGGAGTTTTTGCATAATAAGCAAATTAAACTGAGTGTATCATGGAGAGATTTTCTCTCATTCAAAATGCACAAACAATATCATAAAAACTCCATTGTGAGACCTATTATTTTTTAATACTGTTACTGCTTTTTATGTCATTTAATATTTTGTACACAAGAAGTTACAATTTTTTTCATTTCATTTCTATCTACCGTTTCAGGGGAAACTTCCCTTGCTAAAAAGCCACCTCAGGGCTTGAGTAGGAAAAGACCAGGGACTGGCAGGAAGCTCCCCTCTATACCCACAGACAAAAGTCCAGTCAGCAGTGAACACAGCTCATTTGTTGGGGACCAGGATCTGTTGTTAGGGGACGAGGCGCCCAATGACAGAACCCCTGACCTACCTGCCAGCAGAAAAAGTGCTGTGCCCACGACAAATGGCAAATCTGCTCGAAACTCTAGTCAGACACTCTCCAGGAGCAGGAATGGCAGTAACGGGTATGCGGACGATGGCTCCTCAACCAGCCGCAGCACTTCGGCACGATCGAGGGGCAGCGTGGACACAGAATTGCTTCTGCAAGACACTGAAACTGTCATGGCAGCCATGGAGGCTCGGATCGTTTACAAATCCAGTCGTGACAAGAAAAACTCTCTCAGTACTGAATCAGACACTGACGTGTCCAGTACTGTAGCACTGGTCAATGGGGATGAGGACTATGTTAAACCTACTCTATACAAGAGTCCGAGAGATGCTTTGTCCAGGAGACAGCAAAAGGACTTAGTAAAACCAACCAACAACACAGCCACACCTCCTGCTACTGCTCCAGAGAAAAAAACGGTAGGAAGGTCTTACTCCCATACTGCTGCTAGCCGATCTAGAAGCATGGCCTCCCCACGTAGCATAGCAACCAGTGTTAGCAGTGTGACAAAGAAATCATTAGTGTCTGATGTGCTTAGTGGCCGCAGGGACAGTTTTGACAATGACAGTGTTATATCAGATGTAAGTTCCGACACCGGTGATGGTAGCTTATCCCGTTCTTCATCAAAGGGAAAAGGAACAATAACCATGACCAAACCCAACAGGGCTTTCCAGCTTCGCCGCGCGCGTGCTGACAGCTTTGATGAACCCACAACTCCCCGCTCAGGAAAGTCTGGTTCTTCGTCACGGTCCAGCGCAGCCGGCTCCACAGCCAGATCTTCAAGTGTTCACAGCACCACAAGAACTAAGTCGATGGTTGAAACAAACCGCAGTGAGGCCACAAGTCTTGGAGCTCAGATCGTTAGGAAGAGCAGAACCAACACCGCTCAGGACAAAGTGCAGAAGGTAAGCAGTAACACAAACATTGCCAGGCAGGACCAGCACAGCAAAACAAGTGCCGGCCAGCGAATGCAACGTGCCAGTTCTCTAACCATATCCCAGCCTGCACCAGCTCTAACCCCTGCCAAGAGGGAGCCGACTCCCAAGGCTAACTCACGGGGCACCCCAACAGGGGGTAACAAAGGTAACCTAACCATCACCGGCTTCAGCAGCCGAAGCCAGTCTCAACCAGGAAGCAGATCAAACTCACCTAAAGCTGCCGAGAGGATGGCCTGGAAGAGAAGAAAGGAGTACGACCCCCGTAAAGCTGTTGCGGACGCAAAGGCCAAAACCAGGGATCCCGGATCCTCGTCGGTCACCATGAGACCCAAACCTTCGGCAAGCTCCAACATCAAGCGGCGCATGATTAGGTCAGCATCCTTCACAGACACACACAAGCAAGTGTTCAGCATCCACAATTCTGTGTCTAGTTCTCAGGACTTTGGTGCTGCAAGCAGAGTGGACCATGAGCCAGAGGGCTTGAGGAGAGCTTTCATTCCATTCCACAGCTCCTTGCGCACTGACAGATCACACCACAGTGCTGATGAGGACGACAGCATGGTGTCAGGCAACTCTACACAGGTAATAAACCAATTGTGTACAAGTTCTTGAATCACCAATTGTGTGTTAGTGTTACACAAGGAATTGATGAAGCAATTGATGTAGAAAGCCAATGATATTATTTTAAAACTGAAATTAAAGCAGATTTGGCTAAAATTTTACAGCTCAAACTGAAAAAAGAAAAAAATGTTTTCAACCACATTCATTTTTTATCATCTAATTATAGAAGCACAATTCTTGGTGTAACACATTAGAAAGTTGTTTTCTTGTCTGCTGTGAGTTCATCTAAACTCAATGTCTGCTTAATGGGTCTTCAATGTTTCTTTAGCATGAGTTATTACTTGTGTGTGCTTATTCTTTAACTTCAATTTATTGAATAACTTTATCATAAGATGGGATATAATTCATATAATTACACAAAAATAAATTTGTTAGTTGCAAAGTGTTCATTATTACAATAATTTCTAGTCAATGAATCAAGTCAAATTTAATGATTACGGCTAACTTCAAAATGTGTCAACTTTTTTTGTGTATAAAATTCATCAATTCTCTGAAGATGAAATCTAGTTATTAGCTTCCTTGATAAACAAAAATAATGAGATATCCACTTTCAATATACCATTTAATTAATTAATTAATTAATTAATTAAATATATAAGTACCATTTAATTGATCAAATAAATAAGCACCATTAAATTAATTAAATATATAAGTACCATTTAATTAATTAAATATATAAGTACCATTTAATTAATTAAATATATATGTACCATTTATTTAATTAAATATATAAGTACCATTTAATTAATTAAATATATATGTACCATTTAATTAATTAAATATATAAGTACCATTTAATTAATTAAATATATATGTGCCATTTAATTAATTAAATATATAAGTACCATTTAATTAATTAAATGTATAGAATGATAATATTTTGATGAATACCCGGTAAGATTAATCCAGCAAGAAATGAAACAAATATACATTAATAATAAACTAATCACACAATATTTTAAGTAGAGTAGAATGTGGTTGTACCGTTAACATCACTTCCTTCTAAGTGTGAACACTCAGATCACTTTATGGCTTGAGACTCTCATTTATAATTTGCATGTTTGTCATATTTCCCCCCCTCTTCATTCCTCGTATTTCTATTGGATGTGCTGCTTGATGTTAATTCCATGTGTTTGCATGCCTGGCCACAAGGACTCCACTAGAAGCCTGGTCTCACTAAGTGTCACCTCACAGCTCAAATCTGCCTTCACCCCTCCTCCTCGTTCCAAGACCATATCCCCGGACGCACCATCGCCCTTCCGGCAAGCCCTCTCCCTGCGTTTGAAGAGTGCCTTCAATGATGGTGGTGACACCAGTTTCTCCACCATGTCGCTAGCGCCAGAGGATGAGCGTAGAGACAGCAGGGCAAGTGTTATAGAAGTACCACAGGTTTGAAGCCATCACCTGACATGTTATATGTTGTTTCTTGTGGGTTTTTGTTGTTGTCACTTTGAATTTTAACTCTTTTAACCTATCATTTCATCTGTGTTCATTTCTTTAGAGTTTTTTATGTTTTTTGATTTACTCAGTCTTTAAAACTCAATGCATTGTTCAGTATATTAATTATTCCATATTAATTTATGTTAATTCTTTTATTGTTTATTGTGTTAGTATTTATATAGTTTAAAATAAGGTGGGAAACAAGTATGTTTCTTTTTTATATTTTATAAATTTAATTAATGCCGACAAATATGCTTAGAGAAAAGTACTTTATACAAATATTTCCCTTCAAAATCTTAATTTGGCTATGATTAACATTTTTCATAGGTTAATTTTAAAACATTTTAAAAAATATTTTTTTCAACTTTCATTTTAACTTTTGGTAAAATAAATTAAATTAAAATGTTCAACTATCTTAAATAACATTCATTTCTTTATTTTTTCAGGCTTCCTATGACTCACTCATAGTGTCCTCTATATACCACATTTCTCTTAAGCTGAAAACCACATTAGATAAACTTTTGGATAAATTAAGGTAAGCCAACTCATAAATAACTTATGCCTAAGTAGATTAATTTACTAGGGCTGCGGATAAGTTTAAGACCAGTTGTTATTCTATTTTATTCAACTTAGACTTTTTTTTGTCTGCTTCTAATTTTGTTGTCAATAAATGTTGATGAAAAGAAAGTTAACTGATAGGATTTCAATTTCTTACATTTAGCTAATGTCATAATCTGATCTGTTACAGACGCTCCTTCTATATCTGACATCTAATTAATGTCATAATCTGATCTGTTACAGACGCTCCTTCTATATCTGACATCTAATTAATGTCATAATCTGATCTGTTACAGACACTCCTTCTATATCTGACATCTAATTAATGTCATAATCTGATCTGTTACAGACGCTCCTTCTATATCTGACATCTAACTAATGTCATAATCTGATCTGTTACAGACGCTCCTTCTATACCTGACATCATCACAGCAAACCCATTTTTTTAAAAGAAAAACTAATTATGACATCTGTCCTATCATTCCATCTCTCTCTTCTCTCATGACATCAGAAAAACTAATTATGACATCTGTCCTTACATTCCATCTCTCTTGTCTCATGACATCAGTATGATTGCCAACAAAATTTTTTACAAAAGAATTTTTTTTTAAATAGGTTGATATAATTATTACTTTAAAAAATTCATATTTTTAAAAATTTCAAAATAAATAATGGATTTTTAATAAAATTAATCATTTTTATTCGCGTAAAAATAATAATTTTGAAATGTATTTTCAAATTACCGCTTATTATTAGGAATTAAAATAAAAAAAGTATTTTGCTAAAAAATAATTTACCATTTATATAATTAAAAGTAAAAAATAAATGTAACTAATTCATCTTACTGAAAGGTTTTTAAAATTAAATCTAATTTAAAATGTGACATCTAGACAAGAGCAAATTTATTTTTAATTTTTAGTTTACCTCTCAAATAAAACTTTAGAAAGCTTTTTATATTCATTTTTTGCTATTAAAATTCTCTAGTTGTGATTAGTTGTAGAACCAAGACAAAGTTACCTCAAATAAAAAAAAACCCAGCTCATTCATCTATTGATAACTAAATTATTTTGAAGACCGTTATTTAAGGCAGATTTTGTTTTTTAAGGGATGAAGACCGGCTCAATGTCCATCCTCCTCTTCTGGACGACTACTCATCAGATTCTTGCAGAAGTGAAATATCTGCTTGGAAATCAGCCAATCAGGAGCTTGCCGGTATTCTGAAACATCTTCGGAACTCTGAGAGGAGTGTTCAGTGTAAGTATGTCTGATGTGCCGTGGAATCAGGACTAGAAAACTAAATAAATAACGGTCACTTGAAGTCAGAATTTATCAGTTTGCCACAAACCTAACTTCAAATTTTATGATTTTTAAGTAAAACTGAAATTAAGCAAAATTGAAACATTGTAATTAACAAATTTAAAATATTTGTTTTTATTTCACTTTACATTTAAGAATTGGCAAAGAATTAATTAGAGTTTGTGTCCTGATAATAAAGTTGCAGGTTTCAAAATCAGTTCAACGTATTCCCACATTATTTGAGTTCTTTCACATGAAAAGAACCATTATTATGTTTAACTTGTTTTCAAATAACTTTTTCATTAATTTTAAAAACTCTTGCAGTGGTAAGCTCAGTGCTATTCCCAGAGGATGACCGCTCCCATCAGATTAAGAGGATCCCCCATGAGATGTCTGGGTTTCATCCAATTGATCAACCTCAGGAAAATGAAATAGCATCTCCAGAAATGGAAGAGCTCAGTGGCCAGTTCTAGTTAACATTTCCACTGTACTTCTCTCATGCTAGAAACAATTTAGTTCAAATAGGTCATTTATAAACATCTAATCCTGTGCTTAGTTCGTACATTTTAATTATATTTATTTTGTTGTATACCTGTAGACTATCTGTGATCTTTTTTTTAAAAAAACAATTTTTAGTCATGTAGAAATGAACAATTGCAATAGTTATCTCTATTTAACTTTTTTTCTATTTATCAACTTTTTGGGCAATTAAAATTTGTAAGCAAAAGTTGACTAATTGATGTGATGATCTTGCCATAAATATCAATATCAATATAAATCATATTTTCACATCTTCAATTTGGAATGTTACAAATCCTTTTATTTTGTAGGTGTAACTGACTTGATGACGTAAGACCAGTGATCATTGGTGTGATGTAAGACCAGTGATCATTGGTGTGATGTAAGACCAGTGATCATTGGTGCGATGTAAGATAAGACCAGTGATCATTGGTGTGATGTAAGACCAGTGATCATTGGTGTGATGTAAGACCAGTGATCATTGGTGTGATGTAAGACCAGTGATCATTGGTGTGATGTAAGATAAGACCAGTGATCATTGGTGTGATGTAAGATAAGACCAGTGATCATTGGTGTGATGTTTTCTTAGGTTTAATTCTATATTGACATTTTTTAAATGCTCTAAATTTCTTAACTGCATTCAAAATTGTAAAGCTATAGGACTCTCTATAAGTGACAGTTTTTCTTTCCTTTTTTTTTTTTTAATTGCCTCTTTTCACTCTTGTTGCCTCTTGTCACTGACTGAACACATTAAAATGTGTTTCAGCTAATCAAGCACTGGTATAAATAGTATAAAGATATTTCAGTATCATTATATTTGTATGAATTTGAAAAGATAACATGATGTTAGAAGTCCATAGCCTGGTAAAACATTTTTTCCCCCATTTCTTTTATGAAGTAAAACACAATTAAAAAATTATTTTGATGCTATTATTATTTATTATTTTTGTATTACAAGACAAATGATGGACATCAATTATATTCAAAATAATTTGTTACTTAAACAGCTTTCAATGTTCATCCAAAGTTACTGAGATTAGCCACTGTTAAATTTCTTCATCTCTATACTAATGAACCTTTACTTTCAATTAGAATGTAATGATTTATAAGCATATTTATTGTATAAGTTTATTAATCGAGGAACTCTTTTATTTATATTATAAATTATACCACGTAATTTATTTCCTATATAGATTTCAAAATTTAAAACGGTAACATTTTTAAAAAATTTCTTTTAAGAAACTAACATTGAATATGTGTCTAGAGATCTCCTTTACAGTGAGCTATTTTAAGTCTATGCCTTATTTGGACGATCTCATGTTTTGTGACTCCATGAGTCTTTGACAAAATAGTAATATCATGGTCTTAGTGGAATTTGTAAGTCATTCTAGCCGCTTCCTCACCCAGCCCAATTTTTTTTTTGCTCTGTTCAATACATAACCTGTGATACAAGCTTCTACATTGTCTGTTATGAGACTGAAGGCTTTTTTTAATCTGATATTTATTTGTTTAAAAATTAATTCATTTTTTAAAATCTTCAACATTATTGGTGTAGATTAAAATTTTATGTACCTGGTTACTGTTTATGCACAATTTTTATGAATTTATTATAAAGAGAAATATGCGAATAACATGCTTGGATGTACATGCAAAAATAATTTTTAAACTAGGCTGTGGAGCTAATAAAAGAAGGAAGACATTTTTAAAACAATTAAATTTAATAATTTGATTGTTGTATTCTTAATTTTCAAAAAAAAAATTAAAAAACGGAGACACTGCTTAGAATTTGAGCATAATAAAAATGCTATTGAACTGTGTATGACATACATGGCAGTAGGAAGTAATAATGGGGTATAGGCATGATAATCACTTAATGTAAATTCATTTTGTTCATCAAGATGAGAGGTCAGTGACCTGATAAGAAAATATTTTGCGATATGTAGGCAGTCAAACATTTGAAAAGGTGATAATTTTAAATCTTTTGAAATTGGTAAAAATAAAAGTATTAAACAGCCACTTGTTTGGTGATTTCTGACGAGTTTGTTTAAAAGGAAAATTGGAGGGGTTTGAAAAAAATGTGTTGGTCTTTTTTTTTTACATGCATCCATCTGTTAAAGGATAATTTAGTCTTCATATTGCGGTACTTACCTTTATGTTTGGCAATATTCAAGTGCTGATGTTGGGAATGTTTAATGGTGCTGATGAATGGTTCAAAAGATTACTCTGTGACATGTAATATAGTCAACACCAGAAATATGTGAGTGGAACATGAATGAATGGTGCTTCTTAAATATTATTCTTTAGGGTCAACGATGTTTTAAATGTGACAAAATTTGGATAAATGAATAAATGTCACTTTTGTATGTTGCAAACTTAAGAATGGTAGAAATGGAATAAATGTCAGAGAAGTGTTTAAATCGCTATGATACGGGACGCAGTAAGAAAGATAAACAAAATACACTAGTGATAATGTGTATGTATTTTCTCCAAAATGCAATAGGATTAATAATCCATTACTAAACATAATGTAGAATTACACCTTCGTTGCTATCCAGCCAATTCTTTTATCTATTAAATATTAACCCTTGATGTTTTGTAAGGAAATATCCAAAGAAACTCCTTAAGCTTTTACTATGTGCATAATTTTTGTCTTGCACAATTAATTCTGTCATACAGACTGGTTTTAGAACTTAACAATATTCTGTCTAGTTTATAACACAATGCTTACACATTGCCTTTTTGTGTAATTATTTAAACTTTTATTTTTTACTGTATTGTTTTTAAAAAAAAACTATTTCAGTTAAATGCTCCATACGATGTTTAACTACTGTTAACATGTTGAATGTAATAAATTAAAGAACATGGCTTATTTCCATTGTGTCAATTGGTTTTATTTTTGCAATAGTGATGTCGTTTTACTAGTTACTTCAGATGTCAATTTTTCAAAGATGCTTGAAATTTTTAAGTATGTCTTTTTCGGAATTACTTATGTTATTTGGTTTTAATTAACGGAGAAATGAATAACCGTTAATTTTAAATGAATAACATTATTTTAATGAAAAACACAAGCCATATGTACTACTTTAATGCAATAAAAACAAAATAAATCTAATTTTTAATAAGTTACCTTACAATAATTTTATGAAACCTGAAAGAGTAATATAATTTAATACTTGCAAGTTAAACACAATATTCGAACCACCATGTCATGTAGGTAATTGTTAGCGCATCATTCTGCCAAATTCACACGCAAAAACTGTCATGGTGATATTAATATTACTTATTTTCGTACCAGCGGTGATGTGTTGTTGTTTTTTGTGCAATTTTCTTATAAAAGCGCCATCTGTGACGTATACCGCTAAATTTTCCAAACAAATCGTTACCTACTTTGAGTGATTTTAAATTTTTTAATGGTTTTGCTTTAGTTACAACAACCATTATGTAATAAAAGAAATGTTGCACAAATCCTTTTAAAAAAAAACCAAAATTAAGATTCATTTTGTTTCACCATGGTTTTCCCCCTTCAAAAGAAAAAAGGGGCGGTTTTTGGAAATGGCCATTTTTTTAATAATTTATGCCCATAAGTGCTGCCCTTTGAATGAGTGCAGCCCAGGGCGGACCTCTCCCCCTAGCTACGCCACTGAGTGTAACATCATACTGGAGGGGAGGTCTAATTTTTTTGGATGACGTGTGACGCAGAAGGGAGGAGGGTTAAAATTTGGTCAAATTAGTGTGACGTTATTTGTGGAGGAAGTCTCCTTTTAAAAAACACTTAGACTATACTTACCAATTTTTAATTTTTAAAAATTACAATTTGTAATGAGATACAATTGTATAAAAATGTATTATTTCGCTACGAAGCAAGTATCGGTAGTTAATATTAATTTACTAGTTACAAAGTAACCATGACAAAAATTACACACGAAAAATCAAATAACTTGAGAGACGTCTGAGCAATTTTAATGACATGTTGGAGTATTTTATTGTCAGCGGATATACAGGTGTCTGCCAAATTTCATCTCAATCGAGAAATGCAAAGTGCATCAAAGTAACTTATATAATTGCAAGATTTGACGCTAACATGCAGACATCAAAATAGCAAGTTAAGCCTATTAAAATTGAAGGGCCAGTAAAAAATTATAATTTACAAGTACAAGTGCAATACCCGTGCTGACGAGCTGCGCTACGGGGTTGGCATAATAAAAATATCAAAACTTTCATATTCTACTTTTTACCCAGGTTGAGTCATGATAATATTGATATTGATGCTGCCACTACCAATGAAAAGTAACCTTTAAAATTTCACAAAGGTGCCTCTCTGCATAAAAATAATAGTGCCACCATTATCATTAGCCTTAATTTTAACACAGTCACAGTACATACATTTCTTATTTACATCGTTTCCTTTTCACAAATTATTATAAGTATATTAGTATATATATATACAAAACGGACAAAACGGCATCAGACAAATGGAATACAATTTTAAATAATTATTTATACTCGCCGATTCAGTGTCAGTTTTAGTTCACAAAAACAATAATAATAATATCACAAGAAAGAATTTAATAACAGTTAAACTATACGGTAGCAAGTCACAATTGTTTGTTGAGAAGAAATTATGTCATAACGTCACAAGAAATAATTTTACAATTTGACCACTTTCATAAAAGGTGAATAAGTTGAACAAATTAAATTAACTTAAAATTTTAAAAATTATTAATTTTTTTGTAAAAAATGTCTACAATTTTTCTGGGGCCGTTTTGGTCGGGGCCGTTTTGACCGGGGCCTTTTTGACCGGGGCCGTTTTGTCAGGGGCCGTTTTGGTCGAGGGCCGTTTTGACCGGGGCCGATTTGTCTGGGGCCGTTTTGACGGGTCACCCAGAAGACCTATTTTTCCGGAAATAATTTTTTATTCAACAATTTTGGAGTTATCTTCGTACAATAAATAAAATTTTTAAAAATAATAAACCTGTCTGACAATGAAAAATTTAATCCACAAATAGCAAGGAAATATCGTAGTAATTAAAACCATAAAACTAAACAATAATAAAATGAACATATGGATATCAAGTATTTTAAGACTAGCACCTACAGTCTCTATCGTGAAGTGCTGGCTGAGTGGTCAAGATGCTGGGACTCTGATCGTAAGAAGCTGTCAGTGGTTCAAAACAGGGTATTGACCTTTCAAAGTTTTATAATTATATGTTATCTTTAAAGGTGGTTAATTAATGTAATGATTATAAACACTGTCTATCTTAGGATTAAGAAACAATATAAAGGAAACTACATTATTAAAATAAATGATTTTAGGTAGAATCTAATTGTAGCCGGGATTAATGGTAGGAGGGGGAGTTTGCAGCCGGGATTAAGTAGTAGGGGGAGTTTGCAGCCGGGATTAATGGTAGGTGGGTAGTTTGCAGCCGGGATTAATGGTAGGTGGGGAGTTTGCAGCCGGGATTAATGGTAGGAGGGGAGTTTGCAGCCGATATTAAGGTAGGAGAGGGTTTTGAACCCGGGATTAAAAGCCAATAAAGTCAATAAATCAACAATATTTGAAATACTAACACTATTCTTTTAAAACAATAAAAAGCTTTAAAATAATTATCGATCTTGATAAAAGTGCTCTCCCTGTAATCAGGTTCGATAACTTACTCCGTGACAAAACTATGCATCTGATTTTTACATTTTTCGATTGAACTTAGATAGATGCATCTAGATAGCAAGATTTCCTGGATTGAATTAAAAATGTTTGAGATAGTTTCTTCATTATTTTTGTTCATGACACAAAACAAAAGACATTAAATTTAATTTTAAGATAATAATGAGTTGGAAGAATAAACCATTTAATTGCGCCATCAATGTTTTCCCCTCAGTAGATTATTTACATATAATATCATAACTATATCATATATATGTATCAGCAGATTAGTGTCATGTTTGTACAGAACTTCAGACCAGGGTCGGTCAGGGCGACCAGGGCCGCATATGTGCGGCTTTGTATGCGAAACGGATTGCACGGAGCCCACTTTGGGTTGGGATAAGGAATAAATTTGGATATTAAGTGAAAATTGAAATAGGTGGGGCCTATGAAAGAGCGGCATAGCTCGCAGTGGCCCAAGACCAGCCCTGCTTCAGATCCTATGTTTTTCAGCTCTGTAACATTAATATTAAAGACTAAAAATAGAGTTTGATATTTTGAAATTATGAAACCATTTACTTATTTTGATATAGTTTCTTCATTTCTTTAATTTTTTTTTATCTTTGGGGCCGTCCAAAAATGACGTCACGCACCTAGGGGGGAGGGGGGTCACACTTTTGTGACGATGTGTGACGAGGGGGAGGGAGGTGGTTAAAGAAATGTGACGTCACATCAAATGGGTAACTTTAAATAAAAACTTCCACTGAAATATCTGGTGGTTAACAGTTTATTTTATAACTTTTTTTTCTTTTTAAACCCATCAATGCTTCTCAAAGTGCTGTCGTTAGGCCATCAGACTTTGGTTGGCATAAGTTATCAAGAAATCAAAATTAAATCTAATTATAATACTTGTACTTAAATTTGAGAACCCATAAGTTATAAGAGAAAGTATAAAATTGTTACACAGCTTCTTTTGATGTTGACATCAAAGCATGTTTGATGTAGCCGCCTCTCCGTTTGGTTCTCTTACGACAGAAGTCAGCGAACTTTTTTGCCCGTTACCCAACAATATACAAGTTTATTTGTGCTTTTCATCCCCC
>MUZC01000082.1:213857-228263 GCA_002072015.1 Radix auricularia | reverse complement strand
CCCCACCGGAAGGTTTCCTCAGAGCTGGCGTCCAAAAGCGTTTCCTAGCTGTACCTTTTGCTATTACGTACTGGCGCTCCTGGCCCTAAACCGGCACCGCTCAACAGCGTTGCTAGTTAATTGAGGGGGACGAAACGGTCGCTTCGGAGTTACCCGACCCTCAACGGGTACTTTGGTTTTCATCATCGGCATTGCATCTAAATGCTTTGACTAAGATCCGTACAGCTACTGTAATCATATATGACTAGCACTAACACCTAACAACGGTCTTTGGCCGTCCAAGCCAGGGGTTTGTCGGTTTCAGGTCGAGGTCTACTCCACGACCCTACTCGTCTATCGAACCACGTAGAGGTCACCCCTTCTCGACAGAATATGTTATCAAACGTGGGGAAATTTTTAAAAAAATATTAAAATATAAAAAAAACTTTACATCAATCGTTTCAATTAATCTCAATTTAAACGATATAAAGCAAATAATTATTTTAAATGTCTTAAAATTTTAAGCAATGTAATAAAAGCTATAATGGTCTCAAAGACCATATTGCAAAGCACAGTCCAGGGAAGAAGAAAAAGAGGCAGACCAAGGAAGAGATGGGAGGACGATATCAAAGAGTGGACCGGCCTGTCATTTAGCGACTCCCAGAAGGCATGCAGCTCAGAACAGTGACACATGGCATGAGATAGTGTACGGCTCAAAATGGTGCCCCAGCGACCCAGCGTCGGGTTAAGGGACAGTCCAGTTCAATAAAAAGCTGTCAGAGAATATATTTTTTTTCAAAATTCAATGAAAGTATAGAATAACATTTTTATTTTGGTGTTTTTTTTTCCCTTTAGCACACTTGGCAGCAATTAGATTCTAGTACTCCTCTACACTTTTACCACACGACTTAATATTTAAAAATTGTGTTTGATTATGAAGCTGAAATTGTGAGTGTTTGATTGGTGGTTTGGGTAGTGGCGGGCGAAGATAAATAAACACATACACGAGATTTTTGTTTTCAAATGGCAAAGGCATCATTGTAGATCATCTCTCTCTCTCTCTCTCTCTCTCTCTCTTCTCTCTCTCTTCTCTCTCTCTCTCTCTTCTCTCTCTCGCAATCTCTCTTTCTCTCTCTCTCTCTTCTCTCTCTCGCAATCTCTCTCTCTCTCTCTCTTCTCTCTCTCTCTCTCTCGCAATCCCCCTCTCTCTCTCTCGCACTCTCTCTCTCTCTCTCTCTCTCTCTCTCTCTCTCTCTCTCACTCTCTCTCTCACATACACACACACACACGTGCGCATGCATATTAAAAAATTGCTGTTGTTATCCATTGATGTGTTTAAATTTACCTTCATGAAAAATTAAACATTAATATAGCTAATTTAGCATCAATAATTTTTAAACGTCAAATATATAGTAAAATACCCGTGCTTTCGGCGGACAATTAGGATTTCTGTTAAGTATTGAAAACCCATGTTATGCCAATTCAAAACGTATATAGCTTGTTAACATCCTAGGAGTGTACAGCAACTTCCAATAGCGTTATGCTCCTACCTACAAGGGAAGTTGGAGATTTAATAACGAATCTGTTTCAGATTGCTTTAATGTTTTTGGTTTTTTTTCAATATTATTGAAAAAAACCCAAAAAACCCTACATTTGGGCACCCCCCCCCTGAGTGGGAATTTTAAAATTATTTTCGCCAATTATCGTCCGGGTGAGTGTGCTCAATAACTTCAAAAAAAGTTTCACGTTTAACCTGCACGGAAAATTTGAGAATCATTGATGAGTCGGTTTTTATATGAGAAAAAACTACATTTGGACCCCCGGCCCCCAGTAAGTGACAATTTAAATAGTTTCGCCTGTTACCATCGAGAAAGTGTACTCAAAAATTTCCCAAAGTTTCATGTTTCTACCTAGACAGGCAGTATGAATTAGTTATTTTAAGTTTTTATATAGTTCACATAGGGAAAAAACTACATTTGGGCCCGCGGCCTCCTGTAAGGGATATTTTAAATATTTTTTCACCTACTACCATCGTGGAAGTGTATTTAACAAACCCCTAACCTTTCATGCGTGTACCTAATTACTCAGGGAAAAGGAGAATTAGTGATTTTCATTTTTTATACAGCTCATATAACGGAAAAAAAAATGTTTTTTGGGCCCAACCCCATGAGTATCATTTCAAAATTCTTTCACGCCAATTTTCGTCGTGAGAGGGTAACCAACAACTTCCCAAAGTTTCATGCTCCTACCTACACGGGAAGTTTGAGAATTAATGATGAGTGAGTGAGTCAGTCAGTGAAGGCTTTGGCTTTTATTTGTGTATATAATTTAAATATTAAAAATATTTATGCAAATACATTGATTAAGAACGAACATTTAATTGTTAGATTTAACAAATAATTGATAAAAAATAAATGTATAAGTAAAGTTTAGTGAAATAAATATTTGAAAATAAAATGCGCCTGATAAACTTCTGAGAACAATTTTAAAATTTCAGGAAAAATAACTCTGTTAAAACTTTTGTATTTAAAAAATTAATCTTGATTGTTCAACTTTAACAGCACACTAAAAATTTCTGGTTCCGTTAGACACAGCGCCACCTTGTGGTTTATTGAACTGTGTAGCGAGTGCCTGTTCGCGGGAACAACACACTTGTTTACTTAATAACTTTATGTATTTGAAAAAAAACCAAAACAAATATTATACTTCTATTTTAATTTATTTGTGAAAGATTCTTTCTCTCATGATTAACCTATAAAAGTTCATTTTAAGTGGTTTAAGCCACTAAATATATTGTCTCGTGTGTGTGTGTGTGTAATCTGTGTGGGTAAAAGTAACAACAACGTTTGCCAATGCAAAACAAATATGGCGGAGACCGATCAAGAAACAGGACTGTTAAATGGTACTATAACGCCTTCTTTATCGGATGATCATGGAATGGTGGACACTACACATGTACAGGTAGAACATGATGGGATGAGTGAAGAATTACTTCGTCAAGCTCTGGCAGAAGTGAATGCCTATGATTCTGTCAGCCTAGCAGAGGCTAGTGATTGTTCAGAAGTGTGCGACACAGGGCAAGACAATGCAGACGCTAACAGTGATTTAAGAGTAAATAATAACAACGGTACTGTAACACATATTTCCACAAATTCAGATGGTGTTCTTGTGACTAGCGATGACCAATTACTGAATAGTGGTTCTGAAAGTATTTTTCAAAATGGCTCAGACGGACTCCTGGTAAATGGAAGTTCTGATGAAGTCATGGATGTTGAGGCCAGTGGTGCCTTCACAGTTGATGTTGGTTCTTTGCCTGAGGGCCGAATAATTTCCATACCAAATGATATTATGTCAAGGACTGTGATTATTCCTACATCACAACATGACCAACTTCACCAGACACTTGAGGATAATGATGATGCTCATCTCCTTCAGGATGAAAGTAATTCAGTTCAACAAATTGATTCAGAATACATCCAGGAAAATGAATCACATTTGCTCCAGACAAATAATAATGCACAACTCACAGATAATGGTTCATTTACACATCCACACTCCATTACTGTTTCTGCTGCCTCTAGCGGAATTCAAATGTCTCAGGAAGATCTTCAGAGTGTTATTCAACAGTTGGCTCAACAACAAGCCTTGAATGCACAAAAAAAACAGTCTGCTGGTAATGCATTGTCGTCACAAGAAACTATAAGTTTTACACTTGTCTCTCCTAGTCAGCAAAATGCTCCTTCACCACCACTGGGTTCCAGCCAGAACCCCATTCGAATAATTCAACAAGGTAATAGGTACACACCAATGCAGCAACTAACACCTGAACAACTTCAGCAGATCATGCAGGTTGTTCAGCAGCAGCATGTTAGTAAAAACTCTCAGGATAATGGTGGCGCTGTCATTTTTAATCCTCAAACTAACACTAGAATTATGTATAGGGTTATATATCCATCTGAACTTCACAAATCCCAAAACACTTCTACTCAGTATCAGATTTTACGACCATCCACTGCTTCTCAGGAACAACAGACAGGTACATCACAACAAAAACGTCCCTATCGGAAACGAAAAGAAATTTCCACATTACCACTTCCCATTGCTGATGATGAGGAAAAGGATAAAAATGTAGCACCAGATGCACCAGAGCTTTCAAAGGAAGAAAAAGAAGAAAGGAAGAAACACAGGCCTAGAACTCGATCAGGGCGAGTATCAAAGCCCCCTAAACATATGGTCCAGGATTACAAACATATTCATGTTCTAGACTGGGATGAAGACTATGATGACTCAGATGGTGGATATTCAGATTTTAAGCATAGTGATGAAGAGAAGTCTAAGCAAGAGGGGGAAGATGAAAGCTTACAATCTCCAGAATTATTTCCAGGTGAGCTTTTAGTTGTTATTTGATATCATATTTAAGAGTGTGCTAAAAAGTAAAGAACACTAGTCAAGTAATTTATGATTGAGGTGTTATTAAACATGCCTGATTGTATTGATTTAGTGTCATGCATTTATTCCTTCTGGATCTGATTAGATTTTAATGACAATTATACCAATAAGAAAAATTATTTACATGTACAGACAAAAATATTTTTTTTATCACTAATTTTCATGAAAATTATATAAACAAAAAAGCACAAAAATTTGTGACCTTACAGGTCATCCTTAAAATAGTATATTAATTTTGAAAAGTGAAATTTTGTATAATTTTTGTACTACTAATTAAAAGACTTATAAGGTTAATAGTAACTGAAACACGAACTTTAGGGGGCAGTAGCGCCATGGATGATGATGATGAACTTTAGGGAATATTTATAATTTAACTTATTAAAGTGTTTGTTGTCTATCACAATAGTTACTATACCAATTCACACAATAAAAGACATACTGATACTGTTAGCATCATTAACTTAACTTGTTTTGAATTGATATATCAAGTCTTTTTATGAATAAATGGTCTCCATTAGATCATTTGTAAATTCTAGACATTCTCTAAAAGTATTGTACAATTAGTTTTTTCTTAATCTTAAGGGCAGAGTAACAATGAATTGATCACCCTTACACTTTTATAAGTTTAGGTGGTTCATAGTTCATAGTGTTTTTGTGGTAAAGTAGAGGAAATTTCATTAGTCCCGAGGATATAAGGAACTGAAGGTCAGAGGAGAGGTGGCAGCAGACACAAAGATGCTAAGTTTTGTAGCTTTCACTATTCCTTTTGGAAATTTGTTTCAAATAGTTATTGTTTTGTATTGTGTACATGCCATTTTTTATGAGTTGGAAATGTCTGTCATGGGGTCATTGCTGTAAAAAAAAAAAAAAAAAGTAAGGGGGGCACTTATCTGTTAAATGCTTGAACAGTGGACCAATCCATTGCCATTCCGTTTTTAGCTTAAAAACAATATGTGGACCATGTGAAACCAGTATTGACAAGAGCAGTGTTTCCAGCATGGTTCCAAAACTTTGTCCTGTCTCCTGACACTTCAACGGACGCGACCATATGGTCGTCAAGGACCTGGCAGTCATCGCCATTAAATCTTGCACAAACACACCCAGGAGTGTCAGTCTGGAGAATAGACTTATCCAAGAGTATGGGGCTCTTGCACAACATGGGATGAATGTTTTGTTTGCTCTGACCACCTAATCGTTTTGCCACACCCACTATCTCCTTTCCTATATATGCTCACACTACTCTCTTTCTACTTTGCTTTCATTGACTCTTTGGATTTCATCGCAGCTAAATTAAAATTTTTTATATTTGTTTTATTTGTGTATTGTTTGTTTGTTGAGCAAGTTTCTTTGCTGAAATGTTTGCTGTTTTGTTACGTTCTGTCAGGCTAACCCATACTGTGCTTACTTCTTTTCCATTTACCAAAACTTGACATGTTCATGTAGCAGTTAAAAGAAAGTTGTATTGACTGTTGCAGGGCTCCTCAAATCTGTCAATGGTCTACTAGGTAAATTGACCCCTGACTGAGAAACTTAATAGAGAATCATCCAGCAAAATCTTTTTCTTTTTCACTGGCTTTAGCGATCTTTAGATTTCACATTAGACACCTTACAGTCTTGCTGGTTGACAGCATACACAGTTAAATAATCATGTGTTTTAACCTTTTTTTAAAAAAAAAAAAAAAGTGATATTAAAGTACTTTAAAGGAATCCAGTTTCTAAGTTTATGTAGAGAAGTGGTTATCAATCTTCTCAGGGTGAGAGCTGCATTAGTATGAAATGAAACTCAGTCTCAGTTTAAGTACAAACATCTACTGTCAACATCAATTAGTAGCTTTTTTTTTTGGATATTGCTGCAAACCTCTTGAGGCTGCATAGGACTCTGTAGCGGGCAGCATGTGGCCCACGGTGTGTAGTTTGCCTACACCCTGGTGTTGAGAGATTCTACTCTTTGAGACCAACTAATTGGCTAATATTTACATTTATTTCATTACAAACAGTTTTAAAAAAAAAACTTTAATAAAAGTTTGTAGATTTTAATGCTCTTTTGTCAAACATACCTATAAATAAGTTGACAATCACTTTAATATTTTGTATGTCAATAACTTTACAGCTCAAATTTTTTTAAAAATACCAAAATAACTTAATCTATCTCCATTTTGAACTTAAATCATACCATTTTAGTTTGTAGAGCTTTCTCCAATGAATGCCATGGAGCACATTTTGATATATCAATAGTTTGCGGGTGAAGCAATTTTTTTTTGATCATGTAAAAAATGTTAAATACTAAAATTTATTTAAAAACTCAATTTCCACAATGTTTAAAAAAAATAAATCAAATGTTAAACCCGATATGTAGACTCTTTTGCTTTGTTTGCATATCTATGACTTGTCAACACAGAGGGGCACTTTTAAAATCACAAGCACTGTCCAGCTTGATCCATATTCCATATTTAATTTTATTTAAGTTGTTTACAATCAAACTTAAACTTTTTTCTTTATATACTTTGAGTATATTCCAGTGGCATGATTTTGTTAAATCAATGACCATTTTAAAACAATCCATAGATTTCTTGGACTTATTTTAAGTCGTGGTGTTCTGGAAAATGGAGTAGGGCTGGAGAAAGTGGTTTTTGGTGGTATTTTTAGTTCATAATGCCTAGTTGCATCTCTCCATGTATATAACATCCACTACTTCTAGCTTATCAAATCCCACTTAAAATTCTTGGAGCAGCTTGTGTTTCTTGCTTTGATTTCAAATTTTGATACATTTGTTTCTTGTGTGACCCACTTTTAAAAAGGTATTTTGAGACTTCAGTAACCTCGAATGTTTGAATAATAATATTTGTTAAATTTTATTTTACAAGCAACGCTTTAAAGCTCTGCACTAAAGTGACACATTTAATTTGAAGGAAGTTTGTACATTGTGCCCGATAAATCAATTTACAGTATAAATCCATCCCCATATTGTTTTCTTCAATAATCATGAACTCTGTCCTGCAAGCCAACCACTTTTACAGCTGCATTAACTATCAGCTGCAGAGCTTGTCAAACCAGCTTTAAATATTGATTTATTTGTGTATCATTTGACAGCGTGCTCTTGTCCAAACAACTTTGTCTTTATGTCATCCGTGTCACCTATGTGATCAAGTGTCACAAGTTAAGCTTGATCTAGAAGTAGAAGCACATCACATTTAGATTGAAATATAGTTGTCACATTTATTGGGAATGTGGATAGATTACACAGCCCTATTTGGTGTAGATTGCGAGTAGATTACTGGAGCCTATTTGTTGGAATATTGAGTAGATTACTGGAACATATTTGGTGGGATATTGGGTAGATTATTGGAACATATTTGTTGGGATATTGGGTAGATTACTGGAACATATTTATTGGGATATTGGGGAGATTACTGGAACATATTTGTTGGGATATTGGGGAGATTACTGGAGTATATTTGTTGGGATATTAGATAGATTACTGGAAGATATTTGTTGGGATATTGGGTAGATAACGGTAGATTACTGGAACATATTTGTTGGGATATTGGGGAGATTACTGGAACATATTTGTTGGGATATTGGGTAGATTACTGGAGTATATTTGTTGGGATATTGGATAGATTACTGGAAGATATTTGTTGGGATATTGGGTAGATTACTAGAAGATATTTGTTGGGATATTGGATAGATTACTGGAACATATTTTTTGGGATATTGGGTAGATTAACGGAACATATTTGTTGGGATTTTGGGTAGATTACTGGAACATATTTGTTGGGATATTGGTGAGATTACTGGAACATATTTGTTGGGTTTGTGAGTAGATGACAATATTTTTGTTGCTATATTGTATAGATTACAGATTATGAGACAATTGTTGGAATATTGGTTACATTACGAGACAGTTGTTGACAGTGGCGTTTGATCACTTGAAGGAAAAGAACATAGGGACAGATTAAAATTATTATTAACACAAATAAATTGTTGTAAAAATGTCAATGTAAAAATGTGGCAAGACACATCATGGTTTTAGCCATGTGACACAGACACACGCCTTTTTAATAATAATAATAAGATATAGAATATGCGTCGCTTTGTCACATGGCTTTTAAATACATTTTTTTAAATGGTCGGTTAGGATTTAATGTATAACCACCCCTTTCTACCTTTTTTTTTAATCAACAAGGAACAAGTCAACTTAAAATGTAATGCGTGTCCTCATTCCACTGTAGCACTTGATTTCTCCCTTGTCTTTGTTGTTTTTAAGTTAGCCGACACTCATATTCGTCGCTCAATGTTCATGTCTTATAAAAACAAGGCTATGTTGTGACAGGATAGTACCCCATGCAGTGCGCCCTGCACCTCCCTCCTCCTCACCTTCCCCAATTATGTTCATGAGCCAGAGATTAGGTTCGGTCTCACTCCACTATCTTGTTGTGACCCAGAAGTGAGATGTAGGTCATTGTGGCCAATGTCAAACTGAACGCCAGTGATTGCGACGTCACCACCACAGTCGCAGCTGAGGGATGTAAGAAAATCGATTGTGGCAACCATTACCAAACAATGACCAAGTTCATGTGGCTATCTAAGCAAGAATCCCATAGAGGCGGCTATTTGTGGTTGATTGAGCTACCCACACACACTTAGCATGCGGTGAAAAAATGTCAGCCTTGTGCGCACGAAGCAGATGTTCACTGAAGCCCTTAACTAAAAATGTTTGTCCTCTCGGATGTTCTATTTTTAGTGATGATTATTGAATATTTTGTTTCCCTAGTGGTTGTTTAGTTTGATTATTAGGTATCACCCAACGACCTTGAAGTTTCCGTTATCACACGTATAGCCCATATGTACACACTGTATTTCCTTTTCAAGTGACCATTTGATTCAATGTGGCCAGAATTTGATCGCTTATGTGTCTATGCTTTTTGTTGTGTTCAAAGTGACCATTTGTTTCAATGTGGCCAGAATTTGATCGCTTATGTTTCTATGCTTTTTGTCGTGTTCAAAGTGAACATTTGTTTTCCTGCTTCTCACCTTACATTTAACACCGTGGACATTTCAAATTAGAGTCTCCAAATGGACTTTTAATGACGTCTGCAGTGATTTTAGATGTCTTCCTCGTAAAAAAATATATCAGTTTTCGCAAAGTTCTAAATGAATTCATTCCTACGTCATCAAGTACTTTTCTTTCCATTCCTTCTAACAATACCAGTGCCTTCGGCGTGGCTGATAATAGATCCTGACTTGATATGTGACGCTTTGGCATCAGAGTCAAAAAGGTAATTTTATTCCCGAATATGCTCTTTAATTTTCATCTGACACACCTAATAAATTCAGATAACACAAACACAATTCACCGCGTGCTTGCGATAGTGAACACGTCCTGTTTGGGGACCAACTTTTACCATAGTTTGGAGATTTCAAACCATGTGTTAATTTGGAAAACTAATCCAGTTAGGAGTACTCACTCAACAGAAGTGTTAATCAGCCCCTTACTTACAGGAACATTCGCTATACTTGGCAGCACACCTCTTTTAATCACAACTTAATATAGTATCGGCTTGAAGATGTTGAAGAGATGTTTACTTTTTTCTTTCTTTCTTTCTTTTTATTAAAACTGTTCTTGGATAAGGTGTCGCCCTATCGATTTCATCTCTCGTCTGCGCCTTGGAGATCTAGGAAGTGACGAGTCTGCTGGCGAGCTTGGGTAGCATGTGTCAAGTTTCTTATATGCTTATTAATAGAAATATTCCGATCTTCAAAAAATATGAGTTCCATTTATTGTATTGATTTTGTCTTCTTCTGTTTTTGTAAACCAAGTTAGATATGATTAAATTCTATAACTTTGGAAAGCGAACTGGAAGGTGGGCGTGCTCTGTTTTTGGTCTAGAATGTTTTTAGGTATTATTATAACCAGGCTTGTCCATAGGAATGTTGTTCCCATGGGATGGGCCAGCACATATTTGTATTTCCCGTGTATTTAAAGGCTTGTCTAGGTTTTCCTCAATTTGGCGAGCGGTAAGACTGCCAGACTGTCAGAATGATACTGAATTGTCATAAAGTTAATAAATTTTGTCGTTTTGCGTGTCTCTCTGTATATGTAGTCCTATTTAGTAGACACTAAACCTAAACTTTCATAATTTTATTTTTAAATGTATTCCATTAAATACTATAATAGTAATCCCATGGGATGGGGCAGGCATAAATTGCCATGGGATGGGATGGGAGAGAAAAATATGTCCCATGGACAAGCCTGATTATAACACATCGTTGGCATATTGCTGGTAATTTTCATTGGTCATAGTTGCCTTCTATCCACTGCTTACTGATTCAGCGATATTAGTACCCGCCCCCGTTTTTCTAGTGGTATCCAATGAAAATTATATAACCCGCCATAACTGCCATTGTATATAGTTACGACAGATTTCCTGTTCGCCTTTTCATCTTGTTTGTCAAAGCAAATGTTTAAAGTTGATTCCCTTGATTATATCGCTATGATGACGTTTTTGGTGCTCACCTGATAATCTGCGGGTAGCTCATGTACGAGTTCTAGAATTTTAGGAGATTTAGTTTGGAAGTTTGGCTGCCGTGAGATGGATCGCAGATGGGGCGGGAGGAACTGGTGTCGTTGCATTCGTCCTATTGTTTACCAGTTTGATACTGATGATATCGTTATTAGTATTAGACAATTTGAATGTGTGTGTCGAGCCTTCTCGTCCATTAAGGGCATCTACCGATCATCGTAGGCGTCTGCGATTCCTCCAAGGGCATAGGCCACCTACGAGAGACCTACAGACATCCATATCCTGGGCCAGTCTGTCCAAGATCTTCCAGTCATGGCCAATTCTCTTGATGTCTGCCTCCAATTCTCAGGGCCAAGTGTTTCTTGGACGGCCTCTTATCCGCTTACCCCGGGGGTTCCATTTTAGGGCTTCTTGCAGGTTTTCATAGTGTATAACCAATCCACCTCAACCACTTCTGGAGAATCTCTTCCTCATTTGGCTTCTGTTTTGTCCGCTGTCAGTTCCCGGTTGCTGATTTTGTCAGGCCAGTGAATGCTGAGAATCCTTCTTAGACAGTTGTTGATTGTGCCGGGGCGCCCCCTTTTTTTAGGGCGCCTACGGCGCCAACCTTTTTCAAAAGCCCAACTAACTTGTCCTTTTTGATAAATACGAAAATATTAAACTTTCTGAAATGTACGCAACGTATTTAATAATAGGGGTTGTATTTTGCGCACCGATGCACACCAAACAATGACGTCATTTAAAATATTTTTACAGCGCTAATCACCACACGATTTTTCAACTAACTGCTGTAGACTGTTGCAACCAATACCCATGATAGAGTCCACATGGAAAATAGACTCATAAAACGATTTGGTACGTTGGCTCCATATGGAATTAACCAAATCCACAATTTTACCTGACTGCAAAATCGTTTTCCCGTTGTGGTTTTCACTGTTACTTTAGATACTTCAACTTCCTCCTTTTTCTTATATTCTATGTCCGTGTTTATTTTTGTTTTTCTTTTCTTTTCATTATCACATAGACTTTAATATGTTTTAATTTTAAGATATATGTAAGTAAATGTTTTTGTACTGATGAAAGCATGAGCCGAAACGTCTACCATTATTTGTATTAGTTGATAATAAAGCTTTAATTTATTGTTTCCTTACACAAATAGTTTGTGTAATTTGTTTGTTTTTATAAAAAAAGCGTTATGCAGTCCTATTCTGTTTGATAAAGGACCTGATTCTGGATTCCTTGTAGTAAAGGGTGGGGGGGGGATTAAATGGTTGCGTGCAAGGCTAACAATCCTGCCGTGTAAAAAAATACAGTTACAAAAACACAAAAGGGAGCTACAGAATTAGAATTAAGTACTGTATAAATATTCAAAAGTAGCAATGAAAAATCTTTTGAGAAAATTTAAACCAGCAACATAAGAATTTAAATTCTCCAATCAAGATGAATTTAAAAAGAAACTAACTTAAAAGTACTATAAAATGTAAAGGTTGTTAACGTTTTAATTTTCAGTTGTGTAAGTACAAATAGTAACAATGTGTGAATAGCAAATCAAATTCTAACAGTGTGATTACAGTTACAAAGCGCGTGGCCAGTCTTCTTATAAACACACATATGTTTTTACCATTTGACTGAAAGTATTGGACACACTGGCGGACTAAGGGGGGAGGGCGAAATAAGGGATGACCAATTAAATAAAGCAAGAAATCTGATTAATAGGATCACTATTCAGACCTGACAGTCTCAATAAACGAAAAACTTGATTTGAATGGTTCACTAAGAGAACATAATATAGATTATTGTTTATATTTTTAAAATTTACATTTTTGGTAAACTCTGCTGGTCGTGTGGAAGAGTATAGGATTGTTGAGCAATCGGTGACAGGATCGATTCCCAGTGTTGGAATATTACATTTTTTATTTTTTTACACATAATTTCAAAATACCGCCAAACACTTCAAACAGTTATTTCTAGGTTTTCGTTTCTTTTAATGATTAATATTTTTGGTTGGGAAGGCCGTTCCCATAGTACAGATGAAGCATGAGCAAGGAACCAATGGACTATTTAGTTACAGTCTTATATTAGCTGCTAGCAATCACTTTATTTGAAGGGACGCTGGCAGGATGGGGCTCCCGTTTGATTGCAGTCAGGGGGCCCCGTGCAGTCTTAACCCGCCCCTGATTGGACAGCGTGTTAATGAGCTCATTGCAGTTCCTTTTGTTTCCGTAAATTGATGCTGTCTTCGGTGTGTTTTATTCTCTCTGACAAGCTCTAGTGCGGCTTGTGCAACAAAACAAACAGCGTATGTAGGAGGATCAACGCATTTTTAGTATGATCCACATTTTATCTGTGGATTTGCGGGCATTGAACACAGGAAGTCTGTACATATGAAGGGCGTCAACCGTGAAACAAATGTGTGGACCTCTGGTCTAGCAACAAAGCCACAATGGCATATTGTACGATAGTCTGCTCCAAGCCGCATGAAAACGAGTCGTGTACTTAACAAGCATTTCCTGTGCGTGCCAACTGCATTATACAATTATTGCGGTGGCTCTGTGTGTTTCGTGTATTTCATATCAAGTTAGTTTTTTTTATTTTTCCTGCAGAGATGGTTTGATGAATTTTATTTATGCACATGATGTTAGTGCAATGACTTAATTGAGCTATTTTTTGAAGCTTCCTAAAAATGAAAGTCCTGGATCCAGTGTTACTACAACAGTAGGGAGATTGATTTATTAACGGCCATTGAACAACTTCACTGTCAAGGATCAACAACCCTTCACAGACTCATTCTCAAAGAAAAGATAGCGTTTCGCTTGTAGCCCGCGCGATTTTCTAATCGCTGTTTATTATAGAGTGGCGTGCACAACGATGAAAGACAACAATAAGATACAATTTTTATGGTGTCAAAGTTGTTTTAAAAATTATGGTCAAATTATTTTAAGAGAAAAATAATTTTTACTTAAATTAGCTGTTGACATTAGAACCCAAGGTAAAAATATGTAGAGAGAGTTAGAGGCTCGAGCATCGCGTGTTGAACATTTGAGACTTGTAAGGGAATGGCTGAAAGGCATAAACTTTTCTTGATGGTCATAACTCCACATCATGTATTAACAACTAATAAATATTCTTCATTCGTGTAAGATAGTACGATGAAAGTTGTGGGGGTCTTTTAGATGATCATGATAGCAATAATTCCACGAAGAAAGCACACCAGTAGTGAAGCACATATCTACTGTAACACATCTCCGCTGTTCTACAACCCTACGATAAGCCACATTCAAGGATACTGTAACACATCTCCGCTGTTCTACAACCCTACGATAAGCTACATTCAAGGGTACTGTAACAAGTCTTCGCTGTTCTACAACCCTACGATAAGCTACATTCAAGGGTACTGTAACACATCTCCGCTGTTCTACAACCCTACGATAAGCTACATTCAAGGGTACTGTAA
>MUZC01000082.1:187261-213166 GCA_002072015.1 Radix auricularia | reverse complement strand
ACATTCAAGGGTACTGTAACACATCTCCGCTGTTCGACAACCCTATGATAAGCTACATTCAAGGGTACTGTAACAAGTCTTCGCTGTTCTACAACCCTACGATAAGCTACATTCAAGGGTACTGTAACACATCTCCGCTGTTCGACAACCCTATGATAAGCTACATTCAAGGGTACTGTAACACATCTCCGCTGTTCTACAACCCTACGATAAGCTATATTTAAGGATTAGGATTAAGTGGCTCTGGGAGGTTGGTCGCATATTCTTTTGAGCTCTTTTCGCTGAATCCGGCAAGATATTTTGTCTCTTTCCCTTTCTAGTACCTAGATATGTTACCCTACAACTATTGTAATTAATGTCAATTGTGCCATGGTACAAAATGTTAGAAATTTTAATGCATGCGTACGTTTTACTTCAAGCTTATTCTAGTAACATTTTAATGTTTTCAAACATAAATAAATAAAACATTGAAAAAATATTTCAAGCCTCTCTCAGACATCCTTCCTCATAATCAGTATTTAGTTTTGTTTATTCCTAAGACGCTTTGTTCGTATGCCTGTATGCTTACCGCTTTGAAAACACCATGCCTATACTTTGAAGTTTGGTGTAACAGTCGTATCCATTGTTCTCTGCCTATTTAGGCCCCAATGATTGAATGCCTTGCCTAATTTATCAAAGACTCTATTTTACTCTACCAGCACGATTAACCTGAATTAGTTTCTCTTAACTGAAGTATACAACTGGTGTTGTTTTCTCTTACTGCGGCCATAACATCGTGGTCCTCCCGTCTGATGTGAAGTATACAACTGGTGTTGTTTTCTCTTACTACCGGCCATAATATGGTCCTGTCTGATGTGAAGTATACAACTGGTGTTGTTTTCTCTTACTACCGGCCATAATATCGTGGTCCTCCCGTCTGATAGAAGCATACAACTGGTGTTGTTTTCTCTTACTACCGGCCATAACATCGTGGTCCCGTCTGATGTGCCAACACAAGCAGGCTTGCTATCGTCAATAATCTTAGAGGGGCTGAATGTCAGAGGTCGGCTGTGGTAATAATGTCGTGATGCAGTGGCGGTATTACCAACCACTCACTACTCAGTTTCACAATTGGGACATGAGTTAAAATAGATGTAAAAAACAGCATAAAATATGCCGTTGTAAACAACGTGCCAACATTTTGAATAACATCAAACACAAGTAACGCCGTGGTCATAACTGCTGACGCTGGGAGAATGATGGTATTGAATCAACGTTCTTGGTTTGAAATGAAACTTGAAGTTTTATTGATTGAGAACTCAAGCTGGTCACGTGCTCGACCTTTTTGATCCGTGCAACTTTTTTTTTTTTCGTTTTTATATTTTTTTCTGTGCGTGAGTAAATTTTAATGGTGTTTGCATGTAAGGGAAAGGTTTGTTGGTGTGTGGGTTAAGGGTGTTCGTGTAATTGAAGGGGTGTCTGTGTTAACTATGACCCGTACTTAAAGTAACGAGTAACGATATTACTTTTCAAAGGTATTTAAAAAAAAAAATAAACAGCATACTTCTTTTATGAAAGGTCGTCGTCGGATTTCCATCCTCAACTTCCCTTTAAAAAAGTTTTTTTAAAAAAATATATATTAAAAATACATAATTCAATGTTGGGATGACAAAAAACCTCTAGTGGTGGGTCTGGGAAATGTTTACAGTATAATTAAAAAATCCACTGGTCTATTTAGCATTTATTAGAACTTTCGCTTTATAAGCTTTACCACAATAAAATCTTTAGGATAAAACCATGGACATTTAAAATTTAAATTGTAGTGTATGTGTGTATTTATATACATATATTTACATGCATATAAGTAAATATTTGCATATACACATATACACAATATGTATATAACTGCTTGGGTAGTGGCAACTTTTGGTTGTTAAGGTGAATCTTTTGGTCGCCTTTCGATGACAAGTTGAAAGCGTCTTATCTGTAGGATACTGTCGTTGGTGTGATATAACTTGAGCCCACTCCTGTAACACGCTCTCTTAACAGCTCAATAGCTCACACTTCATAAACCGGGGACGCTGACGTCATAGGGCTGGCCACAAGCTGAACCCCTGTCACCTTATGCTCACTACGAGGGTATTGTTTTACCGTTTTACTGTATAATTAAAAAATCCACTGGAGAGTAATAATAATTTAAAGTCTGCGCACTCTGTTCTGTTTAATCGCAAGTAACATCTTGGCAAAGAATTTGTTATGAATCTGATATCAGCTGTATCAAACTGCCGTTTAAACAATACTGAAAACCTTCTAGGAGCATAACTGTACACACTAAACATAAACGCTGCTTGTAAATGAGGTTAATACCCATATGCATCGTTCATGATTGACTCTTAGAGCCAAGGTAAGGAGATTGATAGGCATAGCGAGCAGTGCTTCTCTCAGCCATATCTTCATGGTACCAGTGTCATGGTTGTTTCCCAACTTTCTACAGTCTAGATGTGTCATTGCCCACAACCCACCAACCCGTTAGTAACATCGCCCTTTATCCAATGCCCATAAATTGAATGCATTGTGTTAGATGGGAAAAAAGAGATGAAAGAAAAAATACTAATTTGAGAACTTGTATAGCGCGGTACCCAAGCTAAAGCAGGGCTCACCGCGCTTTACATAAAAATAGTAGCACACATTTAATAAAAGCATTCAATTTATAACATCTTACATAATAAAAGGCAATTTTCTGATCGCTCATTGATAGCGATTGGTCCCTCAAGCTCCTACAAACTCCTACAGCCAATCAGAAAAATTAAATTAAATCTCATTTACATACTGAACAAGTTTACTTGGACGTTCAAAGGTAGTCATATTTTTTGCAGTATTTTTTTCCCCAAGACTTTATTTTGAGCGGTGCGTGTTGGGATTTATAGTCAAAAACTTTGGTTTTACGGGTTATTTGTTTTGACTATAATGAATAGTATTTTTGACGTAATAGTTGTGGGGGGATGGGGTTTACAAATTGCCACGGAAACGACGGCAGAACGCCATTGTACGGGCTTTGTTGTTCGTTCAAATCACAACTAAGCAAAACTTATGACATGATGGTACGCGTAAGTTACATTTAGCAGTTATTTGGTAACAATGATAATTGGGTTCCGTTTTTTGGAAATTCACAGTGAAAATTTCGAATACTGTATTAGCACCCATTCTATGTATGCAATCTGGGTAGCTTTAGAATAGTCTTGGAGCTTTGTCAAGCTTTTGTGACCGGATGCCACTCTGAAAATCAAGGTCTGAAATGTTAACTTAAAGGATATCACGGTATGGACTTTGTTGACAACGTTTAATGTTTTGTGTGTGAACGTTATTTCGTCTGTTTAATCCGTACGCTGTGGACAGCTTGGTGATTCCAAATCTTTCTGCCTTGATTCAAATAACTCTTGTCCCCCCATTAGGCTAGAGACCGTGTTCCTTAATTGCTCAGCTAGGTCTGGCCCATTAGTCACAGAACAAAAACTTCTGAAGGGAAAGACAACACAGTGGAGGTCAGAGAAAGAAGTGGCACTCACGCTCTCGCTCTATATACAGAAGTGTCAGCGCGACAAAGAATTGACTCGAAGCCTGATTCGGGCGTACAAGTGTCTGGTACTAGACATGGGAGTTCTACTTTATATTAGTAGGCCGTGGCTCTTGTACACCACACTAACTAGCCCATAACAGAATATATCCAATACTAGGGAGCTGATTTTGATGGGGAGTCGGGGTCACATTAAAAGCACTGACTGAGTAAAACAGGTAATAATTTGGCCTCCTGTGGACTTCACAGAAAATCTTTGACATGTTGTGGTTATCAAATATAGATTACGTTTAAGACAAGTCATGAGCGTCTAATGTCACCGGTTCCATTAAAAAAACAAATAACAAGTAAATAAACAAAACCTTTAACTCTTGTTATTTTTTTAAAATGTGTGCACTAATTGAAGGGAACTTGTATATTTCCATGCGGTATTAAATAATGTTCCTGATATTTCCAGTGGGGGTTAGGTGAGCAGGAATAATGTTAGTTTTCAATCTGTCTAATGAGAAACACATTAAGCTCGTGTATTGGTCTATATAGCCCTTTTCGTTTTTTTAAGTTACCGAACAGACATTCGGACATTTATTACATACATTTTTATTAATCTCACACACACAAATTGGTCCCTAAAATGCTCATCCTTGTATTTTTAATATTGTAAATACAATCTGTACACCGAAATATAAAGATCTTTAGGTTTATCTGATGAACGCTGTTAGAGGAAACCCATTTAAGTTGTATTTATTTCATATTTTGTGTTGCAAAAGGTTTTGGTCTGAAAGTTGAAGTATTTAATCTGAGTTTAAAACAATAGAATCGTGTTTGTTGGTAAGGGAAATAATCCCATGACCGTGACACAACTACATGACTACATGCCTCTGTTTAGATAATTGAATATACACAGATGTAGTTATAAGTGTTTTCATTGTGGTGATGAGAAATTGGTTCTCAATATCTTATGTGCGGATACGCTACAGAACAAAACAAAAATTATATTTTAAAAAATTAATAAAACGCGGTCGTTTTGGTTAGGTCCCCGAGACGGGGGCAGTATCGAGAGCAGCAAGGCTCCTCAAGGGGAAGGAGTCTGTTGAGACAGCACTGTTGGCGTCTTACATTAAAATTTTTGTTGTCGTTTTGTTACTTACACTCTATTAATTTTAGTGTTACCAAATATTTCTTTTACTATTAGTTTTTTAATTTTTTTTTAATTTTTTATATTATTTTTTTTTTGTTATAATTTTTAAAATAGTTATTGAAGATTGATTTCACTAAAGTGAATTAGATTTTAGAAAAAAATGTATGGTTACTACAAGGTGGTTGACCACCCATTCTTGGTACCGGTGAAATTAAGTAAAAGGTTTTTACGTCCTATCATTAGAATGTACCAGATAAGTTGCCGACGTATTCATGTACAATAAAGTATTCCTTTAAGAGGAAGAGGAAAGTGGGTATTTCTTAAATAAGGGAAATTAAAAATGCGCCACCTGATCTAAAATGGTGTTAATGGTCCCAGATTTTTATTAGGTCCGCTTGGTCCTTGTGAATCATTTAATACACTTTTATACACCGGAATCTTTTCGGTAAACTTATTTACGAATTCTATCAATTTTGTTGCGTGAGCCATACAGCTCTCTTTTAAATAACAGATCTGCTTGCAATATCCGGCAACCTTTAAAACAACCACTAAAAAATATGTAAAAATCCCCGTATTTTCTGTTACAGTACAGTAAAAGGCAACTCACTTTATAAATATAAAAAACAACGTCATTGTACACTAAAATAGCTTTTTTGTTTGATAAGGTTATTGGATGAAACTTTCCTGGTTATCCGCCCCTTACGCCGTATTACGCTACGTTACACCGCCACAAGAAATAACATTTAGAATTCAAGTACCGGTAGCGAACTTGAACAAAGCGCCCGGTGGTTTATTATTCAATCTCAGAGTTTATCCTACACATTGCCGTGTTGATGTACCATTTGTTTAATTCGCTGGAAACTCGGTAACTTTGAAAGTATAGTGTTATCTAGTGATTTGAACTGTGGGGGCTTCTATTTGTCTTCTGTCGGCCATCGACAGCTTCCCGTGAACGGTTGACCTTTATTCAATACAGTGATGTCAGCATGAGACACTTGATGCCACGCGACAGTTTAACGTCACATTCGGGGGCTTCGTGCCCGTAACGCAATATTTGGTGCCCAGCCGTGTACCATCAGCTGGTGGAGCCAACTACTGTGAACGATCTTAGTATAAATGTTTATGGTCTGGCAGGTCGTTGGAAAGTGTGTGTTGGGGGGGGGGGGCTGTATGGTGTGTAAGGTTTAGGATATTTTCCACCAAAAAATGTCTTGTGTGTAATGGTAGGCTATTCAGTACTCTTTACTCTTTACAAAGATTACATCATCAGTTAGTTGTGCGCTGTAATTATTTTTCGAATACGTCATCATTGTGGTTGATACTTTTAATAAAGTTTATGGCTTATTTAAATTTAATATATGTGCGTAGTTTAACAGAGCAAAGATGTCTAAAATAAAAGTTAAATGGTATTTATTATAGTGCATGCATTTCTTGATGGGATTCAACACCATTCACTCAAAGAATGAACCTCTGATATTTACACCCGTCATCTTGGCCATTGTCGTTTCACGAGTTTAATGCACGTTTTTAAAAGTTTTAAAACAATTTTCAGTTCCGTGGTATAGAAACACCTACTCGCTACACTCTCTGACCACAAACTCCAAACACCTACTCACTACATTCTCTGACCACAAACTCTTGACACCTCACAAACATAACAACACCCATGTTCTTGCAGGTTTAAAAAACCCTGGCAGAGTCGGTGGTTTCTCCAGGTTGCTGAAAGAGAGGCAACGAACCGTAAAATTAGGTCAAGTCTGGGCCCTATCGGCAGACTTTCTTAACAACACAAAGACACAAAAATCTCCGCGTTCACTGGACAAAATGTTTTATGCCAACAAAAAGCTACACACATAAAAACCTTATCCCCATTGTTGTATCTACAAAGTCTCCCTAAATGTTGGCTGTGTGTTCCCACCTGCATTTTAAAATAATTATTTTTACTTTTCTTACTCCCTCTAATTCCATTGCAACTACGAGCTCATTTCACGACTTTATAGCGTTAACACTATGATGCGCTACATTGGTGGCATAATCCGTGTGCCATTGCAGAAATCGATAGCGTGGTGTTTATTTGGGGATAGGAGGGTAGCGTCACTACCAGGAGATGATGATTAGTATGGGTTACTTTCATTGGGACTCGGGGGGATTAAGCTTCGTATACCAGTGAACGTGTCGATGTACGCTTGTGTGTGTGTGGGGGGGGGGGTATTAGCATCTGAGTCAGATTCTGAAGAAAATGAAGACACGTTTTCAACTTTGACATACTTAATCATTAATCAACATCAAGTTTGAACACAATTTATTTGCAGTTTTGCTGAGAGTCTCTATATTCCCTTGTCACAATCGCTGATTACTAGCGTCGCCGTCCGTGCTACGCCACGTTACTGGGGATTACAAATATAGTAGGATATGTCTGTCTTTTCCCCTCATTCATCAAGAGTTAAAGTCTGAATAAGAACTTTAGTTAACGCCTTTTGTGTTTGGATATGCATGGGGCATACGTATGCGATGACCACCCTCTCTGTGAGAAGAGGTACCGGAGAGCCCCTTTCTCTCAGATCTTCATGGGGCATACAGATGCGATGCCCACCCTCTCTGTGAGAAGAGGTACCGGAGAGCGCCTTTCTCTCAGCTGTCTTTGCTGTGAAGAATCGTGTCTCGCTTTTCAATTTCATGTACGGGAATAACAAAACCCATCCCGTTGTTTGTTTGGGGGTTACATTGACCCCAATTGTAGGATTGACCCCCAATCCCCTCTTGTAGGTTTCTGTCCCTTGAATCACATGTCCTTCCCGTTTCAGTTTAAACTATGTTGTGCATGTATGACATGGTATCAAGCAGTATTAAAATTTAAATAAAAGAACTTTGCCATTGAATGATCCAATAAAGCAACTTAAGAGACTGTTCTTGTACCAAACAAATCGCATTATGAAATGAAACAAACCATTGCTTTCTTATTATTTCTGAGGCTGCTCATCTTATGCCATTCCCAGAGTACACCAAAAGTATAAGTGGAATCCTTACAGACAAAAAAAAAACAAAACTTCGTGAGGCTTGTTGTGGTAACGTCATCAATGTAGTTTATTATTGCACATTTAAATAAGTGTGCGTTATATTGACAGAGCAAAAATATATAATGTTAAACATTAAAAATTATTGTTATGATTCATCTTCTAAAAGTGATTAAAATGTATTGGTCAATTCAGCGTCATTTTTTTTCTCCCTTGAAATTTTTTTTAAAACTTAAGTTATTTAGTGTCGTTAGATCTTGTAGATCAGCGGTTCCAAGCCTGTGGGTCGCGACGGGTTTTCTGGGGGTCGCCAACTGTGCACTAAAAAATATTCACTATTATGCAAATTTACTCTATTTTATATAAACTTTATTGAAAATGACTTATTTAAATTTCATGGGGTCTCGGGGGCACATTGCTTTATAAAAAGGGGTCGCCACCCCCCCCCCCCCCCCCCAAAAAAAAGGATGGGAACCACTGTTGAAGTTCTTTAGCCTTGTATAATCCATAATTCGAATCGGCCAAGAAGTTACTCAGATGCTTTGATAGCTACATTAAAAATAAATATAAAACTTTGCTCTGCTTGGTACTGCTAGATTGTTTCCGTGCTATAATTTACTTTCTGAATGATAAAAGTAATTGAGATATTTACCCAAGAATACCATCCTTGTACTTCTGGGAATGGTTACTTATTTCTTAAGGAATCTACTTTTAAACTGGAAGTAAGGGTTTAAATAATACACCTTCCTTAATATAATATGCTATCCTTATCAAAATTAATATATTGTCACTATCAACATTACTTACCAGTGATGGCGAACCCATGACACACGTGCCACGGTGGGCACGCAGAGCCTTATCAGCCGGCACGGCGACTAAAATATTGTATTTCCCAATCAAGCCAGCTAAGCTAAACCCACACTTCTGGGTGTAACACAGGAGTGTTGGCACTTTGCTAGGGATTTGGTTGAATTTCGGACACGCGGCCCCAAAAAGGTTCTCTACCACTGTTATATACCATCACTATCCTGAAATGTTTATACACTGTATCATAAATTTCAATGAAGGAGAAACATTTTTTGACCCTCAATAGACCTTTCTACTGCCCTTCTATGTTTCTTAATCTCAAATTAGACCAACTTCTCAACAGTGGCTCATTACCATTTGCCGAGCTACCATGAATGCCCTGAATTATGTGTGAAGCCAGCCCCACTTCCTCTTTTACTTTCTTTTCCTACGATCCCAGCCCCCCCCCCCAGACAAGGTTTAATCGCTGCTGAATCCTAGCAGAGCCACTATCATGTTTATATTTAGCTTAGAAGGAACAGTAATTACAAGGTCAGAAATTTTATCTTGATCAATGTTTAGTAAAAGAAATTTTAAAAATTCACATACTAAATATATCCTTTCCCACTTTTGATCATTACAGAGTGTTGAAGTGCTTTTAAATAATAATGATAAATATATTAAGAAGCATTCTGGTCAAAATATAACAGTAGCACTTAGCAGATCAAATTACACGCCCCACCTAATTGTGTGCAGTGTATCTATACTATAACATCCTAAGACCTTACTTGGGGAAATTATTGTAGTAAATGAGGAACCATGAATTTGAGATCTTCAATTCACCTTATCAAATAATTGTGAGTGGTGTTTTGCAAGGATCTGTCCTCATATTATAACACCAACAAGCATTTTTATTGCCATATTCTAGACCTACTGATGAAATATGTCATTGTTATTCTACAAAATTCTACACATCCATCTGCCTCACCCCAACCTCCCTCCCATCCAATGTCATCATAAAAACTTTAACAGTGCGTCTATAAATGATATCAACACCTTATCAGTAAGTTATCAAATAATGTCAACGTATCATGCTCAGGTCAACTAGAGGCCTTTCTAATATTGATTATCTTAATTATACAAAGAGGGGTGAATGAATGTGTTGACTTCAGCTTGAAATTTACTTTTTCTAATTAATTCCCCTTTGATATTTTCTTTTCAAGATCTCAGTTATTCTGTGCTGTCACTTCAGTTATTGATTACACATGTCGGTTAATTAAATCAGCAATTACATTTAATTGTGTATGAGAGAAAAAAAATTCATCTGCAAATATAAGCATCCATAAAATAAGGTCTCTCTCCCTGATGTTGCCAAGCTGGAATGATTGTGTCTTTTGTTAGAGAGTAGGCAGATGAAGGGAGGCCACTAATCTCTGTTACATCCTGTCTAAACTGTCAGCATCAGAAGACAAATATAACTTCTTCATTGTCATCAGAATTCAAATGAATAGCAGTGTCAAAGTGAGACTCTGGCTCTCTTGAGTGACATAGAGATGCAAGTTTTGTTTGACAGTTTCTTCAGCTTCAATATGTTAAAATTGGTGTTTTAAAAAAAAAGAATTTAAAGAAGAAAAAAAACAACCCACATTTTAACCCGATTTAGGTCCTTGGTGGAGTGAGCTGCCATATGTTAAAGAGAACACTTAACATTCATTTATAATTTATGGCTACCTTCCACTCACACAAATGCCAATAGAATATGTGCATCAATTTTGGACTAAAAGACTGTAAACAATTTTCCTCAGTTGTCATCAACAGGCGGTTTCTCAACTAAATTGCTAAATAAATATAATGTTTATTTTTAAACATTTACCATACTTTCAAAAGTACTGTTACTTATATTTTTAAAATGTTAGGTTCACAATTTTTTTAAATAAAAAATATTTGATGGTTAAATAAATTAATGATTAATTTCACAATTAATCGGTAAATTTTATCTATTAAAATTATTTTAATCGATAAAATAGTGATTAAAATTAAAGAAAATGTTGAAAAATTGTTTTTCCACTGTTAATAAATAATTGATTATTAATAGTCAATAATAGTTTTTGTTTGTTTTATTTAAGTACAAACTTCTCCATAAAAAAAAAGATTTTTTAAGTGTAAACTTTAAAATAAACTGTTTATTAGGAAAATGATAAAAACAAAATTAAACATTCTTTTTACTTAATTACCATTTTTTAAATTATTGACAATATATTGAATTACATGTACCTATATTTAAATATATTTAAATAATATAGTTTTAAAAATTAAATACTTAAGTAATGGGCACAAAATGTGAAGGAAAGCAACATAGTAAAAAAAAGAAGTGATTATGAGGTCTTAGACATAAAATCATAACTTTTGAACCACTGGGGATAAAAAGATAATCTTTATGTTTCTGTTAATCATCAAACAAATTCTAAACAGCTGTATTACTTTTATATGTTGAAAATTAATTTGAAATTTTCATCAAAGTGCCTAAACTTTAATGTGTTATTTAACTTATTTTTATTGCTAACTATGTTTGATAAATTTATAATGATTTTTCTTTATAGTTAAATATTAAGTTAAACTAAAACTTGCAATATGTTAATTACAAATCCTGATTCTTTTAAAAAATATTTTAAAAAGTAATAATTGTAATTGTAATAAGTTTTCAAATATATTTTTTTTCTTTGTACCTTAATGATTATGTAACATGTCTTGAAATAACAGTCGAGAAATGAGACTTAGCAATATTTCAGATTGAATATGCAGTTTTTTCCAACGTATGGATAACTTTGATTTCATTCTTGGTTTTGATTTTATAAAACAAATATTGTTATTTTTATGTCTCTAAGACAGGGGAAATAACTCAATAAAACAAAAAAATGTTAATTGCCTGTTTTTGCTACTTTCCTTTAAATTTTCAGTTAAATGAAGTCATAGATCTTTTTTTTTTTTTATAGTTTTAAAAAAAAAAATTATCGATTACTTAATTGGTAATTTGTCAAAAGTTAACAATTAAATTTAAATTAACAGCCCTACATTTTTTAAAAGCTTAGTTTAATTTTGTGGTGGTATCTTATAAATCAAATTTTTTACCCTTACGTTTGCTAACGATGATCTTTGATTAATGTTCTGGCTGATATGTAAGGGTTAAAAAAGTGATATAAAAAATTATTTAAACTGGTCACTAGTTTCTGATAACAATCAAAGTTGAGCTTTGTTAGCCTTATATCACTCCTTATTAAGAAATATAAATAAGTAAAACGTAAAGAAAAAAATAGATAAAAACAACAACACATAAAGTGGCTTTACAGTCATATGAATATAATGATGCAAACAAAAATTGTAGTGATGAGGTTGAATTCAAGTTGGACAAGTACCACTTTTTGGTAGACAGTGAGTAGTTGAGAAATTAAAATGAGGAAATAATTTTTAAAAATGCTGATATATTTATTGGGGTCTGAAGTAATTTCATCAGCGAAATCAAATGATCTATTTTATGTTAACATGATGGGCTTATGATTTCAGCCTTGGGAGCAGGGAGACCAAGAAACCACAAGTGTCAAACATGTGAGAAATCTTACATTGGCCAGGCAGGGCTCAACCGTCACTACAGGCTCAATCCTGATCATTGCATCAACCCTTCTGAAAATGGCAGCATATCATCAATACACAACGGTTCTCTTGATGGGGATGACAGCAAAGGTAAGCTGTTCAAAACTAATACAAATTGCGCTATACTCTTTAAAATTTCTGTCTCCATTATGGTACAAGGTAATCATTTTGTAACATTTTTAAAATGAAACATTGAAATAATTAGCCAGTTTGGTTAAAGTGGCCATAGTCTTTACTGGGTTTAAAAGTGGACCATTACTAACCAGCTTTTCTGGGCATGTTATCATATTTAATATTGTAACCAATTTGAACTCAATTTTAGTTTGATTTACAGCATATATAATAAAACAGGAGAAATTAATTGTAAATTAACCTACATGTGGTTGGAATTGAAGAGTTTTCAGTGGCACTTCCTGTGGCTTTATTAAATCAAATCAAGAAATATTTATTACAACTTATACTTAAAGCAAAAGCTAAAAGCTTAAATTTAAATATTAGAGTTTATATGTGGTATCAATCAGTGAGACATTGTCACACACTGGAAAACTTTGGCACTTAGACATGAATTATTGGACATTTTTCAACTTTTATTAATATCCTTGTCTGTTGTCATGACACTAGTACAACAATTATTTAAGAATATAATGCTAGCTATTAGAGCTATGGAGCTAAGATACCTTGATGGAGAACTCCAGGCCAACTGTGAAAATCAATACTGGATTTAGAAATGTCTTGGCCTTTAATGCTCTGCTTAGTGAAAGGATGAAATATATATGGGATGTGCTTAAAAGATCTTGCCATAAGATATTGTTATTTATTGCTTCAAGTTTAATTTGATTTGATTTCACCAATTCACCAAATCATCTTTACTCTAAGACTAAGTCAGTCGTCATAGTGTCCAAGCAGATTAAGCCATGCCAACATGGATGTTTTTTCGCAATAAAATCCTTGTAGGTTAACTTCTATAGAACATGAACACATTGGATTTAACAACATTATACTTTGACTTCACAGATGCATCTCTACTTCAAGACAACAGCATGTCACGCATGTCAGACACTGCAGCAGAGGTTGCAAAAGTCACTTGCAACAGCATTGAGAATTATTCCGAAGATTCCAATACTCAGGACTCACTCAACTCTATGGGGGCCACCTCGCCAGTTGTTCGACGGGGCAGGGGAAGAGGAAGTTATCGCGGGCGGTGGGCTCATCTCAAGCACAATGCCCAGATTAGGAGGAAAAATAAGTTAAAAGAGGTACAAACTAATGTGATGTGGAAGGAGGCTTATTTTATGAAGACAATGTTATTACTTTATCTTTTTTGTTTGGTTTGAAATTCTCAATATTGTGTTGAGCTGGCCAGAGTGTCTTCTACCTGGTAAGACATCAGATAGTATTGGAGGCTTTAGCAATTACTTTTAACCTTTTTTGTATGTGTTTTAATGAAGAATTTCTGATTTGCCTATTTTGGTGAGTATACATTTTGTTGTAGATAGTTTTATATTGAAAGTTTCATTTGTAAAATTATTAACAACTTAACAGGCAGTTTTGTCCTAACAAATGGCTTAGAAAACCCTTGGGATTTAAAAATTATTAATTATTTTTTTTTAAAAAGTTGTTCCTAAAAATTTAGGCTAGAAAATTTGGGAACATTTAAGAGAATGATCATGATTTAATTAATCTTGTAAATGCCTTGTCCACAGTTGATGAAACATTGTACAGATGAAGAGCTGATGGAAGTTGTGCTACCCAGGCTTGTTAACAGCATATCGCTATGGGAGTATCTGATGATGAAATCGGAGAAAGGAGGGACCCGACCTCAGGTATTGTGCACAAATGATCTCTTTAGAAATGTGTAATATTATTTATAACTAATTTGTTTGTTTTTTTTAAATTGCTATGCTCCAAAGTCTTGTTTCATCATACACTCTAGGTGTTATAACTCTGAAATTTTTAAGAGCAACTACAATATTTAAAAAAAAAAAGAAGACAAGTCAGACAATTAAGGTTGTGTATTACTAGAAATAAAATCTACCATCATAGTGGGAGAAATCACACCTCAATCAAATGCTAATGTAGAGTCTGTTTTTTTGTTGTAAAATAGTTACACCCAATTCAGCACCACTTATTGTAGGCAGTATGTCTAGACTCCCCAATACAAACCTAGAGGATATGAAAGGTCTTAGCATTCAACTAACATTCATAATAACATTCGTAAAAGAAAACAAAAAAGGCTGTAATTTGGATTATGGGGGACTTAAATCTTCCTGACGTAAATTGGAACAACTGTGCCATTGATCAACATCAGACTAATAAAGAAATTAACTAACCATTTATTGACACAATTAACGCCATAAATCTTGAGCAGATAGTAAAAAAAAATGCCAGTAGGAAAATTATATACTATTTTTATTGTTAACAAAATGACCACAACTAGGGATAGATTGGGAAATAATACCTGGAATATCTGACCATGATGTTTTAAGGGTAAAAAACACAATAAAGACTAAAATATTTAAGAAACCTAGAACAATAAAATTTCACCAAAAGTGGCTAATTTAAAAAAAAAAATATTTTAAAATTCCTAAGTTAACACTATACAAATAGCCCAGTAGAAGAAATTTGAAAATATATATAAACAAATCTAAAATTTAAAACTGTGTGAGAATGTTCCAAAAAAACTAACACCAAATAAATTAACAAATGCTATTTCAATAGTAAATTAAAGAAACTTTGCAAACAAAAAAGAGATTTTATTTAAAAATTTAGAGCTACCAATTTAAAAAGGATACACAAAAAATACTTAACACACAAAAACTTGATCCAAACCTCCAAAATGAATAAATAAAAATGTAATTTCTAAAGATAACAATACAAAATTATGGTCCTTTATTAAGGCTAAAAATATGGAACCCAGAGGAATAGCCACATGAAAAGGCCCAAATATTAAAAACTATACTGATAATGAGGCAAACGCTAACATCCTCAAAAGATATTTTGTATCATCATTTTAAGCCTCAGATGATGAAGAGGTTTTTATAAACTTAAATAAAATAGCAGGGATAGGTAATATAACTGTATTTGAGATAGTTATAAATAAACTTCTAGAATTTAAAAAAAACACTTAAAACCAAGTTTTTGACTATAAATCATTTATATACGAGACATATTTAAAAGTATGTTCATTATAATACGCATTGTACATTAATCCTAAAATACAAAACTGGGGACGTGGTGGTCGAGAGGTAGCGCTCTCGACTGTCATACCGATGGTCACGAGTTCGAATCCACACGAAGGTGAGGATTTGTTCTCGGGGCCTGAGGAGTCCCCGAGTCACCCAGCTCCGAATGGGTACCTAACTGGACAATAGTTAGGCGGCTGGGGTAATGCGTGGAACCCCTATAGCCGTGGCCTGTGACCGCTGCATCACTTGCCAACAGATCATCTCTCATGGTCTGTGGACGCAATTATCTTCTACATAGAAGGAGCGTCTGTATATCTAAGATAAAATTTTAGTTAAGTCTCGAATATATAAAGGATTTATAGTAAAGTAATTACTATAGTGCCTGCTAAATTACAGCTCGATTTGATCACGGGAAAAGTGTAATAAAGACATGTTTTAAAAAGTGCGAAACGCAAGACAGATTAGCAATTAAAGGATTTACATTTACAGATTTGGAATACATTTTTAAAATTTTTATCGTCAATATAATATGCACCGTACAGCACAACAGGAAAGTATTTAAAAAGGTCTTTCAATATAATATGCACCAGGACACTCTAGCACAAAAAATTACATGATAAATAGAGATATTCTATAAATTCAATAATTTAATTACAGTACATGGAATTGATCTGAAATTTTTATTGATCATTTTTATTATCGGCTTGAGTCTTCTTGCAAAATTTCAGCTCATTTGCTTACAAGGAAGTGGGTTAAAAATCGATCCAAAGTTTTTTTGGCAAGCAAGCAAGGAACAGACGTCACAAGTTAATATAAAGTATAAAGGATTTAAAAACGTAAAAATAAACTTCCAAAAAACTTAAAAATAAACCAGATGAATTGACTGCAAGGTTATTAAAAGAACTTCAGAGTACTTCCAGTACTTTTTCAAATTAGGAAAAGTGCCCCAGTATTGGAAATAAGCTAATGGAAGTCACCTCTTCAAGAAATACTTAGGAGTAATGATACATGAGAAATTATCATGGGACCCCCATGTCAAAGAAGTAATTAAAATATCAAACAAAACCTTTGGCTTTAAAAATAGAAACTTTTACAGATGTAATAATATAAACTGACATGCAACTTTACTTTGGTGAGACCTGTACTAAAATATGTATCTTTTGCATTGATAAACTAGAACAAATTTATAAAAACAGCACCTGCCTGATTCATTACTGGAGTAAATTTAGAACTGACGAGAGTAACATCATTAAAGCTTGAAACGCTAGGATAGAGGATAGAAGAACAAAGAGCAAAGTAGTAATAATAATAAGGCAATTCATTCTAACTTTGAAATACAACACTAAGATAACTTAAACAGCCCCCAGGAATAGGGATAGAAACATTTTTCTTATCCGTGTTCAAAAACAAAGACACACTAATTCTCATTCGTCCTGTCCAGAAATGAGGAAAACCAATAATGAATCAACATTTTAAAATATTCTAATAAAAATACTAGAGTAGTCTTAAGCTATAAAAAAGCAAAGGACACAATAATTTTCTGTATAGAAGGAGTGTCTGTAACAGTTAAGATAATTTAATAATGTGATAAATTATACTACTTAATGTCTTGTTAATCTAAAATATCATAGATGTATAATGATAATAAATACATGAAATGAAGAGAGTTTCAACACTGGAAGGCTGGAAATATTGCTGGACCTATTTTAGCTTCCATTTTAATTTTCATTTACACAAACCCATATTTATAATATTTTTGTATCTATTCTACATTAATTGAAAAAAAAACCCACAGAAAATCACAGAGGCATCACTAGGGTTGGTGTCACCCGGGGCAGTAGCTCATGGTGTCACCCGGGGCGGTAGCTCATGGTGTCACCCCGGGCGGTAGCTCATGGTGTCACCTGGGGCTGTAGGTCATGGTGTCACCCGGGGCAGTAGCTCATGGTGTCACCCCAGGCTGTAGCTCATGGTGTCACCCTGGCTGGTAGCTCATGGTGTCATCCTCTCACTCTTCCTAGCCTTCCAGTGCCAAATAATGGTAACATGCAGAATTTTACATTTTGTTGTTGCCCTTGAGATGGTGTCACCCAGTTGGGTCTGCACCCCTGGCACCCCGCTAGTGATGCCACTCTATCATGCGATCTATCGGTGCACATCGTTTCATACGAAATTAACAAGATTGAAATGTTTGCATGTGAAAATAATTCTGTGTTAAAGGTTATTTTTAAAAAGTACCTATACTCTGGGAAATTGAAAGTTAATTACAGTGTTAACATAGATATGCGAAAGCCCAGTTGGCTTTATTTCATTGAAAACAAAAGAACTGTCTCTTTCATGTCCAGCCTTTTTAATTCTCTCTCTGGTGTGGCTGCATCTTTTCCTTTTTTTCTTAATTTGTTTGTTGGGACTGTTTTATTATTATTGCATTTTAAGTGATATTTTTTAAAATAAGTTTTTGCGTTTGACTTATTTCAATGTTTTGTAATTTTTTTTCTGGCTGAAAAAAATTGTCATTTATCTTATATGTTACAGACGCTCCTTCATTGACTTAAAATAGTTCACAGTAAAATTTTAGATTTTGGTTTCACCGGGGCGGTCTGTCCCCACCGCACCCCCTTAGTGACGCCACTGGAATATCAAGATGTTTGTATACTTCATGTTGACAATGTTCTCTTTGTTCATGCCACAGATTGACGTGATCTACCACGAGTTTGAGGCCCTCAGGCAGCATGTGAAGAAAGCATGTACAGATTACATGCATCCAATGAGCCAAGAAGAGTTGGAGGATGACAATCTACAGTGTAAGATGATCAAGGTGAGCTCTGGGCTACAACAGCTGTGTAAACTCTCTCAAAGCCACTCCCTTCATACCAAAAGTTGCCCCTGCCCACAGTCCAGTTTAGACATGGAAAAGCTTGAGGGATGAATTATTTATAAAAAAGATCTCTTTAAAAAAAACTATCCTGCTTTGAGAAAGTAGCTAAATGCTAAAAAAAAAAACCTAATCAACATTAACTCTTTATGTGCCAAAGCGCAATAATGCGCTATTTACCTTTTTTTTATCAAAGTGCGATAACGCGCACCTCGATAGAAATCTCTTTAGAAACGATATTACAGAAAATAACTCTTCAGTGCGGGAAAAACGATGTTTTTGACTTCCGGCAATGGAGGCCGTTTCCCTCGCTAGTGTTATTGCTCAACTCGCGAAGTTTTTAGGTTTTTTTTTTTGTTGAAGATGCGATTTTGCTATACTTTATTACTAAAATAATAGTACTAAACTACAGGTAAAAATAGTTTAATTTCAAAACAGTCTTTCGGATACATAAAAAACAATTCTTATCCTAAAAGATGACGTCAGTATGACAATAATATTATAAATGGATTTTAAGCAATTTTTTAAATTTCATAACTGGTTGATCACAATTTGGGAAATTCTTAGAAGAGTTAATTTTGCTATCTCTTTGAAGTGAATTTCATTAACAATTTCATGGCTTTTCTTTAAAGTATTTGGGGCTCAGTATCAGTTTTCTGCAAGATGAAAAAGAAGTATTTAAAAAACTTCTCTTAACTTTTGTTTTGGCACCAAAGAAAATCCCTGTAACTGTGAGTTTATTTTAAAAAATACTATTTTTTCCAAATTACCATAGTTAAAAATATTCTTTATTCGACAGGTTGCTGACAAAAGTCTGGCCTTGTGTTTAGACCTCGAACCCGTCACATACATGGTCAGAGAGATGCCGCCAGGAGACAGCAACTCATTTTCATCCCTACACAACAAACTGTCAGCTGCCGCCATAGCCACGCCATCCAACAACAGTATTCCATCCATGGGGAAGGATGCAGCTGAATGTGCCGACGTCAAGTCAGAGAGTCATCACTCTGTTGAACTTGGACAAACTCCAGCCAAAAAGCCAAAGATTTCACATTTCTCTTGTCCTAACCTGGGTAAAAATGTTGAGACGACATCCCAATTACCTGTCATAACAAACATTTTCACAGTAACTGCGCAACTGCCCCAACTTACAGAGGAGAATGGTCACTATGCCAGGTCTGATTCATCACTGTCATCCATTTCATCGCTGTCCGCATCATCTGCAACGTCTCCGCAGTCGCAGCCTGTGCACATACGGGTGTCCTCGTCCAGTGCCACCTCGTCAAGCATCTCAACCTTTTCAACACAGTCCCTTACATCCTCCACATCCAAGCTTATCCCAACCTCCACCAGCTCCAGTGGCAGGTCTCCTTTTGTGCACATTGCTTGTCCTACTACGAAGACTCAAAATGTGTCTTACATCCTGGCAGACCCCAAGACTCAGACTGGGACCGGGACCAGGGGAGGTAAAAGCCAACCTGTCCCTGTGCTCATCAATCAGCCTGTTGGGGCCGGTGGTCAGATCTTGCCCTCTTTCATAATGAACACTAGTGGCCCACTGACTGGCCTTCAGCCGAAATACATTGTAACAACACCCAGAAGCCAGCCAGGGACCCTGCCTCTGGTTCTGTCCACACCCACCGTCCAGCAGGCGGGTGCTACAACCATGCTGGTGACCACAGCAGCCCCAGCCGCTGGACACAGAGTCATTGTTAGGCAGCCCCCTGCCCCTCATGTTCATCAGACGCGTATCATCATACCATCCCCTTCCAAATCACAGACGCTTGTGGAGACCTCGACATTCACATCAACTGCCAACATATTATCTAATTCAAACAACGCCCGCTCTCTTCTCAACACACTGAAACCCACAGAGGTCAAGGTATCCCGACAGCTGTTCCATGATACAACGTCTGCTAATGCGCCAGCAGTTCCAGCCATGAATGGACGCAGTAATATCAAAAGTGCCAGTTTGGTTGGCCAAGACGTTCACAGTGTTTTTCAGCAGTTACCGGCTAGGACTACTTCCATTTCTAACAGTACAATCATTATTGGCAATGGAACTGATGGAGGCAGCAGGCTAACAAAATCACTCAGTGCCAGGACTTTAGTGACCCCTCCATCTGGCCAGCAGTTCATCACTAGCCCAAACAAAGCCGTCGGTGGGGTCCAGGTGAGTATATCAGATGGTGACATAGACGATATCGAAGTTCTCGGGTCGATGGAATTCCCAGACGACCTGGGAACACTGAACACGTCGTCTGACAGCTTGAACGGTTCACTATCCGCAGGCCCTCATTCTGCTGTCAATGACATGGCAGCAACGTCCAGCGTGTCAGAGATGGAATCATTCACAGTGACCCAGGCAGCAGATTCTGTCAGCAGTTTTGTGGACATGACGGGAGTGACGTCCGACTCACAGTTTGGTCTCATTCACAACGGCAACATCAACGGTCTGGATGCCCTGACCTACATCAACGGCAGCTCCTCATCATCATATCCAACTAGTTCCTCAGTTTGTCTTAAGATCAAAGACGCAGGCATCAACAGTCATTCTCCGTTGACCTTCTCTGTTTCAACCTCTCCTTCAACCTACTCCTCCTCAGACTTCATCAACATCTCAAAAGCCACCTCAATGGTGTTTACCTCGGCCTTAAAGGACGGCGTGCCCAGACTTCAGACATCCTCCTGTGGTATGGATGCGAACAGTGCGGGCCAGGAGTTCAAACCGGACACCACCTCCATCACCATGGCTGATATATCCGGCCTTCATTTTGGTGATCAAGGGGTCACCTCCGGTCATCTCAACGGCAACTCTATTTTACAGTCAGATGACCCACAGGAAGACACTATAAACATGCTGTCTGATCAGCTGACCTCTTCTGATCCCCAGGAGGCAGATGTCCAGTTTCTGGACTCGAGGGAGGGGGCTACGGTTGATGGGCTTATTGAGGAGGAGGAAAATCAGCTGTTGTTGTCTGAGGGTTCCAGCATTTATCAGACTGAAGACGGCACGTTCATCATCCAGAGTGCCAATGGAAACACGTACCAACTTCAAGGAACACAAGGTCTTTCCTTAGAGACGGTGCAGGCCTTACTGTCGGGGACACTTGACCAGTTGAATTTTGGTGATGGTTCAGGGGACAGTGCTCAGACAGATGTTCAGTTACTTTAAAAGTAGCATGTGATTGGGATGTCCACAGATGGTCAAGAATATCCACAGATGGTCAAGATTGAATGATTCTTAGGAATTAATGACCATCTAATCTGTGGTTCTATTTGTGGCACAGGTTAACCTGGACCATTTATCACCTTGTATGTATGTATAAAGTTACAGTCATTTAAAAAATAGACAATTTTCAGGATGAGAACAGATATGGCTAAGATATTTTAAAATTACTAGACATAGAAAACTTTAAAAATTATTTTTAAAAAAAAATTATAAGCTTTCCAGTTCTGAGTTTTGATGACGATTGATAAAGCAGGATAAAAATCTACATTTTATACTGTCATTTTAGGTCAGCTCTATCAATAACTATCACTGGTCAAAGATTCCAGTTTGGGAATTAAGGTTTCTATCAATAACTATCACTGATCAAAGATTTCTAAGGATTCCAGTTAGGGAGTTAAGTTTTTTCCAGGCATTCCACAGTTGATGTGAAATGTCACCCATAGAGATTAAAAAAAAAAATCTTTAAATTTTAGGAATGAGGTGGATGTTAATCTCAGTGACTGCTTTAAAAGTATTTATGAGTTGAAACAAGTGAATATTTATTTAGTTACCATGTCAGTTGTCAGTAACAGCATGTGGTGAAGCCTCTTAAAATGTGCTGCCAGAATGTTATATGGGAGATCATTTTGTTTTTGAATCGCAATGATATATTTAAGAAAGAAAGAAAAAAAGCCAAACATTTTGTTGTTTTTTTCAAGCTTAAATATAGTCTAAGAATGACATGTAAATTGTTGTAAGTCCAGAGATATTTTGACTTTCATGTTGGTCCAAATTTATCCTTGGTGACAATTGTAAGAGAGAAAAAAATATGAGCAGAAGTCAGATGATTGAACTGCTGAAATCAAAATACTTCAACAGGAGTATAGTCAAACAAATGTCTCATCAACTATGTGCCTAAATTTATTTTCTTATGCAAATTGTCTGAAATAATATTTTTACTATTCCTATTCTTTTTTTTTTAAATATTAGTTTAAAAAAAATAAATCTAAGTTGGTTTTTAAAAGATTCAACATTATAATGTTATAATTTTTTTTAAAATAAATTAATTTGGGTTACGTATTAAACTATTGTTGTTTAGGGGCTGAACTCAATAATAAGATTTCACAGGTTAGGATTAAAGTGCGACTAGAACTTGCAGAAATCCATGGGATTTCCACAGTTATTTCACACTATGAGGGGTAGGACTGCAATCAGGCTTATACAAAATTAAATGGAAAAGACGTAAACAAGGTAAGGGTTAGCCTGATCTGACGTAACAACGCTGTTTTGTTACGTCCGATCAGGCTAACCCTTACCTTGTTTACGTCTTTTCCATTTAATTTTTTATTTGACACTGTAGGCTACATTGTCATTGTAAGTTATCTTTTGTTTTAAGACATTTTGTTACATCAAAGTTATGCTGCTTGGGGACAGAGATTGGGAACATTTTCAGTGATAGATTTTTATGTTTACATCTGTTGAGGTGAATACTGAGCCTGGCTTTGGTTGTGAGGGGAAAAAAGATTTATACATTGATGAAATCTGTAATGTTTACATTCATGCATTCAAATACCTTGACAATCATTGGTCAAGTAGTTTTCACAAATGTAAATTTAGATGAGTTAATAAGGTTTTACTTTGACTGATCTAAATTATTAGAGATTTATCTTTTTGAAGGTCTTCATTGAAAGGGGTGCAATGTGCTTCAGCTAGTTTATCACTTTGGTTACTGTGGGAGTTTATGAAGAATTCTCTGCGTGTTTTAATAAATGTAAATTAGGTTTATAGTGAATTATATTAATAATCACTTTGTAAATGGATACAATATGGAGATTAAATCAATATTTTAAACAGAGCAATGCATGCAATCTCAAGAAATGATGTAGCTAATAATTTTATTATCCATTGAAGACATGGACATGATTATTTTGCATGCTGAAAAATTGTTAGTTTAAATCTATAAGAAACTAGTTGGTCACTTTATAATTAAAGATCTCAGACCCGGAAATACTTTAGCCTGGTTGTACAGAGATTGAAAGTTTGAGGAGGTTTTAACAGACTTACTTTGTAATCTAACAGGACTGTTATTGATTTTTTAACAGCAAACCAAATATAGTGGAGCATGGGCATTTAAAAGCAAGAATGCATTTTCTATACTTTTCAAATAAAATCATACTGGACATCTATTGTCCTGGTGTTTGCACAAAGGATCTGTACCCTACTGCCCTCTGGACGAAAGTCCTAAAACTTGTTGGTAAAACCTTATTATTTATTTGTTGTATCGGTTGACAGTAGTTCATGTTACAGTTGAATATTTTATGTTGGCTTTCATTTTAATGTCCATCCTCATTTTAAAGACACAAAAATAATATACATGCATTGAAAGTTCCATGTCTCTACAAAGTAATGCACTCAAGTTAAATAAAAAAAAATATTTACAAGTTACCTGGATTGTTTCTTAAATCTTATGTGTAAGGGAGATAATTTTTTTTATTACCAACCCTAAGGAGTCACAGAGTTAAATACTTTTGTAATGGTGGTTTGTTTTTTAGTGTGTGTGTTTTTTTTTCTGATATAAGAACTTGGATAGACGCCAGCTTTAAGTTTTAAGTGTTTGAAATTAATGGTTATCAGTGTCTACAGGAATGTTCCCAGAATTTGTTTTAAAATTAACCACGTACAGAGACTATATCTTCCTATCTCATCTAATTTAGACGATCCCTCTATAGGCTGTGCCATACTGTGGATTATTGCATCCTATGGTTATCCATGGTCTTGCATTTTTATTGGAGATTTAAATGTTGGCAGTGTGTTGAATTTCCTGATTTGACCAAGCTACCCATTTCACATCCGTATTATTCCAGATGGAAAGAATTTTTATGTGTTTGTTATTGCATATGGAATAAGAAAAGTGTTTTTATAACTATGTCGATTGAATCGTTGTATTAGATTATCTTTGTGTTGTATTTCTAAGTCAGAATTAATATCCGTATATATTATTACTACTTTGCTCTTTGTTGTCCTATCCTCTAATATTTCTTGGTTTAGTGATTTAACTACTGGTCTTATTATTGTCTATTTTAAATCTGGCAGCTCTTTTTGACATTCGTTCTTGTGTATCAATATGTTCTTTCGTGTTTGGCCTCCATTCAGAAGATGCATGTTGTAGTACAGGTCTCACCAAAGGGAGGTAGCATTTCAGTTTTAAATTCTTATTACATCTGTAAGAGTCTCTATTTTTAAAGCCTAAGGTTTTATTTGATGTTTTAATTACTTCTTTGACATTAGGATTTCATGATAATTTCTAATTTAATATCACTCCTAAATGCTTAGCATCTTAAGTTTGAATAATTTGTTTTCACAAATGAAATAGTTTGCAATAATTTGTTACTCTTTTCATCGATACTCTAAACCATGGGTTGGGAAACCATGGCTCTCGAGCCAGATGTGGCTCTATTTAGCGCTGCATCGGGCTCTCAGACAAATGTTGTTTATTAAAAAAACGTTTATTCAGATTCATTTGTCTACTTATAAATTGCATATAAAAAAACAGCATAATAATGTTATTAAAAATAATTCAGAGACATAATTATTGTACTTTTAGTGTTGAAATTACACAACAGCCGCACATTTTCTAAAGTTCTTATGTTTTGGCCCTCACAGAATCACTTTATAAAATATTTTGTGTTTATGGCTCTCTCTCAGACAAAAAGTTCCCCGACTCCCTGCTCTAAACAGACGATGGTAGCACGTGGCTCTCTCTCAGACAAAAAGTTTCCCGACCCCCTGCTCTAAACAGACGATGGTGGCTCTCTCTCAGACAAAAAGTTTCCCGACCCCCTGCTCTAAACAGACGATGGTAGCACGTGGCTCTCTCTCAGACAAAAAGTTTCCTGACCCCCTGCTCTAAACAGACGATGGTAGCACGTGGCTCTCTCTCAGACAAAAAGTTTCCCGACCCCGTGCTCTAAACAGACGATGGTAGCACGTGGCTCTCTCTCAGACAAAAAGTTTCCCGACCCCCTGCTCTAAACAGACGATGGTAGCACGTGGCTCTTCTGTGTTCACATTGCGGCTCTGGAAGATTTCCCAGCTATGTTTAATGGCCCATAGTGCTTCAATGCTGCTCTCAACAATTTTTTATACTGTAAAATGTCTCTCAATTACCTCAGGTCTAGCCACCAATGTTCCCTCTAAGGTTCGTTGGTCCCTGTTCCAATTAAAAGAACCTGTCTGCAAGGTTGCTCAGCATACTTTCTTTGTGTAATATTTTACCAAAATTTGCTGCGCGGTAGTTCTACAACACTGCATGGTGTCCGTCAGATATCTGCACAGCTTTAAGGGAACATTGCTGGCCACCCTTAAAGGGAACATTGCTGGCCACCCTTAAAGGGAACATTGCTGGCCACCCTTAAAGGGAACATTGCTGGCCAGCCTTAAAGGGAACATTGCTGGCCACCCTTAAAGGGACCATTGCTGGCCACCCTTAAAGGGA
>MUZC01000082.1:161128-172290 GCA_002072015.1 Radix auricularia | reverse complement strand
TGTGACAGGGGGAGGGGGGAGTTAAAAAGTGTCCAAAAAAAAAAGCGTGACGTACTTTATGGACGGCCCCTAATTTAACCAATCGGCCCTGCTGTTAAATCCTATCTCAGCGCCTCACGTCAATCCATGCGTTCTGGTAACGGGCATCGACTTTAAATAATTTTAGCAAGTTCGTGACGGAATGGTCGCCAGTTTCAGCGGGAGGTCGGGTGTCAGAAGGGTTTAGATCATGTCACACATACGCTGCGCTCACATTCATTGCCCCCCTCCCCAACATATCCGAACACACACACACCAACGTATTTATAAACACAAAAACGCCTGCCCATACACACACGGATAAATAAGATTCTGGTACATAAGTTAGCACTTAAACTATGTAAACATGATCTCGAACTTACAATGAATAGAGTACGCGCCGAGATAACATCGAGTAGATATCAATATTTAGAGTCGTATACCGCGTGGGGAACAGGGGCATAACATGGGGTGAGGTCATTTAAGTTGTGCCCCTTCAAACGGGGTGCGGGGACATCATGTGTTTTAATATGCATGCAAATTAAACCCTCAACCAATCCACAAACGTAGATACGGACACTCTCTCGGGTTAAATATTGAATCCACACCCCGCATGCTACACCGCTGTGATAAGTTCTAATATTTGACTTCTGGAAGTAGACCAAAGTGCTGCGTACGGCCAGAGTTACATATAACACTGTTATACGCATACAATACTCAACAGTTATTCTTTCACAAGGTTTTGTGTTTTTTAATGTTCCTCGTGAAGTGAGACAATGGTCAAGGCTGACCGAGGTGACCGGGTCTATTTAACGTAAGTAAAACAGTCTTTGTGCGTTTAGAATAGACTCGCTGTGTTAGATGCCCTTTAAAACAGGTCTGGTGTTAGCCACTTGACAACATCTGAATGTGTCGCACCGTCCTTGAGGTGCGGGGCAGGGAGGGCGGACACAGGTATCGTAAGCGAGAGATACCGTCACAAACGTCTAATTTAACCCAAAGCCAGTTTTCGTACCGATACCAATAACAAGAAAGAAACCAACGATACCAATCGTTTTGAAACTGGGGATTTCAACTGAGTAAAAATAATCAACTTAACGATACCAATGTAGTTGAACTCGTGATTTATGTAATGATACGATACCAATACTTGAAATATAATGTTGTACATGCGCTTTGAATTTTTAACAAAATTTCCCATAGAAAAAATTGCGTTTATATTTTTGAAATGTCTGTAGTCTAGAGCTTGATCCTGCAACCCCCCTGAACCATACCAGATATAGTGTTCGCGTCTATGGCAAATATGTAAAAGGGGTCTCAGGGACGTGCAAGGGCCAAAAAATATCTATAAGATTTATGGGGGGAAAAAAAGGTCAGTATTTTTCAATTTCTCGCCAACAATAATTATTGATTTGAAATGACTTTGATTTTAATCTAGAATGAAAGTTAATGGGGGTTTCCCGCTTTGTGAATGCTTAATGTTGGTTAGCGGTGCGCATTCTTGATGTGATGTAGCGTGAATGGAAATGACGTCATATTTTGTTTAGTTTCTTAATTGGTAGTGAGTATAGCCTCGTCAAAACGACCCAATATGCGGCTGCATACGCGCTCGTCCACTTCCGGTTATTGCTATTCTTAGTAACATTGTTTATAAAATGATGTTTATAAAATTGAAGAGTTACAAGTATTCACTGCGCCTTTCATTGAACCTCCGATTCTATATGTGCATTCAAACAATCTCTAAAATCTATCACTAAACCTAACCCAAAACCCTAAAAACTATCACTAAACCTAACCCAAACCCTAATAACTATCACTTAACGTAACCCTAAAGTCTATCCCTAAGCCTAACATCAAAACAAACCATTAAAAAAAAAATCTTATTCATAATCAATTCATGTAGTATTGTTTAAAAAAAAAAAAAATAGGCATCAATAAGAAATTGAACCCCGAACCTGCGATGTAGCGTACTATCGTACTATCAATATGACCACACAGCCACACATTCACCGATGAAATTTTTAACCTTATAAAAAAAATATTACTAAGAATAGCATAACCGGAAGTGAACGAGCGCGTATGCAGCCGCATATTGGGTCGTTTTGACGAGGCTATACTCACTACCTTCTTAATTACTGATTTCACTTGTATAAAAAAATCGGAAATTCTTTTTGGGGATTGCGTTTAAATACTCACTCGAGTTTTTTATTTCTTGTTTTTATTTGCATGAAACATTTTGGGACGGGAATTAAACTGAGGTTATAACTTTTGTAATTCAGTTCAAAGTTCATAGCTATTTTTAAACCTTAATATTCCTAGAAGGAAATACATTAAACTAATTTTTTTATATCCTTGTGTAAATTGTTTTATTTTTATTTTAAAAACGTATCTTTTAGAGATACAACAAAATTTACCTCATTATCTCTCTACATCTATAACTCTACTTCCCTCTCATCTACTTATCTTTATCTCCAACTATCAATTTACCTCACGTATCTCTCTTTACCTCACTTATCCTCGGCCTCACTACGTTTCTAACCCTACCAAGAAAATTTGAGACTTAACATCATAGTTCTTTTAAAATAAAATGATTTTAAAAAATTCCCGGAGTTCCTGGCGAACTTCCTCATTTTTCCTGTGTCCTTCACCTTGACACAAAAAATCTTCCCCTGAATCCGTTGATTGTCCATAATAACGTCGTCCATGGCAGCGAGTTGCTCTGGAATATATTGGGTACTTATTTTATAACTGACCAATAGTTGAACAATTCCTTCACTAATTGAGGAAGGTAGATAGGTAAATACAATGTCAAACAATACATTCACTTTAATCCACCCGTCATCCTAACAGCGCAGCCATGTATCGTGCCATCGTCAGTGTGTTATGCGTTGTTGCCATGACAACCCCTTCAGCCGCCACTATTGTCGACACACCGTTTGGTCAACTCAGAGGACTGGTAAAGACAGCAGCTAACGGTAAACCTTACCTGGCCTTCCTCGGGGTCCCGTACGCCAAGCCACCGGTCGGAGACCTGAGATTTGCCAAGCCAGAGGCACACCCGAAACTAGGTAAGTGATTGGTAGAGAGTGTTACATAGAGTGGTAGAGAGTTGTAAACAGTGAGGTAGAGAGTGGTAAACAGACAGGTAGAGAGTGGCAAACAGAGAGATAGAGAGTGTGGTAAACAGGGAGGTGAGAGTGGTAAACAGCGAGGTTGAGAGTGGTAAAAAGAGGTAGGGAGTTGTAAACACTGAGGTAAAGAGTGGTAAACAGAGAGGTCGAGAGTGGTAAACAGTGAGGTAGAGAGTGGTAAACCGAGAGGTAGAGAGAGTGGTAAACAGAGAGGTAAAGAGTGGTAAACAGAGAGGTAAAGAGTGGTAAACACTGAGGTAAAGAGTGGTAAACAGAGAGGTAAAGAGTGGTAAATATTTTTTATATTCGAAGGTATCAAAGAGAAAAACACCAAAAATGTTTGATACCCCTTTGTTACATTTGAAACTAAAAGTCGGTAATAAATAAACTTAATGTAGTCCATCATCTCCAATTGTTAAATCAATTAAAATGTTTTTAAATAACTGTTGCTCGTTGGGGAAGTGCGCAGATCATTATAGCGGAGCTAGTCAATCATCATAGTGGAGCTAGTCGATCATCATAGTGGAGCTAGTCAATCATCATAGTGGAGCTAGTCGATCATCATAGTGGAGCTAGTCAATCATCATAGTGGAGCTAGTCAATCATCACAGTGGAGCTAGTCGATCATCATAGTGGAGCTAGTCGATCATCATAGTGGAGCTAGTCGATCATCATAGTGGAGCTAGTCAATCATCATAGTGGAGCTAGTCGATCATCATAGTGGAGCTAGTCGATCATCATAGTGGAGCTAGTCAATCATCAATCATCATAGTGGAGCTAGTCGATCATCATAGTGGAGCTAGTCAATCATCATAGTGGAGCTAGTCGATCATCATAGTGGAGCTATTCAATCGATCTCTACATCCACATAACGTTTCACCCATTTGGTGGATGTAAATTTTGTAAGGGATTAGTGTCAACGCCTTTTTATTTTCCCTTCTTTATTATTTTCTTTTCTTTTGTATACATAAAGGTAAAACAATATAATAAAATAATAATCGTAGTTTTGTTAATTTATTTGAACAGATGAAGGGATTTTCAGAAACATAGACTACACCAGAGCTAAAAACAGCAACTTTACATTAAGTGTTTTTAAAGACAACACGCTATTTATATTTTTTGTAAATATCAAATCATTATGTTACTGCTGAAATAAACATACAGGAAATAGTCATGCGGAGAAATAAATGCCAAATACTGTTATATAGGAAAGGTGGGAATGAGTTTTTTAAGTTTAAAACATATTTGAATGTAAAGTTTGTGCTTATTTTTTTTTACCCTCTTTGTAATTAGAACACATATTTGATGCTACCCGTTATGGAGATAACTGCGTCCAGCCTGTCTTCATGGTTGATCCAAACATCAAGTCCTCAGAGGACTGCCTCGTTCTGAACGTGTTCGCCAAGGAGATCCACCAAGATGGCGGCAAACTGAAGCAAGTTTTGTTCTGGGTCCACGGAGGCGGCTACATCATGGGGTCATCGTACGGCCACGACGCCGGGACCCTCCTTACCAACCATGACATCATCGTGGTCACCATCAACTACCGGCTGGGCGTCCTGGGATTCTTCAGCACTGAAGACGCGGCCGCCCCCGGGAACTATGGTCTCTGGGATCAGCTCCTTGCTCTGAAGTGGGTCAAGGACAACATCGCTGCGTTTGGAGGTGACCCCGACCACATCACCGTCGCCGGCCAATCTGCAGGTGGGTCATCTGCATCCCTGCTGGCACTGACGCCCCACGGTAAAGGGTTGTTCACCAAGGTCTACTCCCACAGCGGCACGGCCTCCTCTCTGTTCTCCAAGTGCGTCACCGCCAAGACAGACGCGCTCCTTCTTGCCAAGCAGATGTCGTGTTGGGACGGGGACACCACCGGGGAACTAAACCTGGCACAAACCAAGCAAATACTGGATTGCCTGAGGACGAAACAAGCCGATAAATTATCCCAGGGTGTGACCTTCAAACTGTCAAGGCCGAATTTCGTTCCAAGGGTCGATGGTGACTTTCTCCCGAGGTCACCATTAGAACTGTTCCAAAACGACCAATATTTGGATTCCATTGAGTTTTACCAGAAGGCCTACCTGGTCTCTTACAACAATAACGAACAGCAAGGCACGGACGCCTTGTACGCCATGTTTAAGTTACCCCACTTCAACAACGACAATTTAACGGCTGAGGAGAAAGTCATCGCATGGGAGCAGACGGTCAACAACGCCGCGGCCGACAACATCGCTGACCGTTTGGGCATCAGCAGCACTCCCAGGGAGCTGGTGGACTTTGTTTATGACTGGTACGCGAGGAGGAAGGGGCGCGACTCGGCACTTCCGGTCCTCATGGCTGACGTGTCCTTCAACATCCCGCCCTACGACCTGCTGAACGCCCTGGCCCGGAGCAAGTCGACCAACGCCTGGTCGCTCTACTTCAACCACTATCCCGGCTACATGAAGGGGGAGTTCAAGGGCATGATACACGGCATGGACCTGGCGTACCTGTTGGACCTGTCCTTGAGGGTGATGGCCAGCATGACAGGGGCGGGGATAGAGGGAGGATTCGCGCAGGAAGATGATGAGTTGAGGACGCTATACCAATCTATAATTGCAGAGTTTATAAAAACAGGGTAAGTATAGGAAATCAAGTTTTTAACTGATATTGATATGTTTCTGATAGTGATAGGACAGTGATGGCGAACCCATGGCACGCCATCCACAGTCGACACGCAGAGCCCCATCATCCAGCACGCGACTAAAATATTACTTCCTTAATCAAACCGGCCGAGCCCAACCCCTAATTTTGGTTTTCATTATAGTTTTGGCACTTTGCTTATAAATAATTGGATCTTGGTTGAATTTTGGGCCCTTTGTCCCAAAAAGGTTCGCCACCACTGCTCTAAGAAATTAAGTTTTTATTTGACATGGTTCTGATAGTGTTCGTGCAACAATTGTTTAAGGGGACAACGCTTGTTTATTAATAGAAATCTTCCAAGAAGTAAGCTAAAGGTCAATAGAATACAGCAGCGTTATTAGCGTAAATCTATTTAAATCATTGCTGTGAACATGAAACTCTCCGGAAACAAATTTTCTCCGTCACGTGACCAAAAGTGAGCTAGCCACTGGTCGAATTTATTTTCACATGTCGGTGTTTTGCGTCTTATGTTGTTAAAATTGTTCATTCACATTTTTCAACGCGTCATCATCTGATAATTATTATCAGCAGCATAATATTAAAATGGCATACACGCTTTTGATTCCAGAAGTCCAGTCAAACCTTTGCTGGCCAAGCTGCCCGGCGGCTGGCCAACCTACGATCTGCACGGAGCCAGGTACCTGGACTTCAATCCCAGCCCTAGCATACAGTCACATCTGTACAGAGAGAAGAGAGAGTTGTGGGAGAAGACGATCCCCAGACTCGCCATTTCGTACCAGAGATCCAATGAACACACGGAGCTTTGAGGTGGTTTACATGACGTTGAAATAATTCAATTTACACAGTCAAACACTTGTTTTAGCATGGCAAACATCATGAGATTATTTAAGAAAACTTTTATAAAAAAAAAAAAAGAATGTCATCATTAACAATTTACAAAATATCGAACAAACTCTGTGTAGGTACAAATCTAAAGCTTATTATATCTGCAGGGGAATCTCAGTGTGTCACCATTGTTATGAGCCCAAATGATTAAAGACCATTGTGTGGCGCGTTCAATTTCATGAAATCTTCATGGTGCGCAATCCCAATAGTTTGTAAAGTCCTGTACGGTGTTTAAATTTTTGAAATTTGTGAGAAGATTTTCGATACCTCACAGAGAAAGAATTTTTGTAGTTGTTTGAATAATGTAGCAAAAAATCGATGATATAGATTCCATTGATTTGTTACGATACTCTTATTTTAACTTTGATATAATAGATTTTAATGACTGACCATAATCGTGTGCACTTAATGACCTCATAGAATCAATGGTTTTAAACAATCGATTTATCTCATAAATTCTTAAACGGATCGGACTAAGAAAAGTTTTAGAGTTTTATCTTCACTATCTTTTGGGGAGGCACTTATCTTATCTTATCTTATCTTATCTTATCTTATCTGATCTTATCTTATCTTATCTATCTTATTTTATCTAATCTATTCTAATCATATATTATCTTTTCTTATCTTATTTTATCTGTTACAGACGCTTCTTCTATGCAGTATCACCACAGAAGCTGTATTTTAACTGTAAAGGAAGATTTCAAGCGTTTCAATAATTTTCTAAGCTTAAAATATAATAATTTAAAATACTTTTTTCTTCAACCTATATGAATGTTTACAAATCTGTTGACATAATGAGAACTTCTCAGCATGTTCTCTTTTCTTCAATATAAATACAATAACGATGTTTTCTTTGTTACGATGAATTTAAATTTATCTTACCGAATTTTCCAGCAGTTCTTCCCTTACTCTTGAAAGTTTTTAAAAAAAAAAAATAATAATATTCAGACGTTTTTGTTGTGTGTGAATTAATAAGTTAATAATTATTTGAATTTTTAAATCCTTTATAATAACTTGTGGCGTCTCCTAGATGCCTTGATTGTTAGCCGAAACAATTTTGGATCGATTTTTAACCCACTTCATCGTATACTAGTGTGCTGAAATTTTGCAGGCAGTCTCGTGCCCACGATAAAAGAAGATATATTGTATCAAAATTTCAGATCGAACGAATGTACTTTAATTAAATGAAATAATTTTTAGATTATCTCTATTTATCTCAATGTAGCATGTACATTTTTGTGCTAGAGTGTCGCAGTGCGTATTACATTAAACAACCTTTTTTAAATATTTTCCTGTCGCGCGGTGCGGTGCGTGTTATATTGACCCTACTTTTAAAAATATATTCCAGATCTGTAAATGTGCTAGTAATTAATTGCTTGTCTGTCTCTCAATGCGCATTAAATTTAACATGTTTTTATAACCCTTTTCCCGTGATCAAATCGAGCTGAAATTTAGCAGGCAGACAACAGTAGTTTTTTTTTTTTTAAAAAAATCATATAAATCCTTTAATAATTTCAGAAATAATAAAAGTTTGGATTTTTTGAGTGTCGTGCGATGTGTATTTTAATGAACAAACTTTTAATTATGTCTCGTATATAAATGATTTTATAGGCAAAAACTTTGTTTCTTTTAATGTTTTTTTAAAAAGTTTTTTTTATGTTAAAGTTTAATGTCCGAATCTAAATCAATATTTATTAATTTAAAAAAAAACAACAACAATAAGACAGAAAAAATGGTCAAAATTTTTAAAAATGTTTTCTTTCTAATGACATTTCCTTTCCATAGAGTTTGCAATCGTTCTTCCCCTCTTATTATTATTTTTTAAATCAAGTCTGTTTGTGTTTGTTTGTGTTTGTTTGTGTTTGTGTTTGTTTGTGTTTGTGTTGTGATATTGCCTGTCGACGTGGGCCACTCCGTGATATCAAGCTGAGCTGACAGTTTGCACACTTATCACAACTCAAATATTATCACCGTATATGTTCTTGTCCTTCATTTAACGTTGAGTGATATCAATTTTGCAATTAACCATTTGCGTCAATTTTAACCCACTTCCCGTTGTCTAGTTTAATTACATCATTGGGTTATGCTCGTTCCATCAACGACCAGAAACATTACATCATTGGGTTATGCTCGTTCCATCAACGACCAGAAACATTACATGAACTACTTCATATAGAAGTCTGATCTCTTTGTTTGACATGAGCAGATTCAAAACTACACACATCGCTGTAATTGTGTACTGTGAAGGTCACTATTGTAATTGTGTACTGTGAAGGTCACTATTGTAATTATGTACTGTGTAGGTCACCATTGTAATTGTGTACTGTGTAGGTCACCGTTGTAATTGTGTACTGTGTAGGTCACCGTTGTAATTGTGTACTGTGTAGGTCACCGTTGTAATTGTGTATTGTGTAGGTCACCGTTGTAATTGTGTACTGTGTAGGTCACCGTTGTAATTGTGTACTGTGTAGGTCACCGTTGCAATTGTGTACTGTGTAAGTCACCACTGTAATTGTGTATTGTGTAGGTCACTTTTGTAATTGTGTTCTGTGTAGGTAACCACTATATTGTGTACTATGTTGACCATCCCTATAATTGTGTACTGTGTTGACCATCCCTATAATTGTGTACTGTGTTGACCATCCCTATAATTGTGTACTGTGTTGACCACCATCGTGTTGTTCTGTCTGTTGATGTCCTCGATGTCATTTCATCAGCATTCGGTTATACTTGTTTTTCATTTTACAAACGATTTGGTAAAGATCGTTATTTTCTTATACGGCCGCATGCTTTGTGACTGTGACTTGGCTAAATGTCAATGAGAAATTATGTGTGACATCTCTCTCGCTAGCCCCCCGCCCCCTCCCCCAATCCCACCACCCCCTCTCCTTTAAGCCGCTGTTTTTATATTGTATTTATGAAAACAATTGTAGAGTTTTTTAAAATTTAATTTGTTTGTATCTTCATCATTAAAGATAAACAACCATATATTTTCATTTGTTAGTGTCTCTTTTCATAAAGATTAAGTTTGTATGTTATATAACCTCTAGTAACAACTGCTGTTACTATTTTATATAAGTTCCTAAGGTGCTAGGGCCCCTATTGTTAGCATTTACGTTGTAATATCTTTATTAAATAATTCCCTGGGAATATAAAATATAAAATTTTATAATTATATATTTTAAAAAAAAATTACTTTTAGAAAATTTAAAATTGAATATTCTTATTTAATGTTAATCATAGTGCACTAATGTTTATGTTAATCATAGTGCACTTATGTTAATGTTAATCATAGTGCACTTATCTTAATGGTAATCATAGTGCACTTATCTTAATGTTAATCATAGTGCACTTATCTTAATGTTAATCATAGTGCACTTATTTTAATGTTAATCATAGTGCACTTATCTTAATGTTAATCATAGTTCACTTATCTTAATGGTAATCATAGTGCACTTATTTTAATGATGACTTAAACGGTCCAATTTAAAAAAAAGATAAAATTAGGAATCCTATTTTATTCTCCTATTAAAAAAAGTAGATCTAAGTATTTAATAACTTAGAATTGTAAGAATCGCCCGTCTTTCAATCAGGGCGTCCACCCATCTAACGGGGAAATCAAAGATTGTATCTTAAGTACTAAGGTTGCCTGATTCGTATAAATAAAAGTACAATTCACTGCTTGACACCTTTTATATAAAAATAATTTGGACTGGAAAGATTTTAAAAAAAAATATTATAAGGATTTAAATTTGATTAATTGTTTTATTGATTAAATTCATACTTTTTTCAAGGGTGATCAGTGATGTATAATTTCAATACAAGATGTAGTGAACCAAACAAATTAAAATGCAATTCACAAAAATAATATCTACATACAGTGAAAAATTGAACAACCTTAACAGCTTCTACAAAATACATTCATTTAGCACAACCCCCGACCCCCGCCCTTACGTGTGTGCCAGGTCCACAAAACTATTGACACATAAAGGAGACACTTTGACAGAGAGACGATTGACAGAGAGACACCTTGACACATCACTGAGACACCTTGACACATCACTGAGACACCTTGACACATCACTGAGACACCTTGACACATCACTGAGGCACCTTGACACATCACTGAGGCACCTTGACACATCACTGAGACACCTTGACAAATCACTGAGGCACCTTGACACTGAAGGGAGACACCTTGACAGAGAGACACAGCAAGGCGACAAACTAAAACACAAACACTCGCCTCTTCTTTGTTTATCAAGCCAACCTATCGTAATTGTATGTTAGCCACAAATACCTAAATGCCATTTCACATATTAAAACGAGGATTTCAATTAAAAATTTCTGAAAAATATTGACAATATTTTCTGTCTAAATATTATGTCATATAAGAGTTCTATAGTTACTATATTCGGCACACTTTCAGAGTGCCTCAGTATGGATTTTTTGTTGTTGGTTGGTTGGACCCGGGGGGGGGGGGGG
>MUZC01000082.1:134934-161034 GCA_002072015.1 Radix auricularia | reverse complement strand
GTGATGGCAAATAGTTACAGTCACAGTGATCATCTTAACCCCCCTCCCCCCCACGTCCCCACCCCCTGGGTTGTACGCCGCTAATCATAAGGCCACACCAAGTGTGTTAACGTGGTCAGAACTGTTTTGAAAAAACGTATCAACAAGGTCACACGTGGACTTCCTGAGGGTATCTTAGTTGGTATCTTAGGTACAGATACCAACACGGGAAGATGGTTGTGGGGAGGGGCGATGACAACCTGACTCAATGCAATAAGAAGGTCTTCTATGTAAACTAAACACTCTTTTCAATTAATATTGATATTTATTATTGACGTTGTACGCGGTTATCGCTTTAGATTCTGGGGAGCGTAGGGGGGGGGTGAAGGACGGAGGTAGGCAACGTGTAACGTTTATTCCAAACATAAAAAGTAAAAATAAATCAGTTTATTAAAATTTCCACCCCCCCCCCGCTAACCCGAAAAATCAACTCTCAGAAGTAACACCTAATGGAGATGGTTCTATTATGTGTTGCATTACGAGATGAGATAAAACATGAAACGTTTTTTTTTTTAATTAAAAAAAAATCATAAAATACAAAGCCATTGTCCTTTATGCGTGTGAGACCTGGACACTATTGGCAGCCACTGAAAGCAAGCTGCGGGCATTTGAAAACAAATGCATGAGACACATTCTCCAGATCTCCTATCTAGAACACAGGACCAATGAATATGTCTGGGACAAAATAAACTCTATTGCGTGTCATCAAGAATCCATTATAACAATAATTAATAGTTAAGAGACGTAAGATGGCATGGTTCGGCCATGTACTGTGACATGATACCCTGACAAGAATTATCCTTCATGAGCTGTATAAGGGGGTCTGCAAAGGGGTCGACAACAGAAAAGCTGTCTGGACAACATAAAGGAATGGGAAATGAAATTGCAGGAATTATTGGCCGCCGCTCAAGAAATACAACTGTGGAGATCGTTATTTGTTGATGTGTCCATGCGCTCCCCCCCCCCCTTTAAACGACCCCAACGGTTACGGGACTGATGATGATGAAAATACGTAACTCTGAAATACTAATAGACTTTTAAGCTTAATTATTTCATAAGTTTTCGAAAAATTTCACTCTTAAAATATGTATTTAAAAATTATATTAAAATAGAAAATATAAAGATGGAAAGAAAGAATTTTTTTTTTTACAAATGTGATCCTCAATAATAATAAACTATTTACTGGGCATTGATTGCTTTCACCTTTGATTAGTTTGTAAGAATAGATTTTAATTAAAATAATAATATTAAAAAAACAACAACAAACTCATATATATTTATATGTTTACTTTGATTATCAAATTAAAAAAGATGATACCACATCGTGTCTGACTAAAGGTCTGTGTGTCTAATTGTGTCTGTGTTGTTTATGGGCGGAGCGAGGGGAAGGGGTGGTGCACGGGCGGGGTAGAGGATAAAATGCGGACTGTAGTTCAGTGGTGATTTATAGCTTCTAGAATATTCGGTCTAGATTAATCCGCCAGCGTGTTGAGGTTTTACCCAGTGACCACACGATCACAAAACAAAAGGGCTTACGAGTTGTATCACGTGATCTGGTAAGATTGCCTTAAATAATATAACATATTTACATGTTTTCTTGCGATAATATCATACATGTAGCAATTAATTTCATGAATTTAAATGACACTGAACGTTATTTCAGTAACTTGGTATAACTTTATATCGAGGGAAAGTGTAAAGGTAAATCTAAATAAATAAATACATTGGAACCTCTTATAACGAGCACAAATCGTTCTAGAAATCTTACTCCTTACGCAAAACACTCGTTAGACAAAACAATTTTTCCCATAAAAATCAATGCAAATAAAAAAAAAAAACGTTTATGAACAGTTATTCAAATAAAATTACTTGTGAATTTTAAAGGAATGTAACAACACGGAATACGATTAAGATTTGAAAAAAAAAATAATAATGACGTAAATAAAAATATAACTTTATGACAAATCATTAATCATTTTAAACTAGAAAACTTTCTAGAGACATTTCATTCTCGCCGACGTTTCAAAATTTGACGAAAATGTGTCATGAACGTTTGGTAGACATTTTTGACACTCAATTTGAAGCATCCATAATATCCTACGAATACTATCTAAATAAAAAAATGTGTAAAAACGGGTAGTAGACACACGAAAACAATACGCTTACAGACTGAGTGCTAAACACAAACTAATGCATTGGCGCGGAAGTGTAAGTCTTAGCTCACAAATGAATGTCGAGAAAATGGGGCTTCCCCTTTCTGCGTAGCTCGTTATGCGAAACGTCGCTCGTAAAAAGAAGCAATGTCTTCAAAATTTTTAGCTCGTTATTAGATGTGTGCGTAATGAGATGTACCACTGCAATAAAAACGTATATAAGATAACAAAGTTTGGAAGTAACCAACTAAAGGCGAATACATGTAGATCTATATTTTTTTTACTTAAAGAAAGTGAAAACAAATTGTTTATAGTTGTAAAATCTCTTAGAAGAGTTTTTAGTTAACGTTAACACTATAAAAAAACAACATTACATACTTCAGGCTATATTTGATAAATAATTGTGTTTAATAATTTCCTTGTCTCGCCATGTCTTTTAGATCACTTGAGCTCTAGTGATGAGGTCAAACACAATCCTGTTTCTGGTCACTCAACTGGTCAGACTTTTAGCAGCCCTCCCCTCACCTGTCGTGGACACACCGTTTGGACGGCTGCAGGGCTTGGAAATGGTCGCCAGTAACAACAAGACTTACCTGACCTTTCGGGGCATTCCTTACGCCAAACCACCTGTAGGAGAATTGAGGTTTGCTAAACCCGTTCCACACCCTAAATTAGATAAAGGTAAATAAATGGCTTGATGGATAATCAAAAAAATTTCATTCACCTTGAAAATAACCCCCCAAAAATTAATAAAAATTACACGGAAAAGACCTAAAAATAGTGTAGCTGAAAGTTGCTGAAATAATCACATTTGGTGAAAGAAGCAAAGATTATACAAGCAAAAAGTAGTTATAAAAATTAAAGTAAATGAAACATTGTTGTTTTCTCCATAAATGTAAAAACACGTGTCAACAAAAACTATCATCTACAAGTCAAAGACAATCTTTCTTTACTAAAATCCATTGAACAAATGTTAACTGTACACTTGTAACGTCTTAGAAAATTTTTTAATTTTCTTAAATGTCTTCCATGTCCTGTTCCGACTCCTCTATTCTTCTTGCAGATCACTTGTTACCTCAACTCTTAGCAGCTTACAAAATTATTGATTTCTTTGTTTAAAAAAAAGTGTTTAAAATCAAATTTAGCCCGGCACATATTAGCAAGTGTACGTCAAAGACATATAGCAAACTACATTCTAGGCCAGGGGTCTCCAAACTTGTCTGCCGAGGGCCGCATTAACTGTCAAACAGCAGTTTGAGAGCCGACTACAAAAAGTTTTTTGGTAAACTAAAAATAGTATTTTAAAAAAAAAGATTAACAGGTATTTAGGGGCCGCATGAGAGGGCCTTATAGGCCGCATCTGGCCCTCGGGCCGTAGTTTGGAGACCGCTACTCTAAGGATGTGCGGTGTATGAGCTTGTCTTAATTAAATGTAAAAACTTGACCTTGATACAATAATTACTTGCCATCTTCCCCTAGCAACTGTGTTAAACGTATCACTGCCCCGTGCCTCCTGTGTCCAGTCCGAATCAATGCTTCAACCAGGAGAGACGATGTCAGAAGATTGCTTATTTCTGAATGTCTATACCCGAGACGTAAACAACACTGTAGAAAAACATAAAAAAGTGATGGTTTGGATTCACGGGGGCGCGTTTATCCTCGGATCCTCTCTGGTGTACGATGCTGGATCACTGGTGACGGAGCATGACGTCATCGTGGTCACCATCAACTATCGGCTCGGAGTCCTGGGGTTTTTCAGTACCGAAAACGAAGCGAGCCCCGGGAACTACGGCCTCTGGGACCAGGTGACGGCCCTGAGGTGGGTCAAGGACAACATCGCTGGGTTCGGTGGTGACCCCAATGACGTCACCGTGTCGGGTCAATCCGCCGGAGGGGCGTCTGTTTCCCTTTTAGCCTTGTCGCCCGTTGCTAAAGGTTTGTTCACGAGAGTTTACTCTCAAAGTGGTTTTGCGTCATCACTCTTCGCCAATTACGTCAAAGCCTCAATGGACGCGGATTACTTGTCCCGAGAGCTGAACTGCTCTGGAGATAATCTTAAAAACGTGAATGAATCAGCCAGGAGCCATGCAATAGTGGACTGCATGAGAAATCTTTCAGCATCCGAGGTCTCCAAATGGGCCACACCTGAGATTTACAGAACTTCATACGGGCCACGTGTGGACGGGGATCTCATCCCGAGGTCGGCACTGGAATTACTGCGCGACAACGAATATTTGAAAACGATTGGATTCTACGAGAGGACGTACTTAGTGGGCCTCAACAACAATGAGAAGCAGTCAGTCGATGTCGTATTCGACGTGGCAAAGAGAAGCTACTACGGTGCGGCGAACAACAAGACGTCAGAGGAGAAGGAAAAGGGATGGAGGGACACCATAAATACCGCTGCTCGCTTCAACCTTGGGGACAGGCTTGGCATAGACCCGCCGTCGGAAGACAGGCTTCGCCCAATCTTGGAATGGTATCAAAACAGATACACGGAGGAGGCTGCAGTGAAGACCCTGACCTCTGACCTTTACTTCAGCGTGCCGCTCTTGGATTTTCTCAAGGCCGTCTCCAGAAATAGCTCGGCCAAGGCGTGGCTGTTTCATTTCAATCACTATCCGGGCTACCTGAACGGGACGACTAAGGGAATGACCCATGGACTGGACCTGCTCTACTGGCTGGACATTCCCTTGGACGTCGCGGACAGGATGACGTCCGCTGGAATCCAGGGAACTTTTGACGGCGCGGACGTTAGACTTAGACGTCTCTTCTCATCCGTGATAGCAGAGTTCATCAAAACAGGGTAAGTGTTTAATTAAAAACAAGTTTCTAATGGCTCGGAAGTAAATTCTATTTTCGACATCTTTGTATTTCTAAGTATTATATACTTTTAAAAATTATATATATTAGGGCTGTTATCGATTAATTTAAATTTAATCGTTAACTTTTGAAAAATTACCGAATAATTAATCGATAATTTTGTTTAACGCTAATTATAAGATGTATGACGCCATTGAACTGAAAATTTCAAGGGAAGTAACAAAAACAAGCAATTAACATTTTTCTATTTAAATATAAGAGCTTATTTTAAAGGTTACACTTTAAAAATAGTTTTTCTTAATGTAGAAGTTTTTACGTAAAAAAAGCTAACTATAATTAATTATTTCTAATTAATCATTGATTAATAAATCGGAAAAATTAATTAAAACAACCTCTTAAATTTAATAGCTATTTTATCGATTAAAATAATTTTAATCGATAATTTTTTAACGATAAATTGAGAAATTAATCGGTAATTTCCGCAGCCCTAATATATATATATATATATATATNACTCCCTCCACATGAGAATTGGGGAAGTACGATTTATCTTTTTAAAGAGTCACAGCATGCAGCAAAGGGACGCGTATTAACCATTCTGTTAGCCAGTGGTTTTCAACCTTTTGAGATTCCAGGACCACTTGAAAAATATGTGTCTTAGCTACGGGCCACTACTAAAAATTATTTCTGCATTTTCTGGTTTTTCGGTGATTTCGTACAATTTATCAAACATCTCAAAGTTACCTTGAAATAATCTTTATTTTCAAAGATCAAGCTTTTTCGTAAAAGCATACATTTTGTCACTGAGAGTTATATAATGTATCTGCTTTCCTTGCCGAGTGGAATTAAGTTTATTGAGCTTTTCAAAAATTTCAGCCAAGTAAGCCGAAGAAAACATTATTGAATTTTTTAAATTAATATGATATTAATTAAAACAATTCAATAAGGTTTTCTTCGGCGTCAACATTAAAAAAAATATTAAAATAGATCTATATGTTTCAGCTTTGTGATTCGAAAAGATTATTACGCCTTTTCATGAAACGGTTTTCTGTAAACATGTTTTGGTGTCTCAAGTCCAAGTTTGAAACATCACTTGTTAGCCCCATGATGTGGACATCGCAGCACAAGACATATACACACATGAAAGAAACTTTACCAAAGCCTTATCTATCTGTGACTGTACATTCGTCAAACAGGTTTGCTATTTCATCTACCATAACCCCGTTTGGCAGCCGAGATGCCTTATAAAGTGAAGCCTGCTTATGTAGCTTTAGATTCGTGAGCTATTATTTGCATTATGAGACCATCAATTCTACGTCTTTACTTACAATTGACAAGCCAACAAATGTCTTCACTTCAGCACAGCCCAAGACGCACATCTCACGGAAGTAAATCTTTTGCCATGATGTAACTCTCAGGAAAGTCAATCCATTTTTGAGGAAGAGACTAGCCTGCGCAATCCTGTTCAAAGAAATCTGCCATCTCGTTAAACGGGACTTCCACGTGACTCATTATGAATTATGAATACACTATTTGCAAAATGGCATTTGCTGTCTTAGTCTTTAGCGAGATCTGACTCAGGGTCTTTGAAGATGATGACTTTCGGGAAGAGCTTACACTTGGATAAGTGTAGGTGGTCTTCTTTCAGGGCACTGAGATCAGATTCATTCTTAGCGCCTTAGATACTGTTAATACTTTTCTAACACAAACACAAATAATTTTGCTCATAGCATCCGATGGTTTGGGTTTGTAATTGTAAAGTGTTGATTCATGCATAGTACCCACTTCTCCCGTATTTCACACATGGCTACAAATAACAACATGCGTAACTTTTCTGCACACGACCCTCTGCCCCGCCTCACCCTTTTCAGGACGAAATTGATATTCAAAACCCTACATGTGTCCATCTTTCTTCTTCCACACATTGTTCAAGATATGCAATTGGAGAGAAAACACAAGTAAAATCAAATCAGAGCAAACTCTATATCCCGGCTCACGAAATTAAACGAGAACGTGACCAATTAACTGGCAACCACGACGCCAACAGACGCAATTAAAGCACCAATTTGAGGATAGTTTAATGATGTGGCGCGGGTTTTTCTTTATTTTACGACATCAGTTTTACGGCATCTTGTGAACTTGATTCACGGGCTTCCCATTAGCGGCGGCCTATAATCTGTTCTGGACGTGTCGTTGTCTCGTCAGCCAAGAGGAAGAGATTTTTGTTACTAGATAAATGTTTAGGGTCTTGAAAACAACGGGGCTCGTGAGAAAACTCAAGATTTCAAAAGCAGAACTGGAAAATGGTATGATATTTTATTTTTAATGCTATGACGAATCAAATTTAAAAAAAAAAAATCATTTCATTGTGTTTCTAGAAGACCTGAGTATTGGTATTGACTTGATATATTGAATAGGAGAGGGATTTAATAATTAAGCAAACAATTATCTATTATAACGTATTCATTAATATAATTTTCAGTCGATTGTGTGAAATGTTAACTTTTCGTCACTGGAATCTCTCTAAATACATCTTTTTTAAAACCTGAAACTAGTGGTTTTATAAATAATATATGAATAATATAAATCGTAACTTATTTAACATGTAAAATGTTTCGAAGTTTACAATTTAAAGAATGAGTCTGTTGTTAAAGTGTACTTGTGGTTACTGAAATACGACGGGAAAATTAGTCGAGTTCGTTGTGGTTACTATTGAATGAATAGAGCTGAGTAGCTAAAGAAGCTTTTTGTCATTTCTAGTAATCCTGCTTCAGTATTTTTTAATTAAAAAAAAATTAAACTAAACTAGTGTTGGATACTCCTTTACAAAAGACTCAGCTAGAAATTATGACATATCTAGTTGTCTAGTTGTCAAGGTATTACAAATTCTCTTTTGAATCTTGCCAAAAAGTAAAAACAGAAGCATTGCATAAAATAGATTTTCGAGGAGATTTTAACATCCTGAACCGATATCTCATTAGTAGCTTAAGTGATAAATCAAAATTACCGCCCCCCCCCCCGAAGCAAAGGAGTTCAGTTTATACCATAAAAGTGATACGCGAATGTAATTTTCGCAAAGACATTATTACTAATATTCCCCGGGACACAAGTTATTTTCAAATATATATTTTCTCTAATAACAAGTACCCCAAATCTTCAGCACCCTCAAAAATTAATAATTCAACCACATCTTGGTGCCTCGTAAAGTCGAACCAAACATCAACTTGAAAAACACGAAGCAGAGACGTCTAAGCAAAGACAGCGTACATCCATGGCCCTTCCCATGGGAGCTGTCGTTTTGTAGGCGTGTAAATAATAAATGATGGCAAAGGAATAGCAAGGTATGACGGTATTAAGACTGTCTCGCTCAAATTTTCCCATTAACAATCGAGAGCTTTGAGAGAGCCAATTCTCAGAGCTCGGCCTCAATTTGAGCGTGTGTGTGTGTGGAGGGGGGAGTGAGGGGGACTAATCCCTTGGAAGGTCTTATCCTCTTTACTGTCTGGAGGGGGGAGAGTGGTGCGTGCGGAAGCCTCCACTTTTAATGCGGTTTTCTATGGATGAATGTCAGGTGTTTGGTGGATAATGTATTCACGGGATCAAAGTTTTACTGAACATCGTTTTTTCCCCGTATAGATTTCTCTGTTTCGACAGTAAACATCATATTATAGTATGTCCTACGCTGAACTCAGGTCATTTTAATCGTACAACTGATACATTATCTCTTACACAGGATCAACCAAATTTTTGACGGTGGGCCGGATGGATGAAAAAATGACGAGCGTGGGCTACATAAACAGTCTGGTCGAAAGAAAAACTTTACGTTCACTCTTCCGTGTTGATGGACATAAAACAAAACAAAACAAAAAACATGAGAGGGAGAGGGAAAGAGGCTTAAAGAGAGAGCGGGGCTGAGAGAGAGAGAGAGGGAGAGAGAGAGAGGGTGGGGGAGAGAGAGGGGGGAGAGAGAGAGGAGAAATATATATATTTACTTATACTAAGAGTGTAGGGCCCCTACGGCACCCACCTTTTTCAAAAGCCCAAGTAATTTATCCTTGTTTGATAAATACGAAATATTAAACTTCCTGAAATGCTCACAAAGTATTTTATAGTATTTTAATACTAAAATCCTCTTTTTACATCGATCCCTTCTCTAAAAATTCAATGACGTCACATAATATTTTACGGCGATTTTTTAACTGCTGTACTATGTTCCTCAGCGTTACAGCGACAGACTGAGAGTGAGTGAGTGACTTTGGCTTTTACTTTTACATCGTTTATTATGCGTTGTTGATTAGGCGCTTCTGGCGCACTCACATATCGGCATTCAATGAAAATGTTGATCACATTGTTTTGCAATTAATTCTTCCCAGTTGAGTTAAGACGATGTTGGCACAGTCGTAGCCTTTGAAGATTTATTTATATATGTACTTCACGAATAACAATGAACAGAATGCTTCCACATTCATATGGGCGTTGTATTTGTATGTAAGATATGGATATTACTGCACTATGAAGCGATTGTCCATTAGAGCACCAGCACAATAACTTGCGTGTCATGACGTCGTTGATATAATGGGTAGCCATTTACATTTGGAATCGTCAGCTCATTGAACTCCTTCGGAAACTACTTTGAGCAATGCCCATCCTTCATACAGGGTGCCTTCAGTTGACATTTGGCTCTTAGACCATGCATGTTGCACTTTAGCATAATACCTCGCAGTTTTTGACACTCCTCTGGTAGAATCTCAGCAAAGATAAATTGATCGATTCTCTCTGCAGTTGTGAACCAGAACTCTTCTTTCAATGTCTTCTTATCTTATATGTCACAGACGTTCCTTCTGTACAGAAGATTAATGTCACCAAGATATGTGTATGAGCGATCCCTCGCTTCTAAAACTCAATATTGTAGACAAAGGCCTTTGTTTCACCAAAAATTCCCACAGCAGTGATGTCGTCATTGAGTGAGTCAAGCCTTAGCTTAAACACACGCGCTACCAAGTCAGGTCGATCTGAGGTCTGTTCTCCGGGTCTTAAGTTGCTGGTGATCTCGAGCCAACTTAGATTTGCCGTAAATGTGACGAAGAGATTCGGGGCACGGTGATTAGCAAATACACTCGCAGCATATCTGTCGCATGGTTCCTGGCGGTACTTCGAAAGTGTGACCGATACACCCGCGATTCTCAGACTTGTTAACTATGTAATCGGCGAGACCCTGCTATTATTCCGTTCTTAAACGTTTTTAATTCTAACGATTGTAGTTGATATTGTTGGCTTCCACGTGTAGATACCAAACCACCAGCATCTGCCGCGTAAGCCTTCCGGCACCCATGATAGGATTGAAGTCATATCGGATGGCTGTTATGACGGCTTTTAAACTGAAGCATGCTGATCTTGTTACTGATGTGATTCTTGCTTATACCTGGTAAGGCTTCGCACTCCATATTCGGCCGTTAACCTGTTCACCATAAGTAAATAATAATACGTAGGTCATCGGATCCATTTTGGGATTTAAAATACTCAAGTTCACAAACTGCTTATTGGGATCCTCTTGAGTGATTGAACAGACCTGGATGTCGCGTTTGAAAGGTGGCTAACCGTCGTCGTTGACAAACACCACATCAATTTCGTTTGAGGTGGGTGAGTTGTATCGAAGTTGGTCTGATCGCCAATCGTTTCTGAAAATCATCTTGATTTTTTGGTTTTACTGCCTCAGCGATGCGTGCAGCTTCTTGCGCTTCGACATATGTAATAAGTTGATAAGTCTGAGGCAAACGATCGTGCTGACAAAAATAGCAATCGATTTGATCTAGTATTCCTCACTTGCAGTTCTCATTAGCGCAGTGTCCTCTTACGCTGTGGCCCGGGAACTGTCGACAACATAGAGCTGAGCAATTCCTGTGCTTAGGCGTTGACAGGCTGTAAATGTGACGTACGATGGTACATTTGCCCGTGAATTTTGAATATGCAAGGGCCTCTCCCTGGAAATTCTATGATTTTAGCACCCAATGATGCAAACTAAATTGTGCTGATATACGATCGCATATTGTTACCAAAATGTTTGAAATTGGGATGATTAGGTTCTCATAACAGTTGTCTAAGGAACTCGGGATACTCAATGACGTCTCCATTGATGTCATGCGGCTTAGGTAGCATAACCTTTACTTTGCGACAGCACGACATAAATAGGCCATCTGATGGACGCTCACCCTCAAAATGCTTCGTCCCACAATACTGACAATTTAGAGATTGGGCACCTAACTGTCCACAATCATGTTGAAAAGTGTTGCTAACGTTGAAGTTAATTGCTTCCCGACGTAGAGCCTCATACAGACACTCTCGATGTTGTTGCATTGGCCGCTTGATAGACATGAAGCCGAGCTGAAGACTTGTGAAACGCGTTGATGTTCAGATGCAGCTTTGGCCACTCGATGGGCTTGTGAGAGAACATGGGACAGGCTCTTCAGGCGTTTCTTGTGCGACTCATTATTTTTTGCTCGAAATGCTTCAACTGTTTCAGGCGTTTGCTTTGCACGCCATCTATCTTGACGTCCCATAGCTTTACTTCGTTTTCTTGTGACAGTGTCTTCATAGACCTCCATCACAATCTGTTCCAAATGTTGCATCATAATTATATGAAATTTTGTTTTAAACTTTAGATAAATTTCTCAAAAACGTCGAACAAATTGATTACTGCCTGCCTCTAATTAGCAATGAAAAAAATAAAACTACATATGATAAACAAATGATAAATACCCACTTGAATACTTCAAAGTTTGCCTCCAAAATCGATCCGATGCTCCAAGAATTACGGAATCATTTAATCTAGTGTACACGAAGTATTGTATAATTAGGATTTATAAGCACAAAATGTTATCTACTTAAATAGAAATGCCGACGTCAAAGGTTCGTGCGTTGTTTGGGTAATTGAAATTGACGTTCTGTACACAAAGTATTTTATAATTATAAATCCTCAAATCCTCTTTTTACATCGTGCCCTTTTCCAAAATGACGTCATATAATATTTTTTTTACGGCGAGAAAAACACAACACGCTTTTTAAACTGCTATGGACGGTTGTACTATTTCAAAATTAATATTTAATTTATAATTATTTTGCACACCTCCTGATGCATACAATGTATTAAATAGAAGCTCAAACAATGCCGTCATAGCGTTACGGATCAATCCAGCCAGCCAGTGTGGGACTTGAGCCATTACGGTATATCATTTATCTATATCTATATATATATATCTTATATATATAAAAGACGCATTTGTTGTCCGTCTGTCTGTCTGTCTGTCTGTCTGTCTGTCTGTTCCCTAATAACTCAAGATCCAGACAACCCACTACAGTGAAATTTGGTAAACGTACACATAATTATATGGGGAAGGTTCTTAAATAGGTTTTGTTCCATAAATTCATACTCATGGGCGCCGGGGGCCCAACAACTTTTTTTCCCTTATTTGGGCTATATAAAAAATGAAAATCAACAATTTTTCTATTTCTCGAGGAGGCAGAAGCATGAAATTTTAGGAAATAGTTGAGTATACTTCTGCAATGGTAACAGGCAAAAATATTTTTAAATTACTTCCTTCTGGGGGCTGGGGGCCCAAATTAAGTTTTTTCTCTTATATGAACTATATATAAAAATTAAAAATCACTAAATATCCTATTTTACAGATAGATAGAAGCATGAAACTTTGGCAAGTTGTTAAGTACGCTACCCCAACGATATTTTGTGATAAACAATTTTTAACTTCCCACTCATGGGCAGCCGGGGGCCCAAATGTAACGTTTTTTTTTACACTTATATACGCTATATAAATACTGAAACTCACCCATTCTACTATTTCCCGTGTAGGTAGCAGAATGAAACTTTGGGAAGATGTTAAGTACACTCTCCTAACGCTAATTTGCGAAAAAGAATTTCAAACTTCCCACTCATTGGGGGCCGGGGGCCCAAATGTTTTTTTTTCTTTTATTAGAAACAAACTCATCACTAATTCTCCAATGTACCGTGTCGTAAAAATATGAAACTTTTGGAAATTACTCTCCTGGCAATTATGGCAAAAAAATAAATAAAATTCTCACTTATGTGGTGCTGGGGGCCCAGATGAACTTTTCCTTATGTTGGCTATATTAAAAAAATATAGACAACGAAATACAATCACGTCTCAAGAAAGATCAGGATTCGGATTAGGTGGATGCAAGAATTCTTCGGAAATTTTTGAGTATAAAAACCCCATAGTGATAACTGGTGAAAAAAATATTTAAATTATCACTTACTGAGAGCCCGGGGCCCAAATGTAGTTCTTTTTTTTTTTACTAATATATGCTATATAAATACTGACAATCCCCTATTCGACTATTTCCCGTGTAGGTAGAAAAATGAAACCTTGAGAAGTTGTTAAGTACACTTTCCTAACGCAAATTTGCAAAATAGAATTTTAAACTTCCCACTCATTGGGGACCGGGGGCCCAATTTTAGTTTTTTCTTATATTAAAACTCACTCATCACTAATTCTCAAATTTACCGTGTAGGTAAAATCATTAAACTTTTGGAAATTCTTGAGCATACTGTCCCGACAATAATGGTAATCGTTCCATAAATTCCCACTAATGGATGCCGGGGGCCCAAAAACGTTTTTCCCCCGTTATTTGAGGTATAAAAAATTAAAAATTACTAATTCTCTTATTTCCCGAGTAGGCAGAAGCATGAAATTTTAGGACATTGTTTAGTACATTACCCAAATTATAACAGGCGAAAATATATTTCAATTATTACTTTCTGGGGTCCAGGGGCCCAAACGTTTTTTTTTTTTTTTTTGCTTTTTAAAGCTATATAAAAATTGAAAATCACCAATTCTGCTATTTCCCGTGTAGGTAAAAGCATGAAAATTTGACACGTTGTTCAGTACACTCTACTGACGCTAATTTGAAAAAAAGAATGTTAAAAATCCCACTCTTGGAGGCTTGGGGCCCAAATGTAGTTTTTTTACATTAAAAACCGTCTTATCTCTAATTCTCAAATTTACCGTATACCTAAAGACATGAAACTTTCAAAAGTTATTGAGCACACTCTCCCAACAAAAATGGAGAAAAATTTATTTAAAATTCTCATTCAGGGTGGGGCTGGTGTTTCCACATGTATTTTTGACCTGCTTTAAGATAAATGTACCCTTTTACTTCATGCAAATAAACAGTATAGTATGCTTCTACAGAAAACCTCATTTAAAACCCGTGAGAAGCCGTGTACTTGCCTCTAGTATATATATAAGACGCATTTGTTGTCTGTCTGTTCCCTAATAACTCAAGATCCAGACAACCCAGTCAAGTGAAAGTTTTTAAACGTACACACAATCATATGGGGAAGGTTCTTAAGTAGGCTTCGTTCCATTAATTGACACTCATGGGCGCCGGGGGCCCAACGACTTTTTTTTAACCTTATTTGAGCTTTATAAAAAATGAAAATCAACAATTTTTCTATTTCTCAAGGAGGCAGAAGCATGAAATTTTAGGATTATTGTTTAGTACATTTCCCAAATTATCGCAGGCGAATATATATTTCAATTATCACTTTCTGGGGTCGGGGGGCCAAATGTTTTTTTCCCAATATGAGCTATATAAAAATTGAAAATCACTAATTCTCCTATTTCCCGCGTAGGTAGAAGTAAGAAACTTTGGCAAGTTGTTAAGTACGCTACCCCGACGATATTTTGCATGAAAGAATTTTAAACTTCCCACTAATGGGGAGCCGAGGGCCCAAATGTATTTTTAAAAAAATATAATATATGCTATATAAATACTGAAAAACCCCATTCGACTATTTCCCGTGTAGGTAGAAGAATGAAACTTTGGGAAATTGTTAAGTTAAGAACAGTCTCCTAACGCTAATTTGCAATAATGAATTTTATAATTCCCACTCTAGGGGGCTTGGGGCCCAAAGGTAGTTTTTTCTTACATTAAAACCCGTATTATCTCTAATTCTCAAATTTACCGTATACGTAAAGACATGAAACTTTTGGAAGTTTTTGAGCACTCTCTCCCAACAAAAATTGATGAAATGTTTTTTTTTAAATTCTCACTCAGGATGGGGCTGGTGAGCCAAAATGTATTTTTTTCCTTAAATGAGCTGTATTTCACATCTCCAATGGTAACAGTTGAAAACATATTTAAATTATCTGTCTAAGGGGGCCGGGGCCCAATGTAGTTTTCTTCTTTATATGAGCGAAAATTACTAATTCTCCTATTTCCCGTTTAGGTAGAAGCATGATACTTTGGGAAGTTGAGCAACACATATCCGCAATGGTAAGAGGAGTAAAAAGAAATCACTCCCCTGGGGCCCGGGGCCCAAATGTATTTGTTCTGATTTAAAAACAGACTCATCACGTATTCTCTAATTTTCGGTGACGGTAGAAGCATAAAAGTTTGGAAATTTGTTGAGGAGGCACTCACGACGAAAATTAACAAAGAAAAATGTTAAAACACCTGCTCATGTGGGGCGGGCGGCCCAAACAAGATTTTTCCTTACATGGGCTATGTAAAATTTAAAAACCACTAATTCTCCTATGTCCAAGTAGGTTGCAGCATGAAATTTTCGAAAGTTGTTGAGTACACTTCTGCTATGGTAAAAGGCGAAAAAAAATTATAAGACTTATTGGGAACCTGGTGCCACAATATAATGCTGTTTTTTTAACTCATATAAGTTATATAAAAATTGAAAATCTTTAATTCTATTATTTGGAATAATGGAATTTTGGAAAGTTGTTAATTACACTATCACGATAGTGCAGTCTTAACTGGTGTACCAGAGTCTTGGGATTGCTGGTATAGAATTGCAGACACTATGCTTTTCGGAAAGGCAATTGTATTTGAAATGCTTTAAGATAAATTTACCCTTTTACTTCATGCAAATAAACAGTATAGTACGCTTCTACGGAAAACCTCATTTAAAACCCGTGCGAAGCCGGGTACTTGCCTCTAGTATATTTATAAGACGCATTTGTTGTATGTCTGTCTGTTCCCTAATAACTCAAGATCCAGGCAACCCAGTAAAGTAAAATTTGGTAAACGTACACACAATTATATGGGGAAGGTTCTTAAATAGGTTTCGTTCCATAAATTCACACTCATGGGCGCCGGGGGCCCAAAAACTTTTTTCCTTATTTGAGCTTTATAAAAATGAAAATCAACAATTTTTCTATTTCTCGAGGAGGCAGAAGCATGAAATTTTAGGAATTGTTGAGTACACTTCTGCAAAGGTAACAGGCAAAAATATATTTAAATTACCTCTCTCTGGGGGCTGGGGGCCCAAATTTAGTTTTTTTCCTTATATGCACTATATATAAAAACTAAAAATCACTAATTATCCTATTTTAGGGTTAGGTAGAAGCATGAAACTTTGGCAAGTTATAAAGTACGCTACCCCGACGATATTTTGTGAGAAAGAATTTTAAACTTCCCAGTCATGGGGAGCCGGGGGCCCAAATGTAGTTTTTTTTTAAAAACTTATATAATGTAGACAACGAAATACAATCACGTCTCAAGAAAGATCAGGTTTCTGATTAGGTGGAAGCATGCACTTTTCGGAAATTGTTGAGTACAACCCCGCAGTGGTAACAGGTGAAAAAAATATTTAAATTATCACTTACTGGGAGCCGGGGGCCCAAATGTAGTTCTTTTTTAAAAAACTAATATATGGTATATAAATACTGAAAATCCCCCATTCGACTATTTCCCGTGTAGGTAGAAGAATGAAACTTTGGGAAGTTTTTAAGTACACTCTCCTAACGTTAATTTGCAAAAAAGAATTTTAAACTTCCCACTAATTGGGGGCCGGGGGCCAAAATGTAATTTTTCTTATATTAAAAACTCACTCATCACTAATTCTCAAATTTACCTTGTAGGTAAAATCATGAAACTTTTGGAAATTCTTGAGCATACTCTCCCGACAATAAATGCAATCGTTCCATAAATTCCCACTCATGGGGGCCGGGGGGGGCCCAAAAACGTTTCCCCCCCCCCCCCCCCGTTATTTGAGATATATAAAATTGAAAATAACTAATTCTCCTATTTCCCGAGTAGGCAGAAGCATGAAATTTTAGGATATTGTTTAGTACATTACCCAAATTATAACAGGCGAAAATATATTTAAATTATCACTTTCTGGGGTCCAGGGGCCCAAATGCTTTTTTTTCCTATATGAGCTATATAAAAATTGAAAATCGCCAATTCTCCTATTTCCCGTGTAGGTAGAAGCATGAAAGTTTGGCAAGTTGTTAGGTGCACTCTACCGACGCTAAATTGCAAAAAATAATTTTAAAAATCCCACTCTTGGGGGCTTGGGGCCCAAATGTAGTTTTTTCTTATATTAAAAACCGTCTTATCTCTTATTCTCAAATTTATCTATTTCGTAAAAAATGGAAGTTATTGAGCACACTCTGCCAACAAAAATGGAGAAAAATTCTTTTAAAATTCTCCTTCAGGGTGGGGCTGGTGTTCCCACATGTATTTTTTTCCTTAAATGAGCTGTATTTCACATCTCCAATGGTAACAGGTGAAAACATATTTAAATTATCTCTCTAAGGAGGCCGGGGCCCAATGTAGTTTTCTTCTTTATATGAGCGATATAAAAAGGGAAAATTACTGATTCTCCTATTTCCCGTTTAGGTAGAAGCATGATACTTTGGGAAGTTGAGAAATACATAACTTCAATGGTAAGAGGAGTAAAAAAAAATCACTCCCCTGGGGGCCGGGGCCCAAATTTAATTGTTCTGATATAAAAACAAACTCATTACGTATTCTCTAATTTTCGGTGAAGCATAAAAGTTTGGAAATTTCTTGAGGAGGCACTCACGATGAAAATTAACAAAGAAAAATTTTAAAACTCCCGCTCATGTGGGGCCAACGTTTATAAAATTTAAAAACCACTATTTCTCCTATGCCCGAGTAGGTAGAAGTATGAAATTTTCGAAAGTTGTTGAATACACGTCTGCGATGGTAACAGGCGAAAAAAAAATTATAACACTTATTGGGAGCCTCGTGCCCAAATATAGTGGTGTTTTTTTACTCATATAAGCTATAAAAAAATTGAAAATCTTTAATTCTACTATTTGGAATAATGGGAATTCGGAAAGTTGTTAATCACACTACCACGATGGTGCAGTGTTAACTGGTGTGCCAGAGTCTGGGATTGCTGGTATAGAATTGCAGACACTATGCTTTTCTGATACGCAATTGTATTTAACCTGCTTTAAGATAAATGTACTCTTTTACTTCATGCAAATAAATAGTATAGTACGCTTCTACAGAAAATCTCATTTAAAACCCGTGCGAAGCCTGGTACTTGCCTCTAGTATACATATAAGACGCATTTGTTGTATGTCTGTCTGTTCTCACGTACACAAAATTATGGGAAAGGTTCTTATATAGGTTTCGTTCCATAAATTCCCACTCATGGGGGGCCGGGGCAAAACAAAATGTAGTTTTTCTTATATTAAAAACTAACTCATCACTAATTCTCCAATTTACAGTGAAAGTAAAAAGATGAAACTTTTGGAAGTTATTGAGCACACTCTCCCAACAATAATGGCGAAAAAGACTTTTAAAATTCTCACTTATGGAGAAATAAAAGTTCGTGAACTTTTCTAGAACATCGTCACATATAACCCATGACATCTAGTATGGCAAAGTCAAGTCCCACTTTATCTTATCTATTACAAACACATCTTCTATACAGAAGATTAGTGCGTCATACGCTTATCCATGGTTGACTAGGAAACCCATTTCACGCCCGAATTCCAGACGAGAAGAGCAAGATTTAGTGTGTGTTTGTTCTTGCATACGGAAATAATAAAATTGTTTTTATCCCATGTCTAATGAAGACATCGATTTATCAAATTAGTCACATAGGGAATATAGAGGCTAATACTCTGAACAGGAAATATGCATGCTAGGACTCTCAACAGGAAATATATATGCTAGGACTCTCAACAGGAAATATATATGCTAGGACTCTCAACAGGAAATATACATGCTAGGACTCTCAACTGGAAATATACATGATAGCACTCTCAACACGAAATATGCATGTTAGCACTCCCAACAGGAAATATAGAGGCTAGCACTCTCAACAGGAAATATACATGCTAACACTTTCAACGGGAAATATGCATATTAGCACTCTGAACAGGAAATATGCATGTTAGCACTCTCAACAGGAAATATGCATGTTAGCACTCTCAACAGGAAATATGCATGCTAGCACTCTCAACAGGAAATATGCATGTTAGCACTCTCAATAGGAAATATGCATGTTAGCACTCTCAACAGGAAATATGCATGTTAGCACTCTCAACAGGAAATATGCATGTTAGCACTCTCAACAGGAAATATGCAGTGATTTTTATACGTCAATTTTGATGAAGAAATTTTATGTCGACGTGTTGCATTTTTCAGCGGCCATTTGAGAGGATGGCAAATACATTGGCAGCAAAAGGCATTGATGCTGGTGGTAGATTTGGTGATAAGATTCTATGCAAATGAAAAGTAAAATGGTATTTCAAAAACTTACCGCAAGTAGCACCTCATATGAAGAGATACTAAAGTTCTAACTAAGTAATCAATCAATAAATGATGCGTATCTGGAAACTTTAACTTTCTTTGTTAGTCTACATTATCTCTAAATGTATTTAGAATCAACGAAAATAACTTTGACGATTCCTAAAGTTTTGGAGAATGTCACATATTCGGAAGATTTTGATAATTGAGAAATTGAATTTGTGATAGACACTAAAGACGTTATTATACTATTTTTACAATCATTATTTGATAGCCTTCTAAAAAATGCATCGTTATTAAATCATTTGAATTGACTTAATTCCCCGTCATCACCGTATGCCGGGAAACAAATTCTCAGTATTAACAAGGAAACAGAGGAGTAGCCAGGATAAAAGCCATCTGGAGAAACTTTGCCCTCTCCTAGCACCTCCTACGCCACTACAAGAAAGGAATTAAGAAAAGTGGACTCGTTTCATTAAATAAGTTTGTTTTGTTTCCTGTAAATTATTTATCAGGTTATTTAGGGAAATTCAAAACCCGGAAGAATTACAAACAATCGTTTGGGGTTGTCTTCCGTTCTCTAGAATTGATACATTTCTTTCATTAGCACAAGATGCTTTCATGACTAATAGAAAAGCTATATTAACATGCCACCAAAAGTTATTATATTATATTGTTTTACAGCTAGAAAAGAACACTTTAAAAAATCTTTTCATAGACTTTAAACCATTGAATATTTTGAAGAAATTCTAGTTAAATGATTATGAACTGACCCTTGGGAAAACCAGTTGAATAAGAGTTTAGATTGATATGTTAAGAGTTTAGATATAGGCTATATGAGTAGTTAATAGATTGATATGTGCGGAGTATAAATTAATATATGCAATATTTAGATTTCAGCCTGTACTGATTAGACAGATGTGTAAATTTTAGATTGATACGTGTAAATATTTTATGCATGTTAGATCGCTTTGTGTTAACATGGAGACCGGACGAAATGCAAGTGTTGATTTACTGAAACAAAAAACCGGACTATGGACTTCGCTTATTGATTTTATGCTCTTAGCTGAAACAAAAAACTAATTAATGGGTTCAGTTGTAATAATTGTCGTTAGGAAATTTAAGAGACAAAGCCTCGTAGCCTCTTGTTGTACGCTTTGCAAAGTACAATGAAATGAAACTAAGTTTCCATGGTAAGTCTAAACTAATGCTTCATTATGTAGGACACCCACCCCGACACCCCCACCCCCGATTGATCTTTCCTTTTTCAGTTTCCGCCAGCGATAAAGAGATAAATTTTGTTGTATCGGCGAGCAAGGCAAATGCGGCGTTGTTTGAATATTACATTAATTCTGACGCCCGGGCTGGGAAAAACCCAACTAAGTTGACGTGGTGATACTGTCTATGTCTGGAATACAGTAGTTTAATCAATATCCTTTTACACGGATGATTCTGGAGACGGGGATAAGTGAATTGGTGAGATGTATATTATTTTATTCTCAACTCACGCCTCAATCTGGTTAAGTCATATGTATATGTATTTATTTTACCGAACAGAAAACATGAGTAATTTCAAGATGTGAGGCATGTATGGTATTGGAAAGGGAATGAGAAGGAATCAGAATTTATTGATTTAAGAGTTTGTATTTCAAATTGTCTTCTTTTGGGCATGTGAGATAAAACGCTCATTATGTGTGCGTGGTACTCAACGCTCAGTAGCTCACACCTACAGCAAGAGTGAAGGGAGGGAGAAGTTTTAACTAAACCTCCCGAAATGCAGGTGTGTTGTGTAAAACAAAACAAAAAAATATTTCAGCACGTGTTACGTGGGCTTAGAGCATCTTCGGATCGAAGGAATGATGGTCATTCAGCGATAGTCATTTTAAAAAGAGCGCCACATGACATCAAGGGCTGTACTGTTGCACACACACACAAAATAAACACTCCCCCAAAATAACGTCATCCCTGGAGAGTTTATTTCAAAATAAAAAAGCTCCTAAATTATATTACAATTTAAATTAGCGTTGTATTAACGATTATGCTTCAGAATCTATATTACATTCGGGCTACATGCATTTGTGTATGATTATTAGAAATCTTATGATAATTATAAGATTAGCCAGCGGTGTTACAGTGGTGTTACAATTTGAGGACGAAATAGGTCCTTGTCCCCGAGAGACGCATAATCGTCAATTAAAAAACAACAACAAACAAATGAACAGTAAAACAAAGATGATCAAGCAAGCAATATTAAAGTAAACATGTGTGAATGTTACAATAATAATACTAATAACTTTTTTTGTGGAATCTTTTTGTATTACATTGAAAGTCAGATGGGGCGAAATTATTTGGGGGGGGGGGGGATATTATTGTACAGGTAAGGGTGAATTTTTAAAAATAATTCTGAAGGAAATACTTTCTTCCTCGATAAGTTTATTTTGAAATTAATCCGCACAGGTGGGTGATTTATTTTGCGACACCGAAAGTGTGTGTCCCTATTTATATCCAGAATATTGTAAAAAAGAAAAGATAAACCGGTAAGGCTGTGTGCTTCTGATTCAAACGACTCTGGCTCATCATAGAATGAACTCTAAATGCTTGGTGGGCCAAAATGTGGGTGAGACTGAAATCAGGCTTATAGATTAGTAGATGGGCAACATGTAAATATGGTATGAGTGAGACAACATGTAAACAAGGTGAGTGAGACAACATGTAAACAGGGTATGAGTGAGATAACATGTAAACAGGGTATGAGTGAGACAACATGTAAACAGGGTGAGTGAGACAACATGTAAACAGGCTATAAGTGAGACAACATGTACACAGGGTATGAGTAAGACAACATGTAAACATGGTATGAGTGAGACAACGTGTAAACAGGTTATGAGTGAGACAACATGTAAACAGGTTATGAGTGAGACAACATGTAAACAGGTTATGAGTGAGACAACATGTAAACATGTTATGAGTTGGCCTGACAGTGGGTCAATCGTTCCATGAGGTGTTCGTTTTACTAAAGATAATTGTCAAATAATTCTGTCTGTAGCCTCCTCCATCCTTCGCCCCTCGGCTACTATGACGCCCTCTTTTACAACTGTGCGCCACGTAGTACGGTCTTCTGCCTTTCACTCCCAGACGCTTGTCCGTATTCTGGCTGCTTTCATGTCCCTTTGGTCAGACATCTTTAAATCACAGACGTGGGCGACCCGATGCCAGTTCTCCATATGATGTCCTTGGGTCCAACTTTCTATAGTCACTGGCATCTCCACCAGCCCTGCAACTTCATCGAGCGCCTCAGCTTCGGGGACAGGGGCAATGCGAATTTTGTCACCGCTGTGAAATACAAATTGAATTGGAACAGGATATTTTTTACCTGTAGTGAATTAATTGGGAAAGGGGTCTTAAGTTTTCGCTTCCTAGTAAGTAATTTTGTGCTTTCAAATTATATACTTGATACCGAAGATTCACCTATTGAGATCACCAAGAGACATTTGGGAGCATGGTAAAGGTACCGAATCCCCATTTGTTGACATACAGTTTTGCTCTTCATATAGGTTCATGTTCCAAAATTTTGTACAAAACTGTGTATTTCAAAGATTAGCTCTGCATTCTCCACTCATTTTCTGTGCAGTTTTCTTACCACTTATACCACCACCAACCCCAGTAAAATCCTTTTTTATATAGTCAAGCACCGGTATCCCTTTCGTACATGACATTTTTTTGTTGCACCCATGTTTTGTTGGGTGATTGCCTGGAAGCTAAGTGCTCACAATTCACAATGTTACATTTTAATCTGAGTTTGACTCCTAACATGGCTGAATAGAGCGGTCAGTTGATTATGATTTAGTTTTCGGGAACCTTCCCTTTTTAAAGTCAGTTGATCTGTGGACGATGTCAGCGAGCTCAAACTTATCCCAGTTAGATCTACATGGCGTGACTTCTAGAGGAGCAGGTTCCTAGCTACGATTTGTTAGTAAAACCAGTTGCTCTACTATTCAATGAGACCTTATTTACTTCATAAACCTCATGTGCCAGGCAATGATTTGTTAGTAAAACCAGTTGTTCTACCATTCAATGAGACCTTATTTACTTCATAAACCTCATGTGCCAGGCAATGATTTGTTAGTAAAAGCAGTTGTTCTACCATTCAATTAGACTTTATTTACGTCATAAACCTCATGTGCCAGGCAATGATTTGTTAGTAAAACCAGTTTTTCTACCATTCAATGAGACTTTATTTACGTCATAAACCTCTTGTACCAGGCAATGATTTGTTAGTAAAACCAGTTTTTCTACCATTCAATGAGACCTTATTTACGTCATAAACCTCATATGCCAGGCAATGATTTGTTAGTAAAACCAGTTGTTCTACCATTCAATGAGGCATTATTTACGTCATAAACCTCATATGCCAGGCAATGATTTGTTAGTAAAACCAGTTTTTCTACCATCTCAATGAGGCCTTATTTACGTCATAAACCTCAGTGCCAGGCAATGATTTGTTAGTAAAACCAGTTGTTCTACCATTCAATGAGACCTTATATACGTCATAAACCTCATGTGCCAGGCAATGATTTGTTAGTAAAACCAGTTGTTCTACCATTCAATGAGACCTTATATACGTCATAAACCTCAGTGCCAGGCAATGCCAGGGTCATTAACTCGCCAGCAGAATCTTTGGGGACGTCTCATCTTTAATACACATGGAACAGGGCCTATAAGTTGAGCCTAAGGTTTTGTAATCAGTTGCTTAATCAGTGGCGTCACTACGGGGTGCGGTGGGGGCGGGCCGCCCCGGGTGACACCATCAGGGGGGTGACACTAGACTGTAAAATTATATATATTCCCGTTATATGGCACTGGTAAACTCATAGGAGTTCTATGGGTTAAATCGTGAGGGGGCGACACCAGGAGCTACCGCCCCGGGTGACATCGACTGTAGTGACGCCTCTGTGCTTAATATTATGTTATATGGACGTCGCACTTAGATTTTTATTTGAACAATTACATCGTTTCTATAATTTATAATCGTAATTGAATTTCCCATGTCAGAGGTGTTTCCCTTCTTGTTATCATGAATAAATTCAAGTTTTCATCCCCCCACCTTTTTCCGAATTCTTATGCGCTATTCAGGTCATTGCGTCATCAATCCTGAACTAATTTTTTTTTTAGTGTGAGCCAGATCAGCCATTTTTAAATGAGATTTGACAATTTGATAAATTTTCAGACGTCGCCATTTTTGGCGCCTCCATCGGAAGGGAAGGTCTGCTAATTCACTGAATAGATTAGTCTAGCAATTATTTTCTGCTTGTGAAATACGCGTCTTTGTGTTCATCAATTTCGTGTCGTAATAAATAAAACCAGATCCAGTTTCTGTTACATTAATGACGATTTATTATCAGAATTTGGATGAAATCTTATTTTGCTTCATTCCCAATTAACATTCATGCACTAAACTGTCAAAACGGTTGCGTAAAGAGAATGAGAATAATAGTTATCTAATACGAGATATGGCGTATAGAGCATTCTACGCAAAGTCTATTGTTTGCTTGTTACAGTCACAGACACATTATGAGAGCCACTTAACTCTCAAAAGACTTCAGTTTTTTAACAAATTTTACGGTCCCAACGACACACCGTTTCCTAATTGGTGTCATTTATGTAATTTTGGAGCTATCTTCAAGTATTATATATCAATTTAAAGGTATTTGAATGCTCTTTAATTCTGAATAGTTTTCATTCATAAATTATGTTAAATAGATTTTTAATATTTTTTTTACAACCAAATTTTTTTTTTAAATTTCAAACAAAAACAGAACATTAAAATTTCTCAAAGAAGGAAAAAAATACATGCTCCCAAGTATGGAAATAAAAGTTCTGTTTTATTATTATATATTCATTACTACAACTAAGATTCAAATTTGAAGAGAAAAGATTCATAAATAAAAAAGTTACAATTTTTTTTTAGAAAAGATACAATTTTAGGAAACCTCGGCTAAAAAAAGCAAAAATTAATTTTAAAATTTTTTTTAAAAGGAAAAACACATATTATATGAAAATATCTCTTTGCAAATTTAACCTAAATGAATTAAGTATATAAGCTTTGTAAAATAACTATTTTAGCATGGAAATATGTCTTTAAATCATCATATAGACATAACCAAATGATTTAAAATATAACTAAATACGGATGTAATATTATGAAATTCTTTTTAACAATTTCTATTTTCATTAAAACACAAATATGTATCACAAACAACAAATCTGGAATGTTTTGAACACTTAACAAACATTTTAACATGCAGTTCTTTGAATTCTCCATTTAACTTTGTCCTTCTCTTCGCAAATTTATAAACAATTAGCATTGTGAAAATTATACACAAGTGAAATTGTCTTATTGTTCTACCTTTGAACAGTTAGTAACTGATTATCCTGAACTCACCAATAATATAATAAATCTTGCACTTTGTATTTAAATAAATATACAGTAATCTCACTTGGCATAACTTGTCACATTTATTTT
>MUZC01000082.1:64563-123423 GCA_002072015.1 Radix auricularia | reverse complement strand
GGGGGGGGGGGGTCGACGATTTTGTGACGACGCGTGACGTAGGGGGGAGGGGGTAAAAAATCGGCCAAAATTGCGTAACGTCATTTATGGACGAACCCTTACTGCGTTACAAAATGGAGATGAAATTTCCTGAATCCATTAACCTTCTGCAATGGTGGAAACTTAATGAACACCGATATCCGATAATGTCATTCCTTACCAAGACCATTTTGTGCATACCAGTTCCATGTGAATGATTGTTCAGCTCGGCTGGTTATATTGTCAACTAGCAATTTTACACGCGCTTTGCTGCGGAAATTAGGATTTCAGTTAGCGTTGAGAACCCACGTAACACCAATTCAAAACACCTATTGATTGTAATCTGAATCAAGATGGATATACTAAATATATTAACTTCAACCTTTCAGGCTCCTACGTACACAAGAACTTGGATATTTTATATAACTCATATTGAGAAAAAACCTATATTTCGGCAATCGTCACCCTAGTGAGATGTGATTTAATCTTACCATCACGGGAAGATAGGGTACTCAACAACTTTCCAAAGTTTCAAGCTTCTACATACACGGAAACTTGGAGAATTAGCGTTGATTCAGTTTCATATAGCCCATTTTAGGTGAAAAAGAAGGTTTTGGGCCCCCGGCCACCCATGAGTGGGAATTTTTAAAATTTATATCATTATTTTCCCTTGTCTACCTACACGGGAAATAAGAGAATTATAGATTTTTAATTTTTATAAATTTCATATAAGAAAAAAAAAGTTTTTGGTGCCCGGCTGCCATGAGTGTGTATTTCAAAATTCTTTTACACAGCATTCATCGTAAGAGGGTACCCAAAACCTTCCCAAAATTCATGCTCCTACATACACGGAAAAATGGAGAATTAGTGATGAGTCGGTTTTCTAATATAAGAAAAACTATATTTGGGGCCCCGCCCCCCCCCCCATGAGAGGGGGTGTTAACATTCTTTTTGCCAATTTTCTTCGGGAGCGTGTACTCAAAAAATTTCCAAAGTTTCATGCTTCTACCTATACGGGAAATAAGAGAATTAGTGATTTTCAATTTTTATATATCTCATATAAGGAAAAAAACGTTTTATGGGTCCTGACCCCCATGAGTGGGAAATTTAACTCTTTTTTCTTCAAATTATCGTCGAGAGCATGTACTCAAAAAATTTCCAAAGTTTCATGCTTCTACCTACACGGGAAATAGGAAAATTGGTGATTTTCAATTTTATGTAGCCCATAAAAGAAAAAAATGGTTTTCGGCCCCCGGCCCCACATGAGCGAGATTTAAAAAATTCTTTTTCGCCAATTTTCGTCGTGAGAGGCTACCCAACAACTTTCCAAAGTTTCATGCTTCTACCTACAAGGGAATTTGGAGAATTAGTGATGAATCAGTCAGTCAGTCAGTCTGTCAGTCAGGGCTTTCCTTTTTATTAGTATAGATTAGAGCTGCTCATCACTTGAACCAAATTATGTCAACTCACGTGTCTTTTTGCGCAGTTGGTTAAAAGATGAAATATAAAAGGAGACATTCCAGTTTCATTTAGATTTTCAACATCAACTTTTAATAAGTGTTACCTACGAAATCATAAATGTTAATTTTTGGCTTTATCGGAATTAACGATTAATTAATCCTCAACAACCCTTTTTTAAAAAGATAATAAACTATTTTCTTTTTCTGTTCAATAAACAGATAAATCTTTATCATTGGTGAATATCTTAATAATTAAGATGTACATAAAAAAAAATCATGTTAAGCCTGGTCCCTTTTGGAACTCAGGACGTGTTAGCGCATTTTCGTATTATGTATCAGTACTTATGTTAGATATCAGCATTATGTAGTTATCAGTAATTGTGTTTAGATTTTAGACATATTTTTATGAATTTTCTTGTGTAATGAATATACCTGAAAAATATTTTTATGTAAAAGTCATTTCTTTACATTTTAATTTTTTTTTTATTTTCTCTTTAATCTAACTACAAGTGGTTTGTGGTCACTGAAATAGGACTCATAAATGAAACTTTCTAAATTGTAATCAGCTAATCGCCCAAATACTCCGTCAATTGTTGTTTGATAGATCGTGGTTGCCAATCTTGGTGAAAGTAGTTGAATGTTGAAGCTTGTTTCGAAAAAGTTTTCAATTTCTGCCCCTGAGCCGCTAAGATCTTGATTGAAGTCACCACAAATGATGACGTAAAACTCTCTAAACTTGTACACATATTCTAATGACGTCAACAACAAAAAAAACTAATACTTTTGATAATACTAAACTTCCGGCAATGGCGGCCGTTGCCTGCGCCAGTGTTATCTCTCGATTCGCAATGTTTTTTGGTAGTTTTAACGGGTTTTTTTAACGGATCGAGTAACTGAGTGTTGATGCAAAAATGGCAGGTCAGGACATACAAAAACATATATACATCATGGGTCTAGGACTTATGGTTGCTGAGATCTAGGGTGATGACAGACGGACGGACGGACGGACAAAACGGGTGCAATAGCGCATTCGACTTCTCGAAAATGCGCTAAAAATTGGACAAACCAACACTCAAATTGCGTGTTCGCTTATAACGCTCTAAAATTCTTGTCAAAACTTCTGGGTACATCATTGGCTAGTTTTAGATAATAAATATGATGCTGTGATGGACGCAAATATAAAAAAACAACTTCAACAAAATGAGAACATAAAGAATTTAGTTTGTGTCAGGGCGGCACGCGCAGATGCAATTTTCACACTCATTAAAATAAAAAGTGGGTTTAGAAAAAACATTTGGTGACAATTATCTCTAGTATTAACCAAAATAAAAAAGATCAGATATAAATCCTTGATGAAAGCGTGCAACCATTAGCAAGGAGACATAGCACGGCTAAAACTTATCGGTTTTCTTTTGATTACTCACTGTTCACTCGGATTTACAAGGATAAGTAAAGAGCTTTACATATTTAAAAATAAATAAATTAGAGTGCCAGACAAGGATTTCTTACAGGATTTCAAGAAATGTATTTTATTTCAATAAAATGTAAAAGAACAATGAAAAGGAAAATTAAAATTTATTGTGCAATTAGTGACGAATCATCATCAGCATCACTGTGGTGCTACAGGATTTCAAGAAATGTATTTTATTTCAATAAAATGTAAAAGAACAATGAAAAGGAAAATTAAAATTTATTGTGCAATTAGTGACGAATCATCATCAGCATCACTGTGGTGCTAAATTATTTTTAACGATAAATTGACCCATCATTTAAAAACGATTGGAAGTCAAAAAATGTTAAAAAATTAAGTAAAATAAATTTAATAAAAAATAGTGGCCGATAAATAGTAATAAATTACACGAACATTTTTGTTTTTAACTATTGCCTGACGTGAATGTTCAAAATGTTGATAAAGTTGGCCAACCATGGTTCTAACACTTCGCCTACTTATCAAACCAAATGAAAAGCTTGTTAAGCTAATGGCAGTAATGGAGTCTGACTCAGAGACAGAAAATGACGACAGCTGTTCTGATGAATTACTGCGTCACAAAAGGGAGATGAAAGTTGCTGGATCCATTAACCCTGTACAATGGTGGAAACTTAATGAACACTGGTATCCGATGATGTCATTCCTTGCCAAGACCGTTTTGTGCATACAAGTTACCTCAGTTCCATGTGAACGATTGTTCAGCTCGGCTGCTTATATTGTAATTTAGACTCGCTCCTCACTTGAACCCATGGGCGTCGCTAGGAATTTTTCCAAGGAGGGGCAAAAATAACGTTTTTTAATTTAAGTACCGTCCAAAATGACGTCACGCGCCTATGAGGAGGGGGTGCCCAACTATTTGACCACTTGTGACGATGTGGAGGGCGGAGTTTAAGAATTGTGACGTCACGCTACTCTAAGCCAAAGTTCCACTTACACTAAACACATACTAAAATAACAATAAAGTCTTTAGAAACATGCTCCTTTTAAAATAGACAATACCATCTTAAGGTGGGGTGTCACAGCTTTTTGACGTCATATTGTGGGTCTAAGGTTTTGTAACAAAGTGTGGCATGGGGGAGGGGGGGTAAAAATCGACCCAAATCACGTGACGTCTATTATGGACTGCCTCTAACTGACATGCCATACAGGTTTAATTTTCAATTAAATTTGAGTTAAGTATAACATAAGTGCCGCAAAAAGTCTTAGAAATTAATAAGACTCACAAAATAGCGCTTTAAAAGCTAAAATATTAACATATATAGATTCATTTAATAAATCAAAAACGTAAGTTCTCATAAGAAAATTAAATTTGCTGTGAAATAATATACGTGTAGAAACTGCAGGATTGCCAAAGATGCATAGAAAATTATTTACAGGCTTTAAAAGAAAAGAAAAGTACTGCAATCTCTGGGTTCCGAAATGCCGTTATTATATCTCGGCAACCATGCAAATCACCATAATTTATTGAAATGTGTGGGTCTCTCAAGCGTTAAGACATTGTTCGTAAAGGAAACAATTCAGTTGCATTTTCTATACTTGCCGACGAGACCAATGACATTTCAGGCATTGAGCAAATGTCACTTGGTGTTAGATTTGTCAAAGAACAAAATGGGAAAATGATAGTCACAAAAGAATTCCTTGGATATATTCCAACTGTCTATAGAACAGCTGAAGGTTTAGCCTAGACCATCATTACAAATTCATTAGAATTTGGATTAAATATGACAAAGCTTGTTAGTTAAGGATTTTGTGGTTGTTCTAAAATGACAGATAAAGAAGGAGGAATCCAAGCAATAATTGGAAAAAAATACCCAAAAGCAGCATTTGTACATTGCAGTTCGCATAAACTTAATCTTGTCGTTAATGATTTAAATAATGTGAATGCTATACGAAACACAATAGGAACAATTAAATCAATTAAAGTGTTTTCCGAGAACGTAATCAGCGAAAAAAAACTAGATCAAAATGTTCGTTTGCTATGTGAAACTACATGGACACATGAATATATATGCTGACGTATTTTTGCTAAAAATGTGACAGAAATTTATTTACAACAATCAGTAATGTAATCAGTTATACTTGCAGATATAATCTTTTTTATATTTGATATGTGTACACTGTCTTCAATGTAATTAACTTGCAGTGAATTTAGTCCAGTTTTATTGTAAAAAAATTAGGGCTGCGGAAATTATCGATTAATTTCTCGATTAATCGGTAAAATATTTTATCGATTAAAATTATTTTAATCGATAAAATAGTGATTAAAATTAAAGAAAATGATTGTTTTTTTAAATTTGCGATTTATTAATAAACAAGTCATTATTAATAATTAACAATAGTTTGGTTCTTTTTTACGTACAAACTTCTCCATTTAAAAGTGATTGTTTAAGGTGTAGACTTTAAAATAACCTGTTTTATAAGGAAAATAAAATTATATTTTAAAAACTTTGTTTTAACAATAACAATATTATATTATTAAAATTAAATTAAATACTTAAGTTATGGGCATTTTAAAAAATTCCCCAAAAGGGCACAAAATATGAAGGAAAACGTCATAGCGAAAAAAGAGATTATTAGGTCTTAGAAACAAATTCATAACTTTTGAACCACGTGGGATAAAAAGATGATCTCTATGTATTTGTTAGTCATCAAACAATGTTAATATAGCTGTATTACTGTTATATTTTAAAATTAATTTGAAATTTTCATCCAAATGCCTAAGCTTTAATAAATAATACGTTATTTAACTTATTTTTAGCGCATTTTCGAGAAGTCGAATGCGCTATTGCACCCGTTTTGTCCGTCCGTCCGTCCGTCCGTCTGTCATCACCCTTGATCTCAGCATCCATAAGTCCTAGGCCCATGAGGTATATATGTTTTTTGTATGTCCTGACCTGCCATTTGTGCATCAACACTCAGTTACTCGATCCGTTAAAAAAACCCGTTAAAACTACCAAAAAATATTTCGAATCGAGTGGTAACACTAGCGCAGGGAACGGCCGCCATTGCCGGAAGTTGAATACATAGTTTTTCAAGCATTGAAGAGTTGTGCGAAAGCGTGCAAAAGAATTAGTTTTTTTTTAGTTTACGTCATTAGAATATGTGTAAAAATTTTGAGAGTTTTACGTCATCATTTGTGGTGACTTATAGTTAGATTAAAGAGAAAATAAAATGTTTTAAAATGTAAAGAAATGACTTTTATATAAAAAAAAATGTCAGGTATATTCATTACACAAGAAAATTCATAAAAATATGTCTAAAACCTAAACACATTTTACTGATAACTACATAATGCTGATATCTAACTTAAGTACATAAGTACGAAAATGCGCTAACACGTCCTGAATTCCAATAGGGACCAGGCTTAACATGATTTTTTTTTTATTGCTAACTATTTTTTTTTAAATAACTCAAAACAAAAAAGTCCATTGCCTGTTTTTATTACTTCCCTTGAAATTTTCAGTTTCATGACGTCATACATTTATATTTTTAGCTTTAACAAAATTATCGATTAATTAATCGGTAATTTTTCAAAAGTTAACGATTAATTTTAATGTAATCGATAACAGCCCTAAAAAAATGTATGACATGTTTCTCAAAAATTAATTTAATCGTTAACAGCTCTACATTAAATTTTATCCAGAAGGATAACCGTGTACTTCCAAACATGTGGAGTATTGATATATACTACTAAAATCGTAAACTATTCTGCGATATAAAATTTCCCTTGCAAAATTTCATATGGGATTCGCAACTTTAGAGCTGCAATAGTCTATAGTCTATTCGGAATATTTAAAGTGGTTGACGTGTAAAACTATAAATCAGCCCTAGAAACCTCATTCTTCAGCAAAAACTGGCAGTGAATCCGTAACGCCAGACTAGAGTTTGCAAATCACAGCTAAGATCAAGTTTATTTTAACGAAGTGGTTATCCGCAGAATTCTGGGGATAACGCTATACTATACGTTATTCGCAGAATTCTAAATGAATCTTCTGAGTCGTGAGATAGAAATCTCGGTCACATGACCGCTATTCAGATCCGCTAGGCTTAGTAAACTATAATTTTATTAAATTGACTTTATAAATTTTAAAAGACCATTGGCGTTCGAGACTTTCTGGCTTATCGTTAGTGTGTAGGATAGCTGGTAGTTATGTCTGAGGTTCGATTCACGGTTGCGGAATCTTTTTTTTTTTTTTTTTTTTTTTTTTTTTTGTTTGTTTTGTTTGCTTTGTTTTTTTGTTTGTTAAATTAATTAATTTTTAATATTTTGTTCATGATTTAGGTTTAGGGTGTGGGTTAAGTTTTTTTTAGGTTTTTAACCCACACCCTAAAACCTATCACTAAACCGTTTAGTGATAGGTTTTAGGGTGTAGGTTAAGTTTTTTAGGTTTAGTGATAGTGATAGGTTTTAGGGTGTGGGTTAGGTTTAGTGATAGGTTTTAGGGTGTGGGTTAGGTTTAGTGATAGGTTTTAGGGTGTGGGTTAGGTTTAGCGATGAAATTAACAACATTTTAACAAAATGGCAGCAATCGACATGAGACTTGAGAATATTTCACTGAATTCTCCCTTCCACATCGAACTATTAATAGAATTCTGGGGATAACGCTCAACGTTATCCGCAGAATTCTGGGGATAACGCCTCCCTTATTTTAATTGTAGAAATTTAATTGGAGTGTTTTTTGTTGAGGCGTTATTTTACCCATACCTACCAGTTAAATTCAAATAATTTTTAAAAAATATATTTTATTGCGGGTTGGGGTGGGGTGGGCGGGTGTTAAGCGAACTTGAATCCAGCGTTGATGAATTCTGTATCGCAATTTCTTAATACACGTTTATGTATTTTTTGTGCTTTGAATTAGTTGAATTAACTTTGATTTCGTTTCTTTAGCCATTTGCAAATGCGATAATTTCTTGTAATACATTTCTTTTTTTTTAATAAATTTTGGTCCTAAATCCATTTGAAATTTTTCTTTTTTGCCTTATTTTGGATTACCGAGTCCCTTATAATGAGAACGTCTGTTCTGCCAATCTTAAATGCGCTTGAAGCTTTAAAAAAATATAAAATAAAAATTAAAAAATTAAAAATCCCGCCTGCTTGAAGAATTTTAAACTACTGTACACGCAGAGTTCAAATTTGTCTATTTACTACATTTTCAGCAACTGTAGGACAGTAAAGGCCTTGAACTCAAATCCTCTAGTCCCTTATAACTCAATAGTGTAAAATGTAAAAACATTTTTACACTAGTTTCATCTATCTTCAAGTTGAAATGAATTATTTTTGTACGGTTATGGAAGAGCAGAAGAACTCTCTGATGTTGAGGTGTAAGAAATATATTCATCAGATTACCTCAAGCCTTTCATGTTTTTCTTCGGTGGCCGCCATAAAAATATTGAGTGGTGAATAATATGTGTCTCTGGGGCTCGTGGTGTCATATAACATTGATCGGAAATCTAATGAAACAAGACGGCACTGTCAGATGACACGTTTGGGATTGAAAGATGACACTCTTATGACTGAAATATGACACGATATTTGTGAGTCTGAAGACAACATCACAATGATTGAAATAGAGCACCATTGAAATGGCATGAAGACTCCAAAACGAATTGAAATATGGCAACACACGGATTTAAAGCTGGCTCCAAACGAACTAATGAGAAGACACCTGAGTTAAGCTGGAATCAAACTGAAACACATGAAAATTAGATCTTATTATCTCTATATTTAATTATTTATTGTGGAAAACAATAAGAAAACATTTTAAGTCTTCCTAGTTTATTATTTATTGATTTAGTCTCGCAATTTTTTACCACATAATGCAAGTAATATTACGGCATCCGAGCAAAAAAGCGACTGTCTAAACAGCGACCGTCATAATAACCCGTGCCTTCAAGCGGATATTACAAGAGAAATAACAGAGGGTGTCTTGTACAGCCTTAGCATTGTATTAGTGCCCTCATAAATGTTCTATTGAGATAATAAATTGAATGCATGCAGTGCCCAACAAAATGGATGCTGCAAGAAGAGGGCTTACTTCTCTAAAGTAACAATGTTCGCACACAGAAAGTGATGCTGGATGGCCGAGTGGTCTCAACAAATTGAATCCTGGAACTGAAGACATGAGCTAAGTCTGAAGATAAAACTAAGAGGAGGGTTGGAACTGTTCAATCTTGCATAGCAAGAAATCCAACAGAAGCGAAACTGTGACATCTAACCCAGGGTCAGAGTCCCTTAAGCGGTAAGACATTCACACGATCAAGTTTCAGGCGCATCAGTGACTTTTATGGTGGTCAGTTGGATCACTCACACACGATTTTCCTTTGAGCTTATACAGATGACCGGGGTCGATGAGTAATCTGTTAATGAAACATCCCAGTCTTTGTTAATTCGTCCTACCAAGTTTACATCATTGGATGGCGGGTTACAGTTTAGTAAACACAATCACCATACCTTATGTCTAGGTTGAAGTTATTTTAAAACGCAGTTAATATGGTTTTTTGTGTGGAAAAGTTTTATCTTCATTTGTTCACCATGTTTAAGAACAGTTCCAGTGGTAAAATTAATTTTTCAGAATTTTTAAAGAATATTTTTCAAAAGATATGGCTTAAAACAATATGACCGTATAACTGTGTAGTTTTCAGTTTTTAAATGTCATTTTGCAGAAGTGTTCGTGTTGGCAAACATCGGTCGAAGCGCCGACAGCGGTTTCTAGCCACTATCCATAATTGCGGTCTTTTAATCTTCTTCTGAACAAGTAAAACTTCTCCGTTCAACCCTCCTTAATTAATAGATGAGGTTGTGAAATTAACAACTTTAGAGACCTTATTTCACCACCGGCATTAGAATGGTAGGTCGCTGGGTGCTTCCGTTTTGATTATGACTCTAGGAAAACGTATGAATAATGAAGTAGCTCCAATGGGTATAAGAGCTGATGGGCTGATGTGTCAGATGACCCTTAGCTTTACAGATTTCTCAGATGAGTGGTCAATTTTGTCCACTGAACTGACTTGACCTCCTGTAAATGGCGTGTTGATCCGCCTAAATAGCTTATTGAGATAAAATTTCCGAAATACGAAATTGAACCGGTAGAATCATAGTATTATTTTATTATGACGATTACCATTCTACAGTCTATAGAATATGAACATGATCCATTGAATAAAATACTTAGCAATAATTAAATTATGCCTGTTTTATTGGAGGCAATATTAGACAGCTATAGCTTATGCAATTAATCTTTCTGTGTTAATATCGTGTCTTAATAATGGTGGAAAAATCAATTCATTATTTAAGTGGAGGGGCGTTGAAGCTCGAGATGAAATAGAAATTAAAAAGTATCGAGTTTTAAATTTTGTTTGGATGTCACGAGTCCACAGGACCCATACCCGTTCTACTAAAACCAAGTAGGAATACCATGCAGAGATCTAGGCCAATAATTGTTTTTGTTCCTTAGGTCACCGTCAATATCAAAGAGAATCACATGATACCTGTAGGAGTCTAGTAAAAATTTGGATAAATAAATCTTTAAAAGTGAAATCTTTTTATTGGTTGCGTTACATATGATAGATACTCGCACGATTCCCCCCCCCCCCTAAAAATGAATAAAGACACCAGGAGCTGATGCTTGGGATCATTTTACTAAGTTTTAAAGCCTTATCCCCCACACCCCTAGAAAACGAGCTCAATTGATTGCTGTTCCCCTTGACCGAGAAATGGTACAGCCTGTCACGACAACTGTTACTTGGTATTAACACCATTCTGACAGAAATGTGTACATGATGTTATGTGGTTTGCTCAAACTTACCCCCCCCCCTCAACCCCTTTGACTTTTTTCCTTGTGCCATTCCAGAAAACTCAAAGAAGAATTAGACAGTCTCCAGCACCAGTTGGCCATCAAGTCCGTCACAGGCACGCAGAACAAGAAGCTTGTCGATCTCCGCCTCTGCCGGCTGTGCTTCAAAACGAAATTCGCGGACGGAGTTGGGCGCGTGTGTACTGATTGTCAGCAGAGGGTGTGCCCCCAGTGCGGCAGCTTCTCTAAGCCCAAGTGGAATGCCAAGAGGAATAAGGTTGGTCTCCCTGTAGCTGAATAAATCATAGCAATGCTCCATGCCAGTAGAGGCGAGGCAATAGGCAGTGTGTCGAATTTCTCATGATACAAGCAGCTACTCCAATATAATGATGCAGAAACACTAATAAAACAATACAGTTACTTAAAGTTATTAAGATATGAATCGTCACTTGGGGGGGGGGTGTGTGGATCGCACCAGGTAAACCATCACAATAGGAGAGGGGGACTACCAAGATGTAAAATTCGGTTTATTCCCGTTATTAGGCATTGGTAGACTTGGAGATTTATGACGTATGGGTTGACACAATGAGCTATCACAATGGGTGACACAATGAGCTATCACAAGGGGTGACACAATGAGATATCACAATAGGTGACACAATGAGCTATCACAATGGGTGACACAATGAGCTATCACAAGGGGTGACACAATGAGCTATCACAAGTGGTGACACAATGAGCTATCACAAGGGGTGACACGATGAGCTATCACAATGGGTGACACGATGAGCTCTCACAATGGGTGACATAATGAGCTATCACAAGGGGTGACATAAGGAGCTATCACAATGGATGACACAATGAGCTATCACAATGGGTGACACAATGAGCTATCACAATGGGTGACACAATGAGCTATCACAATGGGTGACACAATAAGCTATCACAGGTGGTGACACAATGAGCTATCACAATGGGTGACACAGTGAGCTCTCACAATGGGTGACACAATGAGCTATCACAATGGGTGACACAGTGAGCTATCACAATGGATGACACAATGAGCTATCGCAATTGGTGACACAATGAGCTATCACAATGGGTGACACAATGAGCTATCACAATGGGTGACACAGTGAGCTATCACAATGGATGACACAATGAGCTATCGCAATGGGTGACACAATGAGCTATCACAATGGGTGACACAATGAGCTACCACAATGGGTGACATCAGCCCTAATGACCTCTCTCATTAAGCTTCCATCTCGGTTAAAACAATTTAGTAAGCCATGAAAATTATTGAATACTTCGCATTTGAACACTCGTTCAGTAGCCCTTGGGACAAGTGATGTATCACATTGCTATCGTAACACACCACCCGATTTAGGATACATCAATACATTGTTCGTACTCCTTTTGGATTTAGAAGAGAAGCTTTTAAAAATCATTACGGGGATTCTTAAATAAGATAAATTCAGTTATTTGAAAATATTTTTAAATCAAGTACAACTACTCTAGTAGAAGTAAAGTTCATGCATCAAAGACGCTATAGTTTTCAGTTTAAAAAAAAAATTAAGGCGAGATTAAAACATACCATTGCTTTGTGTGTTACCTGTGGTAAGGATGCATTTTTATTTATTTCTCAGTGTCATTTGACAAAAAAATTTCAGTTCCTTTTTTTGGCTTGATTTTTAGAGTGTACGAGGACGATGGAGGTGCAAGCTTTGCATTGCCAGACGCGAGGTTCTGTGTAGAACTGGGGGTTGGTACCATGGCACCCCTGACCCCACTGAAGGACTCAAGAAAAAACTATCTCTTGCCTTTGACCCGGACGCAGAGACGGACGCTGGGAGCAGTACGGTGAGTTACAGAGTTGTAGAGTTGCCTTGTTTTTATTTTAGGGCTGATACTGATTTAAAAAAACAAACATTTATCGATCAATTTCGATTAATTATTTTTTATAACGCATATACAGATCCTGTTGGGTCGCGATTCATTATTTCACTAAATTTATTCATTATTTCACAAAATCGGTTAAGTCGCGGAAATTCCATGGCTTCCAAATTTTGTGACGTTTCTCAGCAAATTCCTTCTGCTGTGCAAGAAATAAGGAAGAAAAACCAATTTGTTTTGCATATGCGCGTCTAAATAAATAATAGTACTATGAGGGAAGACTGTGTAAATATATGAATCATTATGAAATTGAAGAATCGAATTTTAATTGAATTTTAATCAATCATATTAATTTTAATGGATTAAAATTTTAAATGATTAATCGATTACTTATCGTTATCCGAAGCCCTAGTTTATTTGTTTTCTTCCAATCACCAGGAAGGTGTACGTCGAGGAGCGGATGGTGAAGTTTCACCCTCACGTGACAATTTATTGTGCTTTATTTCTTGGAATAGAATTTTGTGCGAAACGGGGGCGTTGTTTTTTTATGGAAGATGACGGGGAAAATCTTTTTGAACGCGACATTATATCTAAATGCGCACCGAAAATAAAACATTTTTAATATTTCCACCAATTTTATATTACGTTATTTTAGATTTATTTATTAACTAATCCTTGATGGTGATGGCAGAAGCGTCGCTAGGGTTGGTGTCACTAAGTGTGGAAGCGAGTGGTGTCACCGCCTCACAACTTACCACATAGTCCTCCGAGTCTGCCATTGGCAAATAACGGGAACATACAGAATTTTACATTCTGGTCTTTCGAGTATTAAAGATTAGACGTCCAGCTCAGGACACATCTTAAATATATATCTGGTACACGACACTGCCACCACCCCTTGTGATGGTGTCACCCCTCACACCCCCTAGTGACGCCACTGGGAGATGACCAGCTTTACTATCCCATGGGATCTCCGGGCTACATGCTGAGGTTTTTGTTTTTAAATTAATCAACTGTCAAAATAAACGATGTAAAATTTGATTATTTCTGATTTACTTGTCAGATCACATAACATTTTTAAATTGCAAGCTAACAGAAATAATTATAGCTTTTAAAAATAGTATAAGTTTTTTTTTTACAAATACAATTGTAGCACATTAATTTCAAATTTCAGTTTTTGAACTTTAATTTTAAAAGGTTGTAAATCACAGGTTGGTCGAAATTATATCATGATTAAGTTTTCTTTTTCCTCTGTTTGCTAAAGGCTCACCATCAATACTCTGATCGTTTTGACTCCAGTAAGCAAAAGTTGAGGTTTTGTTTATAAGTTTATATGATGCCTTGTATGACTGCTCATCAAGGTAATGTAGACTAGAGGATGGGGACCAGGCAGCCATAGACACAGATGCGCCAATAGGTTTCGGGACAACCTCTCGAATGCTTGTTCCAGTCACTAAGTTCCATGACATGGCCGAGCATCTCCAGCAGTGGAATAGTGTTTTTATTAGATATTTGATATATCAGAGCTTCGTCTCTTCCTTAGTGGGAGAGGGATGGGCTTACACCCTATACGGAAGCCTACAACTTATTATAAATAGTGTTGTTAGCCGCTTTAGCAGTGGCCAGCCCAGCTTTTCCAGCATGCTGTCGTCGGCACTTAATGTGTTTCAGTGTCTGATCAGAACGAAGATTTATGTCGTCACTAGACTTGCTCAAATCTGTATTTTCTCTTCTGTTTTCTTGGTTATTAGACTGTAGACAAATAATTTAATGCCGGCTGAGCAAACGCTAGTAAAGCTGGTCATCACCTTTAAGATTTTAAAAAGACAATACACAAATCCAAAGTAAATTGATGTAAATTCAGTAAAAAGATTACATTATGATTTCTTGCCAGGACAGAGTTTAGGTAAAATGCCGCGTTTGGTTTGAAAATATTTTCCTCACCGTCTTCGATTCATAAAAATGAATAGATAATCAACTTTATTTCATATTACACTATAATCATCATCTATGATTCTGTTTTATTTTACATCTTACACTGCTTTTTAGCTTACAAAATCTATTTAACGTCTGAGGTCGACTCTTACTTTTTCAAAATATAGTTTTAAAAACTTTATTTAGAGTGTGATGGACAAATCAATGGCGCTCACAGTTAACTTTTAATAAAATATCATTCCATCAACGCGGATTCTCAAACTGTGGTAAATATACCTATTAAGATTATCTGGTCGGTGCATGTGGCTAACAAATATTTAGAAAACCGAATGCGAATACAATTATCGATAGGGATATCGATACTGATATCGAGTGCAAACGATGAAACGTTACCATGGTGTCATATTAAAATTTTAATTTGAAGATGTGGACAACCACAAAAATTTGAGAACCCCAGCTCCAGCCTTCATCTTTTTATATGATGAACTCAGAGGGATCAAGTTTTAATGATAATCTAAATTTAGTCGCATCACCGTCAACGATAAATTAAATGACGTTTTCTCGGTCTGGAGTCCGATTGTACCTAAAGAAAAGGCCAAACTTCAAACATTAAGAAAATTGTGGAAGCACACCACACAAACAAATTAATTCGAGTAATAAACATTTAAAAAATCCCTAATACAATGTCAAATATAAAGAGTAAACCAGAAGAGATTTGATCTGTTGTCCTAAATGAGTTGATGTCGTCAACAGCGAGCCGTTTGTTAACGATGTGAGATATCCCTAGGGGATTTTGGCCGACGATTTTAATTTTGTCTGGGTTGGATAACATCCTCATGATTAAACATAAACAACCTGAGCAATTACTTCGTCTCTGAAAATAAGTATTGGGTTTTTCCACCTGTGGTTTATTACATATTAATTAACATTTAAGAAGATTTGTGAAATTATTTTTGAAAAAGAACCAAACAAACACAAGAAACAACTATCTTAAGTATGAATAACAATCACATTTTTGCACTTAATCTATTTTAATTATATACTATAGATTAGTGTGGAATAATTCTAAAGTTTTTTGCGCTCTACTTTTTGGTTCGCCCATTTGTCTGATTCTTGGGGAAAAAATAATTAAAATGCTTTAATACGAACTTAGATGAACCTGCTTATGAACCTTTTAATTTAGGCTTCAATTATCGTTATCATCAATTAAGGCAACTAAAATAAAGGCCCCGACAAAAATTTTCATTTAATAAAACCCCATCCCAAAAAAGGAGGATCCAGGTTTGAACAAATCAAAAGACCCAGTTATGAAATGTTCATAATCCTTTACTATTCAATACTTGTTAATTTCTCGAGACATGTTTTATAATGAGAGGATGCAACATATTGTTTTACAAAATTTAGTAATCTTTTAAAACAAAAAGAGAAACTTTCCTTATTTACGTTGTAAGTTTCCATGCTTTGACGTGTTCCACATGAAAGTTAATAGACGAATGTTATCAAAGTTATTATTGGTTACATGAAATTTAAATGAAACATTTTCCACCAATCAAAACGACGATAGAAGATGTTAATGTGGGCAACTGTTTTAACGATCGCTTGGGTTAATTTACTCTAAACTAATTGTGTCCTTCCTTCTCGATTTTATGTTAGGAAATAAAGCTACGATGGTTAAATAGCTTTGCTCTGAAAAGAGCAGATGTCATCAACATTTGGGCTAAACCAAAACTAATGAGAACGACAAGGCTGCCAATGAAACAACCATTTTATTATTAGATATCGTTATTCCCTATTCACAACATTACAAGATTCACACACATAGGCGCACACACGCATGCCCATGCGCATTAACACATACAAAACCACAGTATCAAAGGGCGTAGTAAAAAGGGAAAATAGAAGGATGTGTACCCATGACGTGAGTTATGCTGAAGGGTCATTTTCAGCACACTTTTTTTTTACAAAGACTTAACGAGAAACTATTTTTAAACGTATGTGGTGTTAAAAATATATAATATGTTTGTGTTGTCGTTGATTAAATTGTTATTATTCATTTTAAACAGATAAGTGTAATTATTTTTTTTAATGTGGAGCCCTCTTCTGAATCCTTAACGTTTTTGTGTACTCATTAGGAGAAAAGATATTATTTAAAATGTCTTTTTACCTTTTAAAATCTTTAGGGCATTGAGATTGATATCACATTAGATACGCTAGATCTTAAATAACCGAAACTTTTTAATTGTCTGATTTAAAACAATAAAAGCTTATACAATGAAACAGTAATACATGGAACAGATACATTTTTTTAGTATTTGAGCCTTTAGAAATACACAAACATTTATTATTCAGAGGTTGAGTAAAAATGAAAAAAAAAAACAACTGATTAAAATGATAGATTAAATGAAAATATAAGAGGACTTGGGTTCTTTGGGAACTTAAAACAACCAACCTCAGGTAATTTGATGCAAGCAGCCACTTTATAAAAACACCATTATGATAATTTGCCACTGATATTAAATTACACCGAAAAGTTCACGTGTAAAGAAAATATCTGGAAAGATTTAGACCTACTTAAAAACATGTGAACTACTAAAAATAGGAAAAGATAATCGCTTTCAAACTTTACTTTAAATCAAGAAAACTAAATCGACGTTTTCAAAATAACATAACATAGGAAAATAATAAGAAATGTCAAATATCTATTTATTAAAATTTATGATTTTTTTTTCGGCGTTCAGGTATTTCACATTTTCTGGTCTTTCGAGTATCAAATATTAGAGGTCCAGCTCAGGACACATCTTAAATATCTCTGGTACATGACACTGACACCACCGCTCAATACCAACCCCCTGTTCAGAAGGCTCTAAGCATATGTATAAGAATAAAGATTTTTTTTAAAAAGTTTAGATTTTCCATTTTAAGCTGGTTGGCAATACTCCTGTTGTCAGATCTACATTGTCATTTGTCATTTGTCATTTGACCATGCATGGGGAGGGTGGGTAGGTGGTAAGGCTAGTCACTGCTCCAGACGCATACATCAATGTCAGTCATCTTTAAAAATAGACATATGTCAAAAATCATTAAATGATAATACAGGGGTTGTTTTGAGCAGATCCGCCTTTAAATGAAGCCAGAGTTCTTCTTTATATTCAAAGTCTAAACGTTATGAACATCGCTAGTACGAAAAACAAGGAACTTCCAAAGAAAAGAAAAGAAACGAAAAGAAAATTAACAACAGTGGTTAAATGTTAGATGATCATATTGTTGTAAAAACATAAATATCATTGATTTGATGGAACGACAATATTTTTGTTGTTGTTTAAATTCAATCTGAACCTAGTAACATGTAAGAGGTTTGACGTGTATCTCTCAGCTTCGACGTATTTAGTCACTCCACGTTATAATAATTATACAGATATTTGCTTCTCTTTGACGTGGTAAAGTTTCTCCCTGGCGAGCCCTACACTGAGCTTAAAATAATCATCAATGGCAACACAATCATCGCAGTGAGCCAATTTTCTTACCTTGGCAGCACATTGTCTCAGAATGCCAACATTTATGATGAGGTGAACGTGAGAATCTCAAGGCCAGTGCAGCATTTGGCTGACTCTATGACAATGTCTGGAACAGAAGGGGAATCAGCACCCCAACAAAACCTAAAGTATACAGAGCTCCTGTACTGCTCCTTACTTTACTAAACGCATGCAAAACATGGAATGTTTACCAAACGTCATGCGAGGTTTTTTAACTTGGAGTCCCAAGTAAGCTGGGCGGTTCATGTAATGCATATGCTGGACAATCGGTTCTCAAAGAGACTCTTCTATGGTGAGCGGGCAGAGAACCAGTGGGGGGGGGGCATAAGTGCTACAAAGAGCACGCAATACGATTTTATGTTTGGATAAATGTAATATTCATTTTAGTAATATATCTTAAAAAATGACATGAAGGTGAGGTGCTGTATTCGAATATAACCGACAAGATTGTGTTCTTGTAACATGTTTCCACTTTCATGATTCTTTGTAACTCTCATTTCAAATATTAATTTGCACTCAGGGGACGCATTCGATTTCCTCAAAGCCACATTTTTTTTGCTCCGGAAAAAAATTAGATCTTGATAAAATATGTTATTCAATATTAATTGGAAAACAAATATCGTTTTACACTTATCATACTCTTCTTTATCTGTTGATAATATTTTGTAATTTTTTTTCTAATCAGGACTCGTTAATCATTTTTTAAAAAAAATAATTTACTAGTAGAGATAAATTTAAAAGATAATGATTAAATATTCCGTTGTTGTTGTTTTTTTTTTTTTTGATGACTATTTGAGATGTTAAGTGTGGTTTCATATCAACAGTGCCATGGGAATTTCACCAACGACGGTGAGGCTTGCCCGTCTGGGAACCGAACTGATTCGGAACTGGTCCGTAGGATGACAGGTTACCCGAGCTCCGGAAGTGCTTCAGTCGGCAGAAAGTACAACCGTCGCCGGTCCCTCCCTCCGGACTCGGGCGGCGGGAAGGCTGAGAGAGGTGAGGATAATGTTCACGACGACGATGATGACGACGACAAGGATAGTCTGGATAGTCTGATACTCGAGAGGCGGATGTCACGGAGGAGGAGGCAGGAGAAAAAACAGAGAAGACGGATGAGGGCAGGTAAGAAGATGCAAAGCACAGAAAATCAAGGTGAGAAAGAGAGAGGGAGAGAGGGAGGGGTACAAAAAGAGAAAGTGAGAAAAAAAAGAGAAAGAGAAAAGAGAGAGAAAAAAGAAAGAAGAAACAAAAAGGACAGAAGAAAGTCAGAGAAAGAGTAAGAGTTGGAGAGAAAATTAGAGAGAGATAAGAATCACAGAGAGAGAGAGGGGGGGGAGAAAGAGAGAGGGAAAGAAAGTGATAAATAATTTTGGACTCATACAAATAAAGGAAAGGTTCTGACAACTCTGGATAAAGCATGAAGCCAATAGTTTGCCCTTTAGATTTTTAAATTTTATGGGGAATGTGCACCATTCGGCTAGATGCTAATTCCGAGTCAGTTTACAACCATCAGAATATTCCTTATGTTAGAATAAACCCTTGGGTTTACTTTTACATGGCCTTGCTTCTTATTGAATGGAAGAAGTTTGCAATTTTACTTTTTCTCAAGAGCACATAACACTTATGACTTTAGATTGTATTCGAATTTCACCCCCGGCCCCTTTGAGTTTGATTTAGAGAGGTCCGACTGTGTATGTTTATGATTTGATCTCAGCCCCTTTTTGTGTAACTGTATTAGGCCCGGTGGTTCTGTTGTTTTAAAGTGAACATGTTTTATGATCAGGTCAAGATCAGCGAAGTACGGAGTCCCTCTCCGAAAGGCCAAGGTCTCTGGACGCCGAAGAGGAGGTCATGCCGGCCAGGGGCAGTGGTCAGCGACGTGACAGTGTCACGAGGTCCTTGTGGGGGCACAGCAACTCTCTAAACTCTTGTGAGGCCAACAGAAGTTGTAGATTCGTAGCCAGCCTTCACTTTAATTTTGTCCAGTGCTTCTCAAACTTTTACTCCGGCGGGCCGACAGAATTTTTTTCTATCTCACCATGGACTGGTGCACTATTTTACCTTTACTGACGTGGTAGCGAAATGCATTTAATTATTTTTTTCCATTCTATTAGCTTATTGTCTAAAAATTGAAATATTCTTTAGTGTTAGTATTATTGGCTCCAAATGGAAGATTATTTTTTATATTTTTCTTTGCTTTCTTGATTATTTCTGCGGACCGGCAGCGGATGGATCTCTGACCAGCACCGGTCCTCAGACCACCACTTTGAGAAGCACTGGTTTAGTCAATGTGGGTGTTCGTGTGTTAAATTAGTTAACTTACATACTAAACAAACAGTTGTCTCAATTTATATATGATTTTTAACACATAAAGATAGGGTTACGGGGAATTATGATGTAAGAATATAACAGTGTTAAAATTATTTTGGCCAATAATCATATGACTTTTTGCTATAATAAGGTGTGCTATTTAATTATCTGCCCGAAAACTCAAGGTGCGCGGAAACCTTCTCCTATCAGTGAGAACAAGAGAGATGACTCTGGTGGTTCCTCCACCTCAATCAGCAGTGTTTTCTCCTCCTTCAGAGACAGCAGCATGTCTGATAGCTTCAATGGTTTGTCTCCGCTGACATCCCCGTCCTCTCTCAAGTGAGTCCATTACCCGGCGTCCTAATTACCAAAATTGCAACTTCTTATTGGAAAAAAATTATGTTAAGCCTGGTCCCTTTTTGGACTCAGGACGTGTTAGCGCATTTTCGTATTATGTATCAGTACTTATGTTAGATATCAGCATTATGTAGTTATCAGTAATTGTGTTTAGATTTTAGACATATTTTTATGAATTTTCTTGTGTAATGAATATACCTGAAAAAAAATTATTTAAAAGTCATTTCTTTACATTTTAAATTTTTTTATTTTCTCTTTAATCTAACTACAAGTGGTTTGTGGTCACTGAAATAGGACTCATAAATGAAACATTCTAAATTGTAATCAGCTAATCGCCCAAATACTCCATCAATAATTGTTGTTTGATAGATCGTGGTTGCCAATCTTGTTGAAAGTAGTTGAATGTTGAAGCTTGTTTCGAAAAAGTTTTCAATTTCTGCCCCTGGGCCGCTAAGATCTTGATTGAAGTCACCACAAATGATGACGTAAAACTCTCTAAACTTTTACACATATTCTAATGACGTCAACAAGAAAAACAACTAATTCTTTTGCACGCTTTCGCACCACTAACCAATAACTTTAACTCTTCAATGCTTGAAAAACGATGTATTCGACTTCCGGCAAAGGCGGCCGTTGCCTGCGCCAGTGTTATCTCTCGATTCGCAATGTTTTTTGGTAGTTTTAACGGGGTTTTTTAACGGATCGAGTAACTGAGTGTTGATGCACAAATGGCAGGTCAGGACATACAAAAAACATATATACATCATGGGTCTAGGACTATGGTTGCTGAGATCTAGGGTGATGACAGACGGACGGACAAAACGGGTGCAATAGCGCATTCGACTTCTCGAAAATGCGCTAAAAATAGTATTCCTTATAGTCAAGTTTGGTGGTGTTTCAATTAAAATAAAAAAAACTTTCTCTACCCCTTGCCATAATGTTGCGGAAATCTATTAAAAGAAATATTGGGTTCTTTTTGGGAGACGAATTTCATAAAAATTTATAAAAGATACGAATACGAGTCAATATTTAAATGTACTTATATTGAGAAGCAAGTATCTTATCAGCTATCTGTTAATTCTACGTTAATTTAAGACAGCTTGATGGACTTGAACAAGAAATAATAGTTTCGAAATTTTACTACAGAAAAAAATGTGTGAACTTATTTGACTCGACTTTATTTATGCTTCAAAATATTGTTCCGCTAAAATGAAATCTAAAAACACAATATTACTCAATGAGTTATAACGTTTTCCGGGTTTCAGGGTTCTTCATGTCTAAAACCGGAAAACGTCACAGCTCATTTCGTAAAGTTCTTTTTTAGATTACATTTTAGCGGAACAAAGTTTTGATGCAATAATACAGTCAAATCACTCACTATGTTCTCAAAATTGTTAGCTTAATAAAATTAAGAAATTGTTTTTTTTATTTTGCAAGTCCAATAAGCTGTCTTAAATTAACGAAGAATTAAAAATTAGCTGATAAGATCAATCATTCTCAATATAGATACCTACATTCATGTTGTATTGACTCTTGTATCTTTTATTAATTTTTTTAATGAATTTGTCCTTACAAAAGATAAATTTAGATATAATATTTCTATTAATAGATTTCCCCATATTATGAACATCCGACAAGGTCTATTATAAACAATTATAGACAAAATAAGGCTTAATTAGTGTCCAGGTTGTTTGAGTTCACATAAATTAACAACCAATCAAAACACATTTCCCTGAAAATGATCCAAGAAAAGGGGACATTATTTTAAATAATGAATATTCAATGATTTTAAATGAAATCAATTGTTGCTAAAACATAGCTAAAATGTTTAGCACGGGGAAGAAAAATATAAATTGGGTTCCCTCCCCGTTTATGATTTTAAATACTTTAAATTAGGAAAAATTATTCAAATCTGCATGATTAAACTTTATTTTAACATGCAAAATTAGTGTATTAAAAATTACTTCGGCAGCCTCTTCAGTAATGTTGTGACCGTTTTATTGACATGTTCAATCATTATTATGTAACGTTGTAAACCTCATTTTGGCCCTCCTGTACCTTTACATCCATGGATAAATCGCCACAATCTCGACGCTACGCCTAAGTTGTATTTTCCATGTGATAATGTGGGAGAATATATAGTTGAAGATGTTCATTGTCTTGATATCAGGATATAACCAAGTAAAACAGTACGTGAACTGACTTCAGAATTATGTAAATGAGTCGTATGACCTTAAAGTTAGTGTTTCCTAGTTCAAGCATTCAGCTTACTCCTGTTTCTTCTAATTATCTGAAAATAATATTTAAATATCAAATTGACGAAGCTAACAAGTATTTACGCCTCATGTACGCAATTCTAACATTACAATACTATTGAAACGATTTTCTTATACAAATGTGTTGCTAGGCCTCCTTTCCTTGGAGGTGATTCAGTTTGCTGCGCATTGTACAAAAGAGGAGCTTAGCTAGACTCCGAATGTTTCTTTTATCTATAGACCTTCTGTATTGAAGGAGCGTCTGTAACAGATAAGATAAGAGTAACAAAGAGTGAAGATGTAACTCACAAAAACCGTTAATCGGTCTACAGTCTAATCGACTGCAAATCTCATAAAATTTATAACCTTTTGACATTTTTACCCCGGTAATCTCGTTAATCCCGGATTTACACCCTGACAACTATAAATGTGTGATAAATTCTGGTTATCTAAGATACATTTTTATAATGAAATATGGTAAACAGTTTTTTGAAAAATATTTACTAGTGGCTGTCGGCTTAAGACTCAAGTATATAGGTGGGGGGGGGGGGTGTAACTCAAAATTTCATCTAACGATAAGAGACTTAAATCGTATAAATTTGAGATTAAAATACTCTTTTTTGCGAGGTGAAAATATATTTTTTTTACACTTGAAGCAGAAGAGCTTATTTCGATTCTGTCTTAGCACTCAACATAACAGAGCGCTTCGGTCAAGGACGTCTTATGAGATTCTGTATAACTCCGTTACTGTAAGGTTAACCCGTTATAGAACTATTACATCTTGGCACTTCTCCAACCCATTGGTGTCTTCGCGTCTATGAGGCCGTCCATAAATGACTTCACGCATCTAAAAAGGGGTGTGGATGAGATGTCACTTATTTGTGACGATGTGTGACGAAGGAGAGGGGAAGAGTTTAAGAAATTGATGTCACATGTGACGTGGTTAAAACGCACAACTTTAAATACATTTCCCACTTCAATATGTGATTTCTTACATCATTTAATGACCTTTTAAATGGATGTCCACGTGGTACGATATTACAGTGCAGCCTACTCCCGATACATGCTTAAATAACAAACAAACAAAAATGAAAAATGCTCATTTTCAATTAGAAATTACAGCTTTTATGGGGGTGGGCAATATTTTGTGACGTCATATTTAATGGGGGGGGGGGTCAAAGTTTTTGTGACGGATGACTAGGGGAGGAGGGGGTAAAATATTGGCCAAAAACGCGCCCCTATAGATAGAAGCAGTGTATTTTCATTCAATTACCAGCCATGTTTTTATATTGATGTTCATTTTAAAAAAGTACGTAGATCTACATATTTTGTTGTTGCTGACCCAATCAGAATGATGCGCCAAGATGCATTGAGTTTGAACAGCAGCTGCATCAGTATTACATCAGCCAGTGAGAATAAGATTGGGGATGGGAGGCGGAGCTATCTTGGATCGTCTGATCCTCCAAGTGCAAGGTCAAGGGAATCGGTGCAGTCTCCCTACGGGCAAGATTACAAGGTATTAAAGATGTGCTTTGCAAACCATAACGATTAGATGAGATTAAGATAAGGTTCAAAACCAATCCTCTGTAATAAGCTGTTTTTATCCTTTTTTTAAAACAGGGCAGCAGTAATTAATACCAGCTAATTTGCTACATGTTATAATTTAAGACGGGGATAATGTATAGCTACCGTATATTATAGATTTTCTATAGAACCAAGAAAGATCGAACTTAATCTAATGCCACTAATAGGGCTGTCAATATTGTTGAAAAATGCTGCCCGGGTTACCCGTACGACATGCCTCAAATTTTGTGTCATTATGCCCGCTATTACTACCATTAGCCTTTTACCGCTTTGTTTATTGTGGAAATGCAAATTTTGATGTAATGAGTCAACGATGGGAAAATGATGACATTGAAATACTACTGTAGTACAGTGGTTTAAAATCAATGACCAGAGGGGTGCTAATGTGATTTTTTGAGGGGGGGGGGTGAGCGCTAATCGTATGATGACATGGCGGGTTATTTCTAGTTCATAGCTGTAGCTGACAACTGTTTTAATTAACTAAACTTTTCAGGACTTGCCCCTACTTAGTGGACCCATCCCTCAGCATTGATTTTTGTAGTTCAGTGAAGATTGTTCAATTATTAAAATATGACTTTTTAAAACACACCCACACACAAAAGAACAGAATATAGCAGGTGTTTATTTCTTTTGAAGTATGGTGGGGAAAGGATTGGAGACGTATGTTAGTGGGGGAGGGGTAGATAAAAGAAATTGGCGCGTCTCAATCGGTTACAAAGATGAGCGGCGTATTTTAAAGTCAAAGCCGAGTCATTTCTAGAAATTCCTAGTTATCGCTTTTGTATCCTATTGTGTGTCAATCTCAGGGGACGGACACACCCCCACCCTTTATTTTTGTTCTTAAAGTAAAAATCATTCAACCATTGAAATATTTTTCTTAAAGTACGGTGGGGATAGGAGTGGAGACACGTGTGAGTGGGGGGGGGGGGTCAGATAAATAACATTTGCTCCCTCAATCGGTAACAAAAAGACGAGAGGCGTATTTCAAAGCCAATGTCATTTTTGGCCCTTCCTAGTTAGTAGTAGACATCGGTGATGTGTTGTATCTTCCTTACTTGAACAATTCAAAGCAGAGGCTTCACTGGGGTTGGTGTCACCCGGGGAGGTAGCTCATGGTGTCACCCAGGGCGGTAGCTCATGGTGTCACCCCTCATGATTTAACCCATATAACTCCTCTGAGTTCTCCAGTGCCAAATAACGGGAATATATAGAGTTTCACAGTCTGGTGTCACCCCCCCTGATGGTGTCACCCGGGGCGGCCCGCCCCCACCGCATCTCCCCTAGCGACGCCACTGATTCAAAGAACTAAAACGTTTTTTAAAAATGATTTTTTTTTCATGTTCCTGGGGAAAAAAAGTGTGTCAAAATATTTTGTAGTTTGTCGGGACCGTATTTCATTTCCGTTTAACACTTAGTTCTTTTTAAGCGTTTTCATGTTAAGACTTATTTCACAGTATATATTTGAAACCAAAAGTTTAAATTTGATAAATTATTCTCGAGTCAAAATTTGAGCACAGAAGTGCCACAGTTAAAACACTGTTGGTACCCGTTGACAGGCCTAGCCACTAATAATAGCATGATATTTTGAAAATGCTTTAAGATTGTTTTGAAATAAGGTAATTTACAAAGGTGATTTAATTTTTCCTAAAGCCTAAATGAAACGAGGGATAACTTTTTCGTCATAGATATCTCTGTATATTACCTAGGAATACATTTGACCCAATCTTCTTTGAGAGCATCATAGTAATTAATTATCTATCTAACATATTTAGGCTGTGGGAACAAAAGGAAAAGAAGTTTTGTCACCTAAAGCCCTTGGGGAAAAGTCACTACAGAAATGTTGCCAGGCAGGGTTCACAGAAAGCTACCTAATCACATTGCAGTGCACTCAGTCAAAAGGTGAGTGGAACATTTGAATTTGTTTGAGATATGTAGGCATTCATAATTAGTACTAATTAGACTTAACTGTTTACAGGTATATTCTCAATATAAGTATGCGCAAAATTATTAAGGACCATGGTTGTGTTGACGGCACGTTAATTAAAACGTTAATTAAAAATGAAAGTGTGTTTCATTCTAATTTATAAACTCCTGTCAAGTTAATAAAATGTGTATTACTTATACACTCCTGTCGAGTTGATAAAATGTGTGTTACTTAAAATAAACACGGATAGAAATAGACCCACAGAATAGGCTCAGTTACAGAAAAGAACACCGGTACAACTGAACAAGAAAGAAAGAGTCAGTCGAACTGAGCGCTGAGGCAATGACGCTTTACCCAAGTCTCCAGCGCTTACTGCACAGATCTTTTAGGAATTTCCTGAGCGGAATCCAACCAAATTTGCCAAGAATGAGTGCGTAAAACAAAAGAATAATATTTTAACGTACATGGGCTCTAAAAAGAGGAGACGACCATTTGTTATCCGATTCGAAAGAAGATGTATGTAAAATACACAGCTTCAGTCAATACTTAGGGATGGTGAAAGCACTGAGATAATGATATCATTCTGAAAACCAACATGATAAGCAGAGCGCACCATCTAAGATTTAAATTCATTAACAGTAATGAAATTATTTCAAAGACCATTAACCACGTGAAACAAAGTTTACTAACACTGATAGGAGACCCAATGCACTGTTTAAATATAGTTCCCTAGGTTATTTAACTAGTTATGCCAGGCGGTAGCGTTGAATGAAAAAATCTCATCTTTTCTTCAATGTTAGGTTGGGGTTCCCCCAGGGCTCAGTGCTATGCTCCTGTTTATTCTTAACATAATATATAAATATATATCAATGACCTTTCCGAGAGGCTGACCTTCAATGCTAGACTATATAACAAGTCTGTGAACAGGACAATGGTCAAAAGCTCTTACTAGGACCAGCCACAGCCAACAACACGAACTCCATCAATTAACTGAGTGGAAATTAAGATGGGACCTGGAATTAAGTGACAGCTCTTGTCAGTTCCAAGATGCAGAAAACTTCTTCAATATTTTTTACAAAATTCGTGGCCATGTGCTTTAGTAAGTTTTCTCAGTAAAACACCTGGCTGTTACTATTCAAAGCGAGGATTGCTGCGATGGGCATATTGACATTGCGTGCAGTCGGGCAAACAGGGCCCTAGGGTCTCTAAGTGAAAATCTAAGAATCGCAACTCAAGGGTAAAAGAAAAGAACATATAAAGCGTTTGTTCTGACGATTTTAGAGTATGGGTCTGCAGTCTTGGTCAGATATACACGGAGGACCCTAACCTGGTAGGAGGTGGTACAGTGACGGGTGCACGCTTTTCCCTGGGCCGATACAGTAACTGCTCCTTCCTGCCAATGACTATTAGTGACTTAAGAACAAGTGTAAAAAAGGATCATTTTATGAGAGAAATATTGACGCAACAGTGGCTTTTGCCTCATGTTTTCAAACCCTTAGTATCTAATATCCACAATAAGCAGACTGACAGAGTATTATCTTCGTAGCAGAACTGTAGCAGTATAGGACCAATAATGATTACATCATTGAACATGGAATAAGAAATGAAAGTAGATGTATCCAGATTTCTGCACTGAATTTTTTGGAGGTGAAAAACACTTATGACTTAATTATTTATTTTACAAAGGATTAGTTAATTTTTAAAAATAATAATTTCCCCATTTTTTGTTTCTTCACTCAAGAACTTCCGTATGGTGTGAAAGTGATAGGGGGTATTCAAGATCCCTTGAAAGTTAGCAGAGCTGTTGTGACATGGGTCGCACCTGAAGCTAGAACTAAAATCAGTGTGGGTGAGTGAGTTATAATTTCATGTTGGTCAATGTGGTGAAGTTGTTTCGGAAATAACAATGGGTGATGTTATATTTTCATATATAGCTGACACTAGTTTATTTAAACATGTAATACCATTATTTAAAAAGAGAATTATTATAAGCATAGAAAGTTAGCATTGCTGTTTCTTTTTTCAACTTTGTTTTCAAAGCCTCTTTATATATTAAGTAACCCTCATTCATATTTACTTATTTACGTGAATTAACACTTAATAGACATGGAATTCAGGCTTATTAATCAAGGATATACCTTTTAACTCCTTTTTTAACCAAAATAATCCTTTTTTAACTTAAATTATTTAGGGACTTGTTTTAGTTGGACTTATTTAATTCAGTTTAGAAATTACAAACATGAATTGAGAAGTCTAAGGAAGTTAAATAAGTGGAAATGCATCCCCATGTAATCTACACAATTTTGAACTTTTTGCACATCCGTTTACATGTTAGATTTCAAGACATAGATTTGTAATACACATATGTGTATTACAAATTCCAAAAAATATCACATAATTAATCAACGTAATTAGTCCAGGTATTTTATTAGTACAATACAAAAAATAATAAAAAAATATTTCATGAGAAGTTATGAATAAATAAGAAAATAAAATAAAATCTGAAAACATAATATCTCACAATGTTTGAAGCATAGGCTACACGTGGAAAATTTTAACAGAAAATAATTTAATTTTAGAAGAAAGAAATATTTGTTAGCAAAGTAATGGCTCTGCCAGTTTAACTGCAAATGCATTTTTGATCCAATGATATGCTAAAAAAAACCACAATATAAAACCTCAATTTAAACTCTCCAGGTCATGAAGTCCTAGAATGGAATGGTGAAACCCTGAGAGGTCAGAGTTTTGACCATGTTACATCAGTCATATCCTACATCTATCCACAGGTCATTCTCATTGTTAACCCATTTCCTTTAAGGTGGGTCTAAATTTAAAAAAATAGTAAAATTATCCTTGCTATTAAGAAGAATAGCCATGGGATGAATCACATAGCATAAAAAAATTATGTGTTTAAAAAAAAAAAAAAGAATGAAAATCTTTTTAGTATTCACAATAAAATAAGCAATATTCAATGATATATGACTGCCCTAAAAAATGGTACCCATATGTAAAAAATGTCACTGAAGAATAAATGAATATTAAAATATAGTAATCCTTTATAATGTTACATGCATCATGGAATAAACTTTTTAAAACATTTTTTTCAAAGACCCATCTATATACATAACTAGCATAATATTGCTAATTTGTTTCATTACTGCTGCATGGCTTAGCTTTACAGTGTTTCATAACTAAACGTTTTTAACTTCCCTATAAGTCTCTAGTAAAACAGTCTACAACTTCAAATAGAACTTTATATTTATTCACAAGTTTTCCCTGAATATCATACACATTTTTTGAAGGAAATGGTGAAAAAATTAGCAATTCAAATGCACATTTCAGATTAGATTGTCAAGCTATATGTGATGAGCCCATTGTAATATCTCAAGGTAAGGAATCAGTTACCATCCTTTCCTAACTCATATCTTTACATACCTTATCTTTTATGGTTTTCATCCACTCCTAGCACTTTCTCTTCTCACATTCTCAGTATATCACAAAAGTTTTTACATTAAATTTTTAAAAACTTATACATATTGTTGCTTAAAACTCTTTTGAGACCCCATAAACACAGACAGAGTTGCTGTGTTCATTGTATACAATAACCTTTTGCCAGGTTGCATTAGTCAAAGATGCTATTCAGGATGATAAGGATTTAGATGTACATTTGTAAATGTGTATTATTGTTTTCTTGAGCAACACATTTTTTCTGCTACTCTCTATTATGTTACTTGGTAAACCTTCCCTGAAATCAGACTTAAAGTTCTGTTTTTCATTAAGTATTAAATAAAAATATACCTTTTCACATTTCCAAATTAAATTTTGTTTAACGATAGGTCCACATGATACTTTTTCTCATATACTATTTGTGGATATTCAAATACATTTTACAGAAAACACAAATTTATTTGAAATAATGTGTTCCCTCCAACAAAGTTTTTAAATTAGGAGCAGACTGTATCTCACTAAATTAAATAAATTTATTTTAATCTAAAATAACTCTATTTAAAATGTTGAAATGAGAGCACAGTCTTATATATATACTAAGTAGCAAAGATGAATACAAATGTTACATTATTATTTGTGAGTTTAATAAAAAAAAATTTAATAGTTTATCCTATTTTCAACATAATGTCCTTAAATATTTATGCAGATAAAATTTGAGAAGACATTTTTGTTTGAATTGAGAGTGTCAACTTCAGTGCTTCATTAAAAAAAAATACTTGCATTCAATTAATTAAAATTTAATATGTTTTCTCTACTTTTTTTGTTTAAATTTTGTTAAAAACATCATTAAATTGTTGACCTAAAAACTTTTTATACAATGTTCATAAAATAGGAATTTTGAAAATAAATTTTTAAATACACAGCTTCAATCACAAATATAGACTTCCTTAATCCAACATATCATTGATGTAGATATTTTTCAATTAAAATATTATTGACTCTCAGAAAATTGTTTCATCCATTCTTTTTGTTTATTTTATCAATGTGCTATCTGATAGACACACACATCTGTTATGAATGTGGGCTTGTCATGTTGTGTAAGATTAAATGATCCATATCTCCTTTCGTTTTTTCTATCCATATTGACAGCTTGGTCCAGCTGTGCATGATTGGGTTGCCTAAAAAAACAACAACAAAAAAACAATAAATACATTTTCACTCTAGGCTTGTTGTCTGACTTTCCTTTTTCTGATTACTTGCCAAAATTAATTTCTAATTTAATGATGGTCATTTAGAATTTTTTTAAAATGTTTCATCTCACCCACCATACTTTTTGCTTATTAGCTTTCATGGAAATGACTCAAATCTTATACAATAGTTACTATTTATTTACACCTAGACAGACCACCTAGCAACAGCCCAGAGCTTCAAGGGAAGGGAGGAAAGAGACGTATGTTACCCCGTACACCAGTAAGTTATTATAACCTGTTAGAAATGTTCCCTTTAAGCTGCATGGCTGCAAATTTTGTAAAATGTTGCATAAAAATGGATGCTATGCAACTTTCCACATGTGTTTTTTTTTACTTTGCACTTGGCACAAAGAACCTTAGAAGGAACATTGCCTGTTGGACATCTTTTTAAATATATTTTATATTAGCATAGTTAATTTAATACTGATAAAAATATGTTAGTAGAATAAAATTTTCTTGCTAAGAGATTTACCTACTGATGGGTTTTATTGATTTAAATGTTGACTTTACCAGCAAATTAACTTTCATTGTTAAATTGTTAAAAATTTATGTTATCTTTTTGTAATTTTTTCATTAAAACCAGATAAGTTTATAAATAGTAATTGTAATTAAAAAAGATTGTTTAAAATCTTGATAGATATAATTTAATTTAGGCTACTAGTACAAATTTGTGCAACTGCGTGTCACAGGTAGAGATCAAAAGAGGAACCAGACAAATAAAGGGAGAGCTTCAAATCCGAATCCACTACCAGCCACATAAAGCTTCCTTAGCTGTGACAGTCCTCAAAGCCAAGAATATAACCTCTCCTAACCATGTAGACAATAGTGTTCCCAGTCCCTTTGTTGTAATTAGTTTGGTCCCAGGAAAGAGGTGAAGTCTATACAATAATAATTATATATTGTAGTAATTAATTTTTAGTGGATTTTATTACTTTTATTAATTGAATCCATTACTTTCTTCATGTTATTTATAATATAAGTATATATTATTAGATATTTGAAATATTTTATTTATAAATAATTTAAGCATTTACAGTTTTTAATTTTAAAATATTACATAGATGTTTTATAAATATTGATTTTAAAAAATAATTTGATGTTTTAACATCAATACTTAAAGAAATTAACTTTCATTTGTATAAATCTTAGGGACAATTTAGAAACTGAGATGCAAACTTGCAACTGTCATCCTGAGTGGGAACAAACATTTCTATTTGATGGCATAACTTTATCAGAGGTAAAAATCAGATCATATTACACTGTATGATTATTAAAAAAATATGTGTAATTTAAACAGTGTATGAATAGGCAGAGACTAGGACAAATAGGTAGGTTTATTTAATTAAGGCATAGACAAAGTTAAATACACAAGGAATATTTAAATTAGGATCCATCAGGTACCGTGCCTTTAGGCGAAGGCGGTCATGCTTCTTCACAGTTCTGCTGATGATTGTGTCCCATGCCATCTTGTCAGCTCATCCAGCATCTTTTCTCTCTGTCTACCTCGATCGTGGTGGTCGAGAGGTAGCGCGCTCGACTGTCATACCAATGGTCACGAGTTCGAATCCACACGAAGGCGAGGATTTGTTCCCGGGGCCTGAGGAGTCCCCGAGTCACCCAGCTCTGAATGGGTACCTAACTAGACACTAGTTAGGCGGCTGGGGTAATGCATGGAACCCCTATAGCCGTGGCCTGTGACCGCTGCATCACTTGCCAACAGATCCTCTCTCATGGTCTGTGGACGCAATTATCTTCTGCATAGAAGGAGCGTCTGTATATCTAAGATAAATTTGATCCCTTTTGCCCTCTATCTTTCCTGTTGCAAATGAAGAGCTACGTTTGAGGTCTGATAGTTGTTCTGCTTTGATGGCCAAATGGGGATATGTGAATTTTAAGAAATAGCTATGGAAAAAGATTGCATCAAGCTTAATTTAAAGTTCTGTAAAGTTTTATAATTAAGGGTGATGGAAATCTGTGTTTACAATAGATTCTGCTTGAGAAAAATATCAATAACTTGTGGAACATTTATTGTCATCTTCAATATCAAATTTTTTTAATTAAAAAAGGAATCTTATTTTAATTTAAGTACTGAAAATTCAAAATTAGCAGTGTGGAGACTTTAATTTTCATAATTTAAGCAAGTTGTAATTAAAGATGCGATGTCTAAATTGTTGCACATAACTTATATCTTCTATATACTTACCCAGCTTACCAGTAAGGCTCTTCAGCTGACAGTATGGAGCTATGAAGACAGATGTGATTTGTTGATTGGTGAAGTGCTGTTAGATCTAGCTCAGGCTCAACTAGACAATCAGGTGATGATTTAACTGGGTCGCTCACTAGAAAATACTTACCAATAAAAGTTTTTTTTATCTTATTCTTAATACAGTGGTCTCTTAAGATATGAAATCAATCCATTCCGGGATGGCTTTTGTATCTTGGATTTTTTGTATCTCAAACTAAATTTTACATGTAAAATACTTATTTGTTCTGAGCCACACAAAAACAACACTAAAAATTGAAAATTATTATATGAGCCTATATGATTATAATGGGCATAAATTAATATGCCATGTAAATGAAACAATTCTTAGGCCCAGTGGTTTAGTTTAGAAGAACATGATGAAAACAGTGCACTACTTCCTCACCGTAGAAGCAGCCACTCAGCCAGCCTATCAGCAAGCTTGACTAGTGGCTCTTTTAAAGACTCAGCCTTGTATAGTCCTGCAGTTTCCCCAGAAGTGCCTTCACACAGACAGCATCAACACTCGCCTTCTTCTGTTGGTGAGAATTGTTCTTAAAATACTGTTGAGTCACTCTAAGTCAAACTTCAAACTAAGTTGAAAACCTCCCTATCTCGAATTAATTTTTAAGTCCTGGCCAAATTCTGCGCCTATTAGCCTATTACGCCTATTAGCCTATTACGCCATTTTCCCTAACTCGAAAATTCCGTAAGTCAACATATTTTAGGTCCCTTTGAGTTCGACTTGGAGAGATCCAACTGTATTTTTTTAATGTTAGCAAGGAAAATACTTTTTTTTTTGTTTCTCTTCTTTCATTCTGAAGACTTTTGAACATTAAAAAAAATATGCTAAATCACATTTTTTAAAGTAATATATTACAAACCTGTCTATTGTGTACTAGTTTTTTTAATGCTTTTATTTTAGCTTAATTGTAAAAATTACATTTAAACAATTTTGCTTAGGATCTAACAATGTTTCCCCTGTGCCTTCTGGAACTTCTCGAGTTGGCTCAAGGGAGTTCCATTTAAACAGTGGTAAGTGCACATACATATAGACCTACTACATAATAAAATAAATTTAATCAAAATCTATTTTAAAGGGCACTTAGTAAAATAAGGAATAGACATGTGCTCACACACCTTACACATTAAAATACTTCTGAAAGATAATGATGCATTGATATCTTTACATATTTTTAAAAATATCAACATAGTTTGAGATTCAACATTTAACTTTTTTAAAAACAAAGTTTCTTAAAGCGTATAATTCTTCATGTAACAATAGGGTTTACTTTGTCAAACTTTAATTTTAATTTTAGTCTCACAACCAGACAGCTTTACTACTAAAGTGAGAAAGAAAATGAGGACAACCGTTTCAAAGATGGCCTCACTTTCTTTAACAGAGAAAAAAGAAAATGCAGGTTTGTTACAAAAAATAAAAATTTTGAAAGAATCAACTAAGTAGTGGTCGAGTGGCATGCATGCTCGGCTGGTCATGGGTTCGAATCCATTGAAGGAAATGATTTGTTACATGGGCCCGGGGCGTCCCTGATTGCACCAAATGGGTACTTAGCAATAAATAAAGATGGCTGCATAATGTGTGGATGCTTCATCATTTGCCAACATATCAGCATGGTCTGTGGACTCAACAACCTTCTTTGAAGAAGGAGCATCTCTATATATAAGACAATTGTTTTTTAAAAAAATGTAGTTCCTATCAACAATCATGTGCAAAAGTATATTGGATTTTTATAGTGTTAAAACATTCTCATATTAATATTTTTCATGTTTTTTTCCTTTAGAACTTAAACAAGATAATTAATTCCTTATTACCGTTTAATATTAAACACCTACAGGCTCAGATGAAAGCTCTCACAGTGAGATCAATCGTAGGCCTTCAGATAAGAGTGATAAAGGAACACCCCTATCAAGGAGTCCCAATACAATGAAGAGACGACAGAACTCATGTAAGCTACTTTCTTTCTTCTAAAATCAATGTTTTATGTTGTTTTTTTTATTGTCTCCTGAAAATAATTGGCTATATTGTTTGTAAAATTTTAAGAATGCATTAATTTCAAATTTCAAATTTTAACTCATGCTCATACATAAAATTAATTTAGGGATAATAATCATCACATTAAATTTTCTCAAACACTTATATTGTATAAATGTTTAACATTACAGAACAATTATTTATTCACTAAAATGATCATAACATTTTGAATATAGGCATGTAACCATTTTTATTATGTTTTAGATGATTGCACATATTTTTTTTTAGTTATCATTGCCTTTTGTTTTATTATTTGAAAAGATCTTTATTTAAGAAGAATTAATTTTCCAATATCATATTTGAGGTTCATAATTTTAGGAATCTAATATAAATATTCAAGATCTTTATTTTGTTTTTTAAAGAACAATACTTTACGGAATCACATCTTCTATGAATGTAATGAATTTTAAACAAAATACTTTTAAAAATAATCCATATCAGTGGTTTTTGAGAGAAATCTTTTTTTATGAATAAAAAGGCTAATTTTTCACCTTTACATATTGTAATGCTGTGAATTTATCTTATGTGTTTTTTTTTTTAAAATTAATACGGTTTTTATTTTTTACTTTCAATAAACATACCTGTGTGCTGTTAGATTTACAAACACTTTTGCATGAGCTATTAATGATTTCAATGTCTTTAAATGGTGAAAACTAGCTCAACCAAGTGAACGCTTCAAGATGGATGCTTTGAGTTCATTGTCTATATCAAGTGGTAACATAATTTTGATTGTGCTTTTTATAATACTTTATATCAGATGGTAACATACTTTTGATTGTGCTTTTTATAATAAAATATTAGAAAACTCTAATTATTTAAATTCAAATCAATAAGAAATGAAATAAAATTATCATTGACATTTATCAAAGACTACTAAAATTTAAAAGTGCTACACAATGTAAACCTCTAGAGCCAGGCTGTGATGTTTCTTCACCCCCATGTTTTTTCCCTTTTGAAGATTCAAGCCCAAATGATTTACCTTACTGTTTTAAAGCCCTTAGCCGCTGGGGTTTAGTTTAAAAATACCAAGTGTACAGAAGAAAGTTAATATCTTTAAAGATTTTTTTTGACATTTAAAAAAAAATGTATTCAAAAGTTATTCAAAATGCATTTTGTCTTGATTGAAATATGGGGCCATTCATAACTTAAGTCACACTATTTTTGACCATTTTTAACTCCCCCTGTCACAAATCTCGGACCTCCCCCCCCCCCTAAAGTGCGTTGCACTTTTGTACAAAAATATATTTTTTATTAACAAAATAATTAAAATTTAACATAGAACACATGGCCGGACACCCCCCTCCCCCCTGTCACAAACTGTCACACTTTATTACACCCCCTCCCTCCTCTGGAGCGTGACGTTCTTTATGGACGGCCTGTATGATGTCTCATTACTTGTCTTCATTTTATTTCCATTTGATATTTTTTTGGCATTTGTGTAAATTTAAACAGTTGCTTCATTTTTAATTGATCAAAATGAAGTAAAAAAATCATTTTCTAAATATTTTTATAGAAGGCCATAGTATAACATTTACTTAAAGTCCTTATTCACATCAAGAGAGAAATTTATCAGTGTTAATATTAATATTTAATATATAGGAAATATAAATGTTTAGCACTGTAAATTAATTATTTTATTCTATACAAAAGTTGATTTACCCATCAGTAGCTTGATTTTACCAAAGCTCATGCTCAACCTTCATTTCGTCTAAGAATTGGATATTTTATTTATAGCAAAAAGTTAGATGTTAACACATACATTTTTTTAATAAAAGCAACTTGTTTCAGAATATATTCAGGCTAAGAATAATAATTCCATGTAAATAGATTTAAATCTTATTTAAATTTTTTAAAATGTTATATTAAAAAGATTATTACCTTTTCTATCATACTAGTTTTTAAATTTATACTTGTCAGATCACAGCATGGACCTCCTTGCCCCACCCCAGCCACCAAGCAGAACCAACAGTAGTTCAAGTTTTTTTCTATCTGAAGATGAAGAAACTCATGGAAGGTGAGTGTTCTCTTCAAAAGGCCTTAAATTAGCAATTTAAATCTTTTATTAGAAATTCCTTTTCATGCAAAAATTAATTATTAAAGTAAATTATTTGAATTCTTTTCATTATAAAATTATGTTTGTTTGTTTTGGTTATTCAGATTTATTTGTTAAACTTAATTTAAAATAAATAATTTTTTCTTTTGCATTTTATAATTGCATTTTGACATTTTGTATGGCATTTACATTGAGCATTTCAGTATGAATAATCTTTTTGTATTTAAGGTTGCATACTTTCTATTTTTGTGTTTGTAAACACATTAGATCTAGAATTAAAAATTATTTAAGACCTTGTTTAATAATTATTTCCCAGTGTTTCATCTGCAACACCTGATCGCCCCCCACGAGAAGGTGATGATATCACAACTATTTTAGGCCCTGGCCAGATTGCACCTAAACCTTCAGCTGGTTGGTTTTATGTCTGAGTCAATTACATTAGGAATGAGGGGCTTTTGATTTGTCTTATTCTTTATAGTTTACATTTTGTTGTTTTTTTTAAAGAGACAACAAATCAAAAATTTATTTGATGAAAATATTTATATATGCATTGCAAGTAATATGCCTAATTCTATGTTAAAATCAGATTCTATTCTAAAAGTCCTCATGAACAAATTTATATAATTATCTGGAAAAAAATATTACACTGCTATGTAATATAAATGACTTTCAATCTTATTATATGAACTGAGAAATTTTTTCCTATAGAAACTACTGTGTGTGGAGATATTAAACTAGGCTTCACAGTGTCTAAAGGCCAACTTGAAGTGGATATTGTCTGTGCAGCAGGACTTCATAAATCTGGCCAGACACAGCCACCAGGTAGACAAAAAGTTGTCACATAGATATTTTAAAAAGAAAATGCAACTTTAGGATGAAAAAAGGGATCTGCATCTTGTTTCCAATACCCTTTTTATCAAAGCTATTCTATTTCCTTTGATGTTTTCCCTTTACTATAGAAACATTTGATATACATGTATTACTTGTACATGTATTTATATACATATTGTAGAGTTTTTTTTCAATTTTGTCTTTAAATTTCAGATACATATGTTAAAACATATTTAGTGGAAGGAAAAAAAGTCATACAGAGGAAGAAAACCTTGGTTGTGAAGGCGTCTTTTGATCCAGTTTATCGGAAGAAAATTAAATACTCAGCTTGTAATGTCCATGGCAGAATAATGAAGGTATGTCAATTAGCAACTTGCAACTAAAGTTAGGAATAAATAAAATAATCCTAAACTAAAAGACCTAATACTAATTGAGAAGATGGCATATTGTCGGGGAAGCTATGTACATATGTTCTCATGCAGCTAGTGTTTATGAACCTCATTAAATTCATTTTCTCTATCCAATAAATATAAATTTTTTAAAGAGTTTACATGTTGCCCTCATCGTAAGTCTGGAGGTTAATATGAAACAGTTTGAAATTTTTACATTTGTAAGATAAATCCTATTTTAAAAGATATAAAAATCAAAGTAATCTTTGTTATCGTTCTCAGAAATGTATTTTTGCAAAAAGTAAGCATTTGTGTTGAGAATTTTTTTTATTAATGCGTACTAAAACTATTTAATTTATGCTTAAATTCATTGAAGAGTCCCTTTAAAAATCAATTCTTAAAAGTAAAGATGTACTTAAATTTTAAAAATATAATGAATTACATTATCATCAGATCGACATATGGGAACGAGCTGGGAGCTTTGAGAAAAAAGCTTGCCGTGGTGAAGTCTTAGTACGACTTGATGGCCTTGACCTCTCCAAACACACAGTTGCCTGGTACAAGTTGTTCCAGATCAACTCAACAGATTATGGTTCAGATGAATTCCTTAACTCCTGGTGATTCTTTGACCCTATCATCCATTACCTGAAACTTTCAAAGTCCTTAAACAAAGTGTATTTTGACAACTGCTTGCTATTATCACTGTAAATTTTATTTTACAAAATATTTCTCTAAAGAAATAGTGATTATATTTTTCTACCACAGTGAATGCAGCTAGCTCAAGCTTCTAGACAATATGGCAGGAATCAATTGTGAGAATGTCTCAATGTTCAATGAGATATAAACTGGATGTTTTAAAGTATAACTATAACTCAAATGACAATTAGTGTAAACTAATTTTTTTAAAAGGATGGCTCATTTCATTATGAAGCCTCCACCCAATGCAGCTTGATTTCATAGTACCATGTGAACTGCTGTTAATGTGCTCAGTCTTTAAGAGTGGCATTTTTATAATTATATGCAATTGGGTTTTCAGTGTCTTTAACATGGATGTTTGTTAGCTATTCTGTGGCAAGGATTTGTTATTAAATCTTGAGCCTCAATAGAATTAATTTTCTAAATTTTTGTATAGTATGAAATATGGTTTTGGTATGTATTTTGTTTTTTATTTAATTAAACTTGCAATGTTAAATGTTTATACTTTGGGAAATTGATCCCCTGTTGTTGTACTTAGCTACTGATTTTATTCCTTCATTTGGATACAACTTCCCTGGAGTCATTTCTTATCTCATCTGTTACAGACCCTCCTATACAGAAGATTATCATGTATGCTAATGTATAGCTTAATCTGTCTCTTGACTTCCTTTGTTTGATGTTTTAAGAAAGTTAACTGTCATGATTATCAGTTTAGGTGCAAATTTATGTTGTTCGAACGATATCTAAATGGCATAGTTTAAGGAATTGGCTCTGAATGAAATTTTGTAAAATCTAGAATTTTGAAAGAAAATTATGTTTTTAAAATAAAATCTTGCAAGGGTTAATTAACTGCTTGGAGACTTCACTTTTGCTAGATGAGCATTTAGCACCTCTGTCATCATACACTTACTTGTGATTGCCAACAAACCATATAAAAAAGTGTTACATATAACTTCTTACTATTTTTTTTTGGACACCAACTAAGACTGCTTACTAGTTGCTATTTAGGATTCTCTTATTTTATAAACTAATATGATGAGAGTGCTCATCATTGAATGCGACGGACAAACAACAATAATTTTATTAACTAGAAATTTTGTTATATTACATCAAAGCATGTTTTAAAATCTCTCATTAAAAGAAATCTACATTCTTTGTATTCTTTCGGCAAATAGCCTGTCTTAAGAAAACAAATAGTTAATGGTGTATTTAAATCCCAAGGAAAAAAAACAAAACCAAACACTTATTTATAATGAATCATTGAAAAAAAAACATACACAACCATAATTCCTCTTTTATTTAAAATTAATTTTAAAATTTTACTTTTGAAACAAGCAGCCAGTAAAAAAGGAAACTAAATCAACATAATACAACAGATAAATGGTTTTGAATATAAAGGCTTTATTTAACTGTTAATGTTTAGAATATCTTTAGGTAAAAAAGAAAAGATACACATAATTTTGTCATAAATTTAGCTTACACTTTCATTTGCAAGATTCCTTTAGCTCCATCAAATGTTTGACTTGAATACTACCCTTCCAGAGCATGTGTTACTTACAGATATCGTAGACAATAATCAAAGACGGTGGTACAGTAGTTTTTGGTGCAAGTCTGTGTGTATCTATATTGTTTTACTGTCATCAGCATTATATCTGCAATTTTATTAGTTAACCCTAACTAAACACCATTTCCCAGTCAGGGTTAAACCAACCGAGCATTGCTCAACCCAAAAATTATAAATAAATATCCATCATTATTGCTGATGGACACATTTATAATTTTCATTGACAGGAAGTTGTTTTTTGTTTTGTTGTGTTTTTGGTTGTTGTTTTGCTTACTCTGGGAATGGAAATGATTTAAATGCAAGTTTATTTAACATATATAAAATTTAATTTCATTATAAGGCAAGCAGAAGTTGGTGTACACATGTCAAATCCTCTTGCTACTGAACTGATTCATTCCAGAAAAGTTATGAATGAGACTAATGAGAGACAAGTTATCCTAATTTGTAAAAATCATTTTAAAAAATCTGGTCAGACTATTTTTTTGGGAGGAAGGGGGTTGCTCTGCTTACATTAAAATGAACTGATCACATTTTGATAATGATTTAAATGTTTATGTACAGAACAATGTTTGTTTCATTGTATATATAAATATAATATGTATCAAATCACTCTTGTGTGCCTTTGTGCTTGTAGTCTTTTGAAACTTAATCAATTTGTTTTGGGGTGTTTTTTCATTCACTTTTCTAAATTGTTATAATAAGCATGTTATGTATCTACATTACTTGTCTTATCTATACAGATGCTCTTCTTTACAGAAAATTATTGCGTCCTCAGACCATACCAGTCTGTTGGCAAGTGATGTAGCATTCACAGGCCACGGCTGAGAGGCTTCCACGCATCACCCAGCCACCTTGGTTTTTCTAGCTAGTGTTAGGTACCCATTCGGAGCTGGGTGGACTCAGGGACACCCTTGGTCCCGGGAACAAATCCTTGCATTCACATGGATTCAAACCCGTGACCATCAGTACGCCAACCAAGCAGGCATGCCACTTGACCTATGACCCCCTTTCAGTTATTTATTCATTCAGTCTGTTTATAAATAAGCTATTTCTGTTTTATTCATGTCAATCTCAAGTTGTACAGGTAATAGCATTTTTTCTACTGTCATTCACTTAAATACAATGTAAGCCAATCATCAATTAAAATAACTGTTAAAATATATAAAATTGATCACATTACCATGCTATTTTCTTTGATCTTGCATCTTTTGGATCATGACAATCTGGCTAAACCACATATAGACAAAATAAAAACTGAGAGGGCTGATTTACCTCATCAGTAAACAAAATGTCAGAGTTTTAAGAAATAAAAAAAATATTGAAACATAGCAGATCATCATTTATCATAACCAAAACAGATGATTAATTCCATATCTGATGTGGCATAAAAATTAATTTCTAATTTTTTAAATTAAGTCATAATGAAATATATTTTAAAACACAAAAAATGGGAAAATTTACTTGGTGAACTTGGTGTAGGTATAACATGGTAAAATGGAATTTTTAAATATTTTTTTTTCAAACTTAAATTATTGGCAGTCATTTGAAAGAATACATCTTGCTGCTCATGTCTTGATCTATGAAGAAAATTAAATTTCTAGGAATTGAACAAGATATAAATTTGGACTGAATATTAAAATTCTATCAGTGCTAGGAGTGCTGGACACATGGTCCAGAGAAATGTCTGGGGACACTGCCAGTGATCCTCTGCTTACAGAGGTAGCAGAAATTGCTTTTACAGTTCCAGCATTTGATGTGGTTGTTGTTGTCTCTGCCTTTCAGGTTGACCTGTTTGCACATTGGGCAGTAGCAGCGTTTGTTTGCCATGTCTGGGTTCACCTCCAACTGGGCCTGTATACGAAGCAAAGCCTGTTGAAAAACAATAACATAGATATTATGGGGGGAAACTGTACATTTTATTCTGCTCCCAAAAAAAAGGGAAACAAAACTGAAAATAAAGTCATCGACTTAAATTTCTTTTACTACTCATGCTACTCTTCAAACCAAACTAGTATATTCCCAAACAAAAGGCTCAAAAATGTATATTTATGTTATCAGAATACCTGAGTTCAAATTAGTTTTAAAAATAAATCAAGGTGTAAGGTGAAAAATGAATATTGATAAATATTTTCACAATTTTAAATCTAAATACTTATATTAGGGCTGTTAACGATTGATTAATTGGTAATCTCTAACTTTTGAAAAATAAACAATTAAATAATTGTTAACTTCGATTAAAGCCAAAAATTTAATATCATGTTGTCATAAGTAACAGTTATTAAACGTTCTTGTTGAAAATCGAAATAAAACCGGAATGTCTTCTTTGTATGACATCTTTTAGCCAACAATGCAAACAGACAAGTGTATTCACATTATTTGGTTCAAGTGATGACCAGCTGAGCTGAACAATCGTTCACATAGTTTTAGTTTGTCTCAGCTGAAGTTTTTTTTATACTGTAGTGGATGTTTGGTTTGCAGGTGATAACTAAGCAAAGTGTTAGAACCACGGTAGCAATATTCCTTTTGAGCAGCGTGACTGCACAGATATTTGATAGACGCCACATAGGAGTTAAGAATTACAGCAAGCAAATTTTGTAAAATTTTGCAAAAAAATTGGACGTTGTGTAACTTAGCACTTAGCACACCAGTTTTTTTAACTTTGCACACGGACCAACGAAGCTTAGACTTAGAGGGAAAAATGTATTTCTCTCAATGAACACAATAAAACTGTATCAAAATTTTTAACAGTCACGTCAGTCAATAGTTTAAAACCAAAATGTTTGTGTAATCGTCCGTAAATTAGCGCATCCGGGCAAAACAGCGACTGTCAAAACAGCGACTGTGTCAAAACAGCGAACGTCAAAATAGCGACTGTATCAAAACAGCGACTGTATCAGAACAGCGACTTTATTCTTTTGCTTGTGATAATGCAGGTTTTTTTTGTAGAGAAGGGACAATATAAAATTAAATACAATCAACTGGAGGTGTGTATAAATAAATGTTGGTGTTTTAAAGAGTGCATTAAAGAGTGCATACACAGTGTCAGGTCATACGGGCCCAGCGGCTTGAACGATATTGTCCGCTATGCGGTGTTAGTAACTATTTAATAACTTTATATACTGACAACTTTGTACATCTTATTACAATTCAGTTTTTATGCTAGGTAGGTCTACACAAGAAAGAGAAGTGAATTATAGGGCGCAGGTTTGTGGTGGTTTCAGTGCCTGCGAGGTTCGCCATTCATGTCAACACCTTAATAACAAATTGTTTTTTTTATTTCATCATTAGATTTTGATTTTACGATGAAAAGCGTAAAACCACTGGAAAAAAATATTTATAAAAAACCAATGATAAATTTGGTCCTTTCTAAGTATGTTTGGCATGGGAGTGGAGGGAAGATTGACCTTTATGTTATAGTGTAATGTATACCTAGGGTTGTGGCGAGTGTTATGGGAAAGGTAAATAATGGAATGAGAGTCAGAATGACTTTAGGTACCTTTACAAAGGACTATCTGACCACGTGGCATTTTTATTGTCCTATTACATCGCCACTTTGATCAGGGTGGAGAGATCGATTGAAGTCTACTGAGACCAGGCACTGTTAGTTGGCTGGCCCATGTTACATCAATACATGTTACGAGGGCTAGACTAAGCGACGACCACAGGTCAATCTTTGCTGGCGAGATTTATGGGAAATGTAAATAAAATGACGGGGGGTAGAGTGAATCTACGTACCTTTATCTGACCACGTGACGTTTTCATTGTCCGATTACATCGGATCGGGTGTGCTTAGCTGGACGTTGACAAGGATACCGGGTATATGTGCATGCTCGCTAACAACAGGCTGATGATGATTTACTTAATCTGAAAAACCAAGCCACTTACACACGTCATCATTTCACTGACTGCTAGCTAACGAGAGAAAACTAACTGCATATATCAGTCGTGATCAAACCTCGGTTTAGACAATGAAGAGGGGTCAAAAAAGGTGTCAAAAAAGTTTAGAACCACTGTGTTAGGTTTACGGTTGGACCATAATAGCTTTGTGGTGAAGTCGCTGTTTTGATACAGTCGCTGTTTTGATACAGTCGCTGTTTTGATACAGTCGCTGTTTTGAAGTCGCTATTATGACGGTCGCTGTTTTGACACAGTTGCTGTTTTGAAGTCGCTGTTTTGACGGTCGCTATTTTGACAGTCGCTGTTTTGAACCCGTGCCGTAAATTAGTTTATAATTATCGGCAGAAATATTTTACTTTTTGACTTCCAGTACATCTATAGGTGGTGGGTCAATTAATCATTAAAAAAAATTATAATTGCTAAAAGTTTTTAAAGATTAAGTTAATTGAGAAATTAATAATTAACTTTCGAAAAATTAACGATTAATTTAAGCCAAAAATTAAAGTCTATGATGTCATAAGTAACACTTATTAAATATTCTTGTTAAAAAATCTAAATAACACTGGAATATCTCCTTTGTATTTCATCTTTTAACCAACTACGCAAAAAGACAAGTATGTTTTCATCAATGTAGTGGGATAATGGATTCAGGAACTTTTATCTCCATTTTGTAATGAAGTAATTCATCAGAAGAGCTGTCATTATTGTCTGTCTCTGATTGAGACTCCATTACTGCCATTAACTTAATACGCTTTTCATTTGCTTTGATAAGTAGGTAAAGTATTAGAACCATCATAGGAAAAGTTAAACAACACTTTGAACATTCCCGTCAGTCAATAGTTTAAAACCAAAATGTTCATGCAATCAACAGGAAATTTATTATTTATCTGCGTTATTTTTAAAAAATGTGTTTTTACTTTTTGACTTCAAATAATTTGGTATCGATTTGTCGATTAATCATTAAAAAATAATTTAAGCCTTAAACTTTTTTAACCATTAATCGAGAAATTAATAGTTAATTTCCGCAGCCCTAATATATATATATATATGTGTATATATATAATAGTTAAATTATCATATATCTTATATATTACAGACACTTCTATATGCAGATTATGCTTTAAAATATCTTAGTCAATGTTTACAGCCAGAAACAACCTAATAGGTCTTCAATAATTTATTTCAAATCTTCAGCTCAAATAGTGTTAATTGTGGCTGTGATAAAGCAGTTGATGAGGATGTTAGAAGATTATAGTGGCTGCCTAATTTTTACTCACATCAGGAGGCAACCTGAGAGGCACACGAACTGCTGCAGGCTCAGTGTTCGGAAAAAGATTACATGAACCATTTTGGAAATGTGAGTAGCCATCAATTTTCTTGCCACAGACCCAGCAGAAATAAATGCCACATTTGCATGTTATTTTGTTACAGCTGAAAAGGGAGAATGAAAATGTAAACACTAATTGAGACTGGAAATTCATTGAAACTAGATAGATTAAGTTGGAACCATAATTACTGATAACTTTTTATTTTAAATACTTAATTCAAACATGATTACAAATATTTAAATTAGATCTTTTTAAAATAAAAACCTTTTTTTTTTACTGGCAACAATAAATTGGGGTATGTCAGGGAAACATGATAGGTTAATAGGGTTTTTCCAATTTGTTCATGTTTATACTAGTCTGTTGGGGGGTGCGCAATGTATTGAACACTATGACGTAACATGAGAAGATATGTTGTGAGAAGGTGGCTTAAGGACTGTTAGGAGTTGATAGTCTGTTAGAACAGTGCTTCTAAAACTTTTTAGTATGGCGGACCTGAGAATATTTTTTTTATTGTTCTGGGGAACGGTGCACTATTTTGCCCATACTGACTTGGTAGTGAAATTTAATTTATTTTATTTAATTTGTTTCATTTTATGAGCTGTTTCCAAAAAAATTGTCATATTCTATAGGGTTGGTATAAATGTTTGCTAATGAAGGTTTTATTGCCCTTTCTTTATAACTTCTGCGCCGTCAGATGTCCTAAGGACCGGGACCGCTCCGCTGACCACCAGTTTGAGAAGCACTGTGTTAGAAGATTGCTGTTGTGTATGGAAGGACATTGTTGGATGATATTAAACTTATGAACGTGCTGATGGTGTTTTAGCCTGTCCTTGTTGGTCATATAATATACGCAGAACATCGACTTAACAGGCTACTTTACAATTTGGGTCACTTTTAAGCAACATTATTATATATACTGTATTCAATCCTTATGTCTCAGATAGTAATGAGGTGGCTTGTAGTAAATTATATCAACCTCTATAGTTGTTATAAGATAGTTAACTGCAAGAAGAGCCCTTGTGATCTTACCCTCCAATTTTCTCTATTTTTATTTTACAACTGGGGCATGGTTTTGTGTTGGCCTTAAGCAGATCGTTAGCTTCTTTTTCCTGCTCTAATTTCCTCCTGAGCTCTAGAAACCTGTTCTGTTCAGCTTCTGAGAGGGAGCCTCTTCCTTGCATCTGCTGCTGGAGATCTTCCAAGACCTCATCAGTTGTTTGGCATTTCCGACCCTAGACAGAGAACTCATATTTAAAGATGTGTGGCAGAGTGGACAACCTTTCTTTTTTATAACCTTATTTGACTTTTCAAAAATTAATTTTTTTTTTTAAGAATAAGAATTAAAGAAAGTTTACTTTAAATACAGTGGTACCTGAGTATACATCCTTAATCCATTTCAGACCCTTGGACGTATACCAAACATATTTTTTTACATAACAAATAAAAGGTAATTGATTCATTCGTTCCCATGAAAAAATCAGATTGTTATTTAGATATTATAGATATATTGAGGTGTTTGTATAATATAATTTAAACACTGCTTAATACTAAAATATATAAATAAAAAGAACTCAGACAATTTCTTTTTTTTTCTGATGAAAAGAAATTTTTCAATTTTCTCTAATGTCCCTGATTTTCATTTTGAAATTGATTTCACCCCCTTTGCAATATTAGCCGATTTAATAACATCTTTGTTTTTCCACAATCATAGAAATCATCGTTCTTGGCATTCGGTATGCTGCAACTAAGTCTTGGACATGCATGCAACTTAAATCCTTTTCAACAATCTCTAACTCCACCTCCATGGTGATCCTAAACATTTTGTTCCATGCTTAGCTCTTCTCTTTAACTTTATTAGAACTCATGGTAAGTGAATTCACTAAAAATTTAAGACAAACACAAAAATCATGGGACAATCTACAGTTATTAAACAAGTCATTCACTGTATGGTAGCAACTGGGGTATTAACACAAAAGTATTGCGCTGTGATTCATACAAGACACAGCTGTGCGATGTGTCATTTTTATTCATGCAATTTCTAGCACACAGGTCTTCTAAACAAAGTTCATATATCAAGCAAAATGTTTTTTTAATTATCCTGACAGATTTTTGCGTAAGTCTTAAAACTTCTATTAAGGACTCTTTATATGATTATATATCCTGTATTATTTTTATCAAATTCTTTTTAATGGAATGTTTCAAACTAATTTTAACTTGTCAACACCTGTCAAAAAGTATTTCTTGAATAACTAATAAAAATAACTGATTCCTTGATAGAAATCTGAGTAATCATTCTTGGGCTGATCCAAGAATTGATATGATACGTTCATCTTCTTGGAAATATTCATAAAACCTTATATCTTCATAACCTAGGTATCCCCATCCTGGACACATGATGGACAATAGTTCTAACACAAAGTAATATGCCTTAAAGAAAAGTTTCTTTATTTGCCTTAAGTTTAACTAAATTTAGCATCAATCTGGTGATATGTGAAGCAGTAATGACTTTGATTAACCTGGTGCCAGCCTCGGTTACATTCAGTGCAGAAAGCATAGTAACACACAGTACAGTGAGCAAGGTGCAGCTCCTCCTCAGCCTCGGCAATAACCAAACTGTTGCATCGTGGGCAGTAAACTGTGTCGGACATGGCATCGAGGGTTTTCTGAGAGTAAAAAAATAAGGATTCTGTTGAGAAGAATGAGGAACTCTCAACTTTAAAAAACAACAAATTTGAAGGAATCATGATCATGAACAGTTCAATACTTATGGTTAAATAGTAAGCTGAATTTGGCTAGTAAAATGTCATTTGATTGATTCATTTTGTTGACATCTTATATGTGCAGAAAAATTGTATTAAATATCTTTAAAAAAAAAAATAATGAAAAAGAAAAGTATGCTATACCAATATCAATCTAAAATATTAATCAGAGCATTTAAATTATATTAAATTTTCCTCAACAAGAAAGTGAGTATGTAATTGGGATTCTGGGGGAGGGGGGAAATGAGGGGGGGGGGGCTTTACTATAACAATAGAGTATTCAGTTAGCCATTGAATTTACACGACACTTGATATGTTAACTTCAAACAATTTTTTGAAACAGAATCAAAGAAAGAAACATAATTAAAACATAAAACTAAACAAGAAATTAGAAATGCCCAGTGCTTTTTTTTCTCGCATAACGCGCAGAACAGCGTTTCGGCACCTTTTTTCCCATTATTGCCTGGAATGCTTTTTCAGGTTGCGTTCCAACACCTTTTTATTTTTTTTATAGAAAAAAAGCACTGGAAATGCCTACAGGTCATTCAAAGTGTCTTGCATTTTGTTGGAGGGGGAGGGAAGAGGGCATGGACTTATCTTAGAAAAAAATGTGTGAATACAGAAAGAAGGTAAAACATAAATCTGCCAAATAATGTGATATCATTAATTGATTAATATTGAGTCAACAAGGAACTTGATGTAATTTTAAAAAAACCTTTCACAAAAATTAAATACATGTATGTTAATTTTTTAATTTGAACAATTAAAAAATTAAGATCTGGATGATAGTTAATACCTGTAAACTTCTGTTATTCTGCACAAGTAAACAACTAAAAATTGAGAAGGTAAGTGTTTTATCATGTCACACTTATATGTCACTGATAAAAATAATAAATGACAATATTCACCCAAAGAAATTTTCTTTTCATGGCCTTTACTTGTTTAAAAATATTCTAGTCTAAACTTTGCTGTGTAACATTAAGATCCATACTGTTAATGCTTAAATAATTTATTACTAATTTATTATTATTATTACTTGCAGCAAAAGTTTCTCCCATCTTTTGTAAGCCTGAGAACTCAAGACAGCCTGGACTATGTAAGGTGGAATCAAAGAATTACATCCCTTTTCAGGACATCTGTGTTTTAAAAAAGTTTAAAATAAATTTATCAGTAGAATGGCTTGACAGTAATTCTGATTGGGGCATACTGATTTTCAAATTATAGACCATATTTATAAAGTTTAAAAAAAAGATTATTTTATAAATACTTCACCATTGTCACTGTTTACAACATACAACATATATGACATACAATGGCTTAGGAAGGTGGGTATGGATGCATTAAATCCACTCTGTGTGACAATTTTTCCTTTTAATTAAAGGGAGCACTTTTAGCCAATTGAACAGTATTTTTTTTTCAAAAGAGCTTTTATATTCATTTGTTAAAATAATATAATGTTTAAATTTTAAGGGAAAATGTGTATTACATTTTAATGGAAAGAAAATAAAAGTGTAAAAACAATAATAGAAAATTGGATTTGATTGAAATAAATCTAGACCTAACTAAAAAAAATACACCAATGTAAATATTTTTATAAAATGGAAACTTTTCAAGCTGTAGTTTTTTTTATTTTATCGACAAAAGAGATAAAATGCTCTTTTTAACAATATTATATTGAAAGTGAGTAAAAAAGAAAAAACTAAAATATCCACATAAATGTTGATGTCCTTTTTAGTTTGGGGTTCTCAAATAAAACTGATTTACAATAAAAATTACTTTAAAAAATTATCAAAAATTTCTTTTTTAGTAAAATATTAGGTTAATGCTCCAGTTGATTTTCAAGTAAAACTTTAGTAGACCTACCTTAGAGCCTCCACTGTTCCATCTCTAACGTGTAATTCACAAAACTCTTTCATGCAGTCATGGCAGAAGATATGATGACATTCAAGTATTTGGAAAAACTGCACACCTGGCTTTTTGTCACAACACAGTTGACACTCATGTATGTTTTGACAAAACTCAATGTCTAGTTGCTCTTGGTTATATCTACAAGTTATAATATTTCATAGACAAGAATGTTTGATTCAAATTTAGTGATGCTCACTTCACCATCATTTCATAAAACAAATAAAGACAACATAATAATTGTTCACATTAATTTTTTTTTCCCATGAAAACATAGATAAAGCAATGAAATAGAGAAATAAAAAATCAGTTAAATTCCAGTCATTTAAAAAGTTGTTAAAGAAATGAAATAAATAATTTTTGTATGGTATACAAAATTAGCTATAATTTTTTTTTTAAAAACTCACTCTTAACTTTTGTGACAATTAAAACTGACCTCTTCATACAAGCAATCACTTGACCGATGTCTTCCTGCCAAGGAACATCCTCACCATAGTTAGAGCTTACATCATCATCTGAAATTGATGGTCCCAAGATCAGGTGGTCAGCGATTCCTAAATGACTGAATGATGCAAAGAAATTTTTGTTAAGCAAATAAATGATAAAATGTTGTAATGTGCAACAGAAGTTAATTAATGTGCACTATTCTGTGTATGATAATTTTTCATTATTTTTTTTATTTAGAATAGTCAAATCTTAAAATTTAATAGAAATATTTTAAATAGAAAAAACACAAACGATAGATAAGTTGCAATATATGTTATGTAGAAGTTTCCTTCAACTGTCCATACAGCTATTTCTCATTTATAAATAACCTATCGTGTTTTGTAAATATGGAATTTTTTTTAATGATGCCATGAGATGAGAAAAATCAATATAAAATGTACCTCAGTAAGTTATTCTCAAGCCAATTTATCCATGTGTATACTACAGGCATTTGACTGCCTTCATCCCACAACTTGATCAAAGCTTGATGCAAACTCTCTAACTGTGCCTGTGTCAGCCAAGGACAACTAAGATGAAAGATGGGTGGGTCTGATGATGGGTATGAGGATGGGAATGTTATGAAAAGGTTTAAGGGAGATAAATATTTTACATAAAATGATCCCTTCCAATTTCGACCTGCAAAAAAGAGAAAGAAAAATCAAGCTAAAATAATAATATTTTCAATCTACTTATAAACATAACACATATCTTATAAACCTGTTATTTCTGATATGAATTTAATCAATGCTACTGTCTGTTTGTTTTTTCCATTAGTGGCATTTTATTAATTTTTTAAATGAAATGTTCTTACAATCAGATGTATGATTTCTGTTTAAATTTTGTATTCTTTATTATTTCTGACCGCAATTTATTTTTGATTATTACTACTTAAACTATTTAACTGTTGATTCTCCACAAAAGACCTTAGGTGCTCTCAACTCAAAAACTTAATATTGGTTCCTAAATCAAAGAATGTCCCTTCTACATCATCAAAGTACTAATATACTCCAGCCCTGTATTACTATATTTTTCATATATAGGAAAATGCACAATTTAATAAATAGTATTCCATCAGAATAAATTAACACTTCATCCTAATAAAATGATTCAATCAATACTGCTCTATAAGTTAATAGTACAAAACAAATAGCTATTTTGAAGTAATGATTTTTTATTTTGTAAAAAAAAAACCAACATACATTTAAACAAATATGTATTCCATAAACACTTGAGTTCTTATAAAAAATAATGATCAAGAAGAATGCTTATATTGCATGATTGGTGTTTGTGTTTATAAAGGAATTAGGGTTAAAAGTGATCATTTTTTTGTGTATGAAAATCACACTAACAACATTAACTAATGTAAATAAAATATACAATACATTTTTTGAAAAACTGACCTGAACAAGATCTATTAAATTGGATTTCATAAGATAAGTCAGGTGGTTTAGCTTCAGACACAGCTGCAGCCATTTCATTCTCTTGCACTACAGGCAATGCAATTTCCACATGTATTAAATCACACACAGGTTGTGGGCAAACAGCTACCTGAGTAATAGAAGACATTCAATGTTTAAGGGCTTTATTCTAGATAAGTTGAGTATCAAAATTACATAAACATAAAGAATGACATCCTTTATATTTTAAATTATTCTTCATAAAAAGATCCTGCACATCATCCTATCTGCCTATTCATTTGTCCCTTTTTATTCTATTTTTAAAAAAATACGTTATCTACTAATTTTGATTTCAATATTGAGTATTTCAACATGTTCAGATTTTTTCTACATGAGCTTTAATTAATTTACAAGAAATAGAAAATTAAAGTATTTGCACTAATCAGTTAAATTAAAATATAAATAAATTAGCACTACATAAGTAGTAACTGCAAACCATCATCAGATTTTACATCATACTCACAAGCATAGCAAACAGACAATTTTTATGAATGTCTGCTGTAGCTAATAATTTAATTTTTTCTTTATCTTCTGTATTAAAAATAGATTGCAAAGCTGTGATCTGAAAAATAAAATAAAAAATAAAATAAAATACTAACTAAACAATTAGTATTTTTAATAATTTCTTATCAGACTTCTTTATAAGCAAAGTAAGCTTTTGCTTTATGATTTATACTGAACAATTCTCTGGACATGAAACATTTGGCATTAGCTTGACTTGGTGAGTATAACAGTTTAATATTAAATTAATTTCTCTGCTTTTGAATGTAAACAAATTTATTTAATTTATATAGTATGTTCCTTGACTCAGTATTGGTCTGTTTAAAGATTATATTTATATTTAAAAATACATTTTATTTTAAGATATGTGAGCTCACCTCATTTGATTGCTCCTCTAAATTGTTAGCAAAGTCTGAATCTTTAAATGTTGGTTCCAGTCCCAAACTATTTTCTTTCTCCATAGTGATATAAAAATTATAATAGCTTTGTCTATTTTTAAAAAAAAAGATTTTTCCTTAAAAACAAAAGAAAACTTGTATTTTAAAAAAAAGTAATTATGTAACATATTAATTATGTAAAAATAAATGCTTGAGTTTTCTTCAAAATCTTCATATACTGATTTAATTAAAAATTATTATATTTGATAAGCACATTATCTCCGGGTTGAATAGTTGAAGGTTGTACGTAGTGTTTCTTATCAGCATAGTGCTTCATGGTAGATTTTGCTCTGGCATCATTTTGCCTAATGACTTGATCTGTTTTATTTTGAGGGATGTTTGGTACTTGAGGAAGTTTTGTTTTTAAAGCTCGACCAAATAAAATCTGTGCAGGAGATATCCCTGTAGATGTATGTGGTGTTGATCTGTACGATAGAAGAAATCTGTATAGCTCGTGCTTCCAGTTCTTCTGTTCAATTTCAGCTGTTTTTATACACTTTTTGACTGTGCGCATAAATCTTTCTGTTTCTGCATTAGCTCGGGGCCATAGAGGTGTAATTTTGCGATGATGGATTCCCATGTTTGACATATAATTTTTGAAATCTTGGCTATTGAAGGGAGGACCATTATCAGTTTTGAGTTGATAAGGAATACCGAATTCTGCGAATATTTTGTCGAGTCGAGGTATTGTAGCTCTTGCTGATGTGCTATCAAGAATATCTACTACAACATACCTTGAATATTCATCGGTAACAACTAGTAAATGTTGTCCATTTGGTAGATAACCAAAATCAGCGCTTAGTTCTGACCATGCTTGCCTTGGAAGCTCGGACATCTGCAGTGGTTCTCTTGCTGACGTAGGAGTAGCAACTTGACAAGCCATGCAGTTTTTAACTTTTTTCTCTACAGCTGCATTCATGCCTTGGAACCAAACTTTCTCATGTAGCAAAGCTAGAGTTTTTGTTTGCCCTTGGTGTCCACTGTGTGCTAATTCAACAGCTTGTTTCTGTATTGATTTCGGTAGAACAATTTGTTTGGCCTTGAGAAGAATTCCATCTTGAGTGACTGTCAATTCTTGTGCACATTGCTTGAGTGTGTCAAATGTTCTTACTTCATCAACTGGGACAGATGTGGTATGTCTGTACGATTGTCCTGTTTCAAGTGCTTGCAAAGTAGGATCTTTTGCAGTCTCATCAGCAACTTGTTTTAATGTCATAGCCTTTGGTATAGCATTGTCAGTTAAATACTGAATATATTCTTCAGCTATTTTCTCTTCTCTTGAACTTGACACGTTATGAGCCGGATGTCTGCTCATATAATCAGCTGGGAACTGTGCAGAAATCTCACTGGTGTTCACTGCCGTCACTTTCTGAAGAAGTTGAAGCTCAAGACAAGTTTTCCAGCCAATGATGGGTATTTCTTTTGTTTTCACAACAAGGAAATCGGCAGATATGTCAATATTCTTGTGCGATATTTGTGCATTGAATTTCCCTATAACATATAGTGGTTGACTTGATGAAAATGGAAATATCTTGGTTGTGCTGCCATTCAGATGAGGTTTGGGAGTTAGCTTTTTAAATACATGTTCTGGCAGAATGTTGATGCTTGCTCCAGAATCTGCTAATGCTTGTATCATGCTCCCATTGATGTTAACTTCAAATACAGGCAAATGTTTTCCTTGAATAGTGGAAATGTACACGTAGTCATCCTCTACAGTGTTATTCACGTTTCTAATATGCTTTTTAAAACTTGGTTTCTGGTGTGGGGTGCGTTTCGGTTGAAATGCTGGTCTAACTGCACTGTTGCAAACAGTAGCAAAGTGATTGTTTTTGCCACATGCTCGGCACTGCTTATTGAAAGCTGGACAATACTTCTGACCACCTTCATGAGGCCATGCTCTTCCACAATTCTTACATTTAGAGTAAGGAACTCTGTCTTGTTTTGGTGTAGATCTATACTTTTGTTGTTTTGGCTTGCTGTAATTAATTGAACTAGTAGTAGATCTCATTTTGTGCAGAGATGCATTATTTCCTTCTATCTCCTTAACATGTTTTTGCGTGATCTCGCAGGTTCTGGCAAACTGTAATAAGTCTGTCAGCAAAATGTTAGGATTATTTAATCCTTTTTCTCTTACCTTGGATGATTTACAACCAGCTATTAGTTGTGATCTTACCTCTTCATCAGGGTTATGGAACTCACATGATGGTGCTAGCTGCTTTAGCTCAGTGTCGAAGGTTTCTATCTCTTCAGTTTGTTGATGGAGCTGTCTGAAAGCATATCTTTGAATCTCTTTGTTTACTCTTGGATTAAAGTAACGGTTCAATGCTTGAATGAGCTTATCAAACACTGATTCATCCGGTGTTGGAGTTGTTTCCAAGTCCGGTAGTGATTCGACTATATCATTAAGATCATTACCTGCATATGTTAGTAGGAGAGCTTTCTTTTTGCTTTCGTCAGTGACATTGTATGCCACAAACAAGTTATTTGTTAGCCTTGACACCCACTTGTGCCATCGAGTAGCCACACCTTCTGACTTCGTATCGAATGCAGGGTAGGCTGGTAGCTGTGCGAAAGCCATGTTGTAAATTTGTTTGTGTCTCCTCGTTAGATCTACGTCTAGATCTTGATTAAAGTAATCGAACGAATTAAAATCTGGTTTTAATACTTATCGATCCTTTTAGAACTTAGATCTTCCTTTCCAAAGATGTTTGGATTGTTTTTGACGAAGATGTTCGTGGATTCTTTCTGATTAGAAAATTTTACCTCGTCGCCAATTGTAATGATTTAAAACAGACGCCCATCATGGTTGAAATCTATATTATAACTTTCGGTTATTTCATCATCTGTCTCAAGAACTATAACTCTATTAATTAATTATCACAATGACTATCAAGAGTTATTTCCCTTATTACACATACCAAGTATTAAGTTTATACCTATCCTTTTAAGCCTTCTATGACTCTATTCTCTCAATATCCTACTATCAACTTCTTCATTAACCTTTAATTTTTAATGCCTATAAGTTTTTAAGTTTATGCTTTTTTTAGTATCTCTTTTCCAGTCTGATCTGGGTAATCCTGCAGTTTTTACACCTATGTTATTTCACAGTGAAATTTATTTTTCTTGTGAGAACTTACGATTTTATTTATTAAATACATTATTATATGTTCTATTTTAGCTATTAGAAGCTTATTTGTAATTTGTATTTATTTCTAAAGCATTTTTTCGGCTTTCTATGATACATAATCCGGTCACAATAAGTCTATTTTGTTTACTAGGGCCGGCTTGTCAGATGTTTTTTTTACCCATGCTAAAATAAATTTACTGAATTGAAGATCTTTTTTAAAATTGTATAATTCATCTTTAGGTTAGGTTCTAAGAATATAAATAAATATTTTAAAGACAATTTCATTTTTTAAATCGTTACTAGATGTTTGATTTTTATAAAGTTTGTTTTTAAGTGAGAAAATTTATTTCGGCTAGTAGGATGCTAGATAAAAAAATGGATGTATCATAGGCAAATTATGTAGCTTCAAAGGCTGAAAAAAAGCCTTAGAAATTAATACAAATTACAAATAAACGTTATAATAGCTAAAATACATCATATAATCATGTAGCCTATTTAATTCAATAAATTAAAAACGTAACTTCTCAAGATAAAATTATTAAATTTCGCTGTGAAATAATAATATAATTAATATATACGTGAAAAAAATGCAGGATTACCCTGATCTGTAGTAGACTAAGACTAAATAATAATTTACTTACTTAATTATTATTATTTAAATTATTATCATGCTGATTATGCTGTAACTGTATTCATACTTTATAAGTAGTTAACTACTCAGACTTAACAGTCAGGCCTATACATACCCTGTTTAAATAACATAATAACATTATATATAAATTTTTTTAATCTGAAAGCCTGATTGCTGTCTCACTTAGATTATTTTAAATGTAGAATTAATTGAATGTGATTTGAAGGATTTTTACCAATATTCACAGCAAATGACTTTACAACAACAGTGTTAAGGCAAGTTAAGGCTAAGTAAAAGTAGCAATTACTAATGACTCTGACTCTGAGTCATTAAATTTTAATGACTCAATTACTATGTCAACTATGTCATGTACTAAGAGTCAAGAGACTAAGGCCCAAGGCCGGTTAATTTGAAGCAGGCTAAAGTGATTACTAAAGTCACACTAAAGTAAAGTGTAACGCTAAGCCGCGGCTTAAGCTAAGGACCTCAGAAGGAAGGTTAAGGCTTAAGTTAAGGCGGCTAAGTAACAAGTAAAAGTAGGCTCAAGTTTAGCCTGCAACTTTTTTAATTTACCAATTTGGAAGCAGTCCACAATATCAAAATAAATAGTAAAATACTTAAAAATAGCTACCTTGTTCCTTAGGTATAAAGCATTTCATTAAAAAAAATAACAAAAGTTCAAAAGTGTTGGAGAATTTCATCAGTCAGTGAAATTATGAAAGTTACGAAGTAACCCGATTTGTTTATTTTTGTTACCACCCATCTGAAAATAAAAATCACCCGGTTCTGGAACTGGAATAATTCCGAAACATTCCTTGCAATTAGTGCTGCCAGCGCTAGGATTTTCAACCTAGATCTAGGTTTTATTGACCTCGTTTAGGTTTCTAGGTTTTTTATTTCAAAAATAACCAAAATCTAGGTTTTTTAAGATTTGTTTTTAAATAGTAAATATGCCCTGTGAATCTGAAAGTATCAAAATAATTAAATATGTGCAATTAAAATGTTAAAAATCGAAATTTCAAAAATAAAATAAGCAGAAGATGGCAACAGTATTCTTAGCCGCACTATGATAATACACTATAATTATCATATTTAGGGGTGTTATCAACTAATTAAAATGTAATCGTTAACTTTTGAATTTGAAAAATTAACGTATAATTTATCGATAATTTTGATTAAGTTAAAAATAATATGTATGACGTCATTAAACTGAACATTTCAAGTGAAGTAAATAAAAAAAAAAAAAAAAA
>MUZC01000082.1:19300-60985 GCA_002072015.1 Radix auricularia | reverse complement strand
ACGCACTAACGATGAGACCAGGAAGACTCGAATGCAATTGGTCTTTTAAAATTTATAAATTAAAATTTACAAAATTATCGTTTACTAAATATAGCGGGTCTGAATAGCGGTCATGTGACCGAGATTTCTATCTCATGACTCAGGAGATTCATTTAGAATTCTGCGAATAACGTATAGCGTTATCCCCAGAATTCTGCGGATAACCACTTCGTTAAAAATATGTTTTTATTTAATGGACAAGTTTTTACGTAAAAAAGAAAACTATTATTAATTATAAATAGTTAATCCTTTATTAAAAAATGGACAAATTATTTAAGACTTTTTATTTAATTTCAATAGTTCTTTTATCGTTTAAAGTAATTTTAATCGATAAATAATGTACCGATTAATCGAGAAATTAATCGTTAATTTCCGCAGAATATTCTCACAAGTATAGACTGTGTGGAGTAAAGACTAAAGATCTATTACAACACTCCGTAAGAAGTATCTATAAAAACAATTTTCCTATTTCATATGCATCAACAAACACATAAAAATTTCCATTCTCTCCGTCCTGGAAGTGGAATAGTTGCCTGATCAAACGAGGAAAACCAACATTTAAAGCTCAAATAAAAATGCAAGACTAGATTTAAACAATGGATAAATGTAGGACTCAATAATTTTCTGTATAAAAGGAGCGTCTGTTATATATCAAATAAGAGTGATTCCAAGAAAGCTGATAAGATTGCGAATAAGATTTATAGGGAAAATTACATAAGTGATGAAAAAATGCAGACGTAAGTATATTTTACATATAGTTATGTAGATCTAAAACTACATCATTTCTCAATTTTGATGTATCAATTTAAAATTTAATACTATAGATTAGTCAATCCTGGCGTATTCATTCTTGATTGTAAATTAATTTGAAGTGTCGCACAGATACGCAAGTTTTTGCGACCCATACCTTGTTACTGAAATGTGTTGCCAGCGGTGATTCTTTCTGAGAGAAATCTTTGCAATGGCTGCCGTAATTCAAATACTCTGCATGTTTAGTGATTTATAACATATTAAATCTTCATAAAAATTAACTATAAATTGTATCAGTATAAGCACATGTAAAAAATAGCTGTTTATAGGAAGTCCTTCATTGGATTTTAAAACACTGTTCTTCTTAACACGTGCATTTCTTTGACAGTATAAGTCTAAGCATTTATTTAAAATGTAAACATAAAAATGAATTAAATAATTTAAGCTTACTTTAGCCTATAGCTGTTTTTGACACAAGTAACACTCTTGGAAAATTATTAACGATAACGTCACCAGAAAACACTATCGAATCCAGTCTTTGATGAGATATCAATGAAATTTAGGAACACCAAACCGAAATAGGGGAAAAAAGGATCAGCTTAAAATTGCCAACATGGGCGACCCATCAAAATCACACACGACAAAAGAGCACTGACATAAAAGCGCCGACACAGAGCGCAAAGATTGTTTGTAGGCGGTTGTCCAACTTGTGCTAATGTGTCATTGATGTTCTTTGGGCGTGGTGCCCACAAAACGGGTAACAAGCTTTTCCATCTTGTTTATAGAAAGATGTACAATCCCTAGAGAAATGCACCACACTTTAAAAAAAAATGTAAATAATTTAATGTTCCTTTGCCCGCGGACCACCAGACACATCTCCGTGGACCACAGGTTGGGAACCACTGATGTAAGGCACTTGATTCATGAGTGGCAATTTTGGTATTTATTTTATGCCAGTTACAAGTACAAGACAATTTCCTTCCTTCTTTTTGTTTATCCTACAAATCAAAAGATTAAAATAAAAATAACGTCGCTTGACAAGGAGCTTAAGCCTTTTAAGTGAGTAGTCAACTTTTTCAAGTAGTTTAATTTACGTCAACGAAATCATTCTCACGTTAACTACCTAATCTCCATTTTGATCTGTCTCTAATTTGGATAAGTTAATGTTCAAATGTTGGACACTATATCAGTCTCGCTGCAATTAAATGCATGTATAGTAATCCCACTTTTCATAGACGTAGCTAGAAATTTATAGGGGTTTGGGAGGCCCGGGAGGCTTAACCTCTTTGAGGGGGGCCCTTCACACATGGCGGTGGCGTAATATTTAACGATGAAAAATTCGGACAATTATTTGGGCCCCCCTCAAGTGGGGGCTCGGGAGGACTTTCTACCCCTCCCATAGCTACGTCAATGGCACATTTTCATCTGTACATACGGGGCACTTTAAAAAAAATCATGTTAAGCCTGGTCCCTTTTGGAACTCAGGATGTGTTAGCGCATTTTCGTATTATGTATCAGTACTTATGTTAGATATCAGCATTATGTAGTTATCAGTAATTGTGTTTAGATTTTAGACATATTTTTATGAATTTTCTTGTGTAATGAATATACCTGAAAAAAAATTATTTAAAAGTCATTTCTTGACATTTTAAAATTTTTTATTTTCTCTTTAATCTAACTACAAGTGGTTTGTGGTCACTGAAATAGGACTCATAAATGAAACATTCTAAATTGTAATCAGCTAATCGCCCAAATACTCCGTCAATTGTTGTTTGATAGATCGTAGTTGCCAATCTTGGTGAAAGTAGTTGAATGTTGAAGCTTGTTTCGAAAAAGTTTTCAATTTCTGCCCCTGGGCCGCTAAGATCTTGATTGAAGTCACCACAAATGATGACGTAAAACTCTCTAAACTTTTACACATATTCTAATGACGTCAACAAAAAAAAAACTAATACTTTTGATAATACTAAGACTTCCGGCAATGGCGGCCGTTGCCTGCGCCAGTGTTATCTCTCGATTCGCAATGTTTTTTGGTAGTTTTAACGGGGTTTTTTAACGGATCGAGTAACTGAGTGTTGATGCACAAATGGCAGGTCAGGACATACAAAAAACATATATACATCATGGGTCTAGGACTTATGGATGCTGAGATCTAGGGTGATGACAGACGGACGGACGGACAAAACGGGTGCAATAGCGCATTCGACTTCTCGAAAATGCGCTAAAAATCAATTTAGCTCATGTAAGACTAAGACGCAATTATCTTTTGCATAGAAACAACTTCTGTAATTTATATATACGATAAGATATGTTGCTGAAATTCTATTGGTTGTTGATGGAAGTTAACGGATGCAGCAATTTTCAATTCTAAAAGATGAGCGGCTGACCATCTTAAATCAGTGATAAGTACCAGCCCATTAGTGTAACGCTCTTATACTACTTTAGCCTCTTGGTTTTTCAGTTTAATATCAGCATCAGAATAATTTATATCCAATGTGGAGTTAAATGTTTCGGCAGTAGAAACGATTAACGATCACATATTTTAAGATACATTAATCTTTATTCTTGATTTTATTTTTCATTTATTTAAACTTTATTTCACCCTTTTCCATTTCTAGAAGCTAGTAAACATTGAAGAAAAAATTGCCACCCGGGGTATTCGATTGTCTCATGTGTGACAGTGATTGGATAAAATAATGTTTCCTTCATCAGTGTGCAAACCACATATCACGTACATATCTGCTAAGTTACCAACAGAATAATACTGCATGTGGTATCGTAATAATCTCTTAGTTTTCTGTTCATTAGAATCTTTTTATATATAATATGGAATTTGAAGTTTTAGCAGTAGCAATGTTCACGTATTTTAAGATCGTTCCTTCATTTAATAAAATATTAATTTTAATATTATTTTAATATTGATAAATAGCTCCGCTTCCTTTAAAATTTGCAATCTTAAAAGCTAATTAACGACAGGGAAATTGCCACCCTTAACGAATTAACACCAGGGGCATTAGTCTCCCTTGTTCTCGCTCTACGCCCTGGATTAGCCCTATGCGTTGTATTACCAATTTAGAATTTATTGTGTATTATTTTTCTCTTTACTGTGGATTAGTTGTTTTCCAATTAGTTTAACATTTTATCTTGGCTTTCTGTAAGATTTTGCAATCTTGCTCTGTTTTAATTGTTCTATAGGTTATACAATCATCAGCAAATAAACTTTTGTTACTGCTGAGATGATGTATGGTAAATCACTTATATAAATAAATAATAATAAAATGATAATTTATATAGCGCTGTATCCCAGGTAGGAGCCGGGCTCACGGCGCTTTACATGGAGATAACAATACACATATTAAACAAATAAACATTCATATCATTCTAACTACATAAATAACAATGCGTTATACATCAGCTACGTTAATCATTAAAAGAAATGTTTCATTGCTTTTCAAAATAAATTTTGAAAAGATGTGTCTTAAGTGCTGTCTTGAAGGACTTAGCAGTTGAAATACTGCGGATGTGTAATGGAAGAGAATTCCATTGTTTGGCGGCACAAAAAGAGAATGACCTTTCGCCAAATGTTTTAGCTCTTGTCTTAGGATCACAGAGAATGCGTGTATCTGCAGATGCGCGTAGCTGACGACTTGCGTGAGTAGACCGACAATAAGCAAGGGTTTGGACAGTTCCTTGTGGAACTCCCGAGTAAACCGTTATTGGTGTCGACATAGAAGATAGATAATTGAAGTTCGCTCTCAACCTAAAAGGAAATATTGGATCCAATGATGTAAAGGTACCGAGATTCCAAAGTTTTTGAGTTCATTTAATTAGAGTGGTCTACTTTTTCAAATGCTTTTGAGAAGTCAAGTAATATTGTATCTTTTTTATTATTATTATCCAAACCTTTTGAAAGATCATCTATTACAGTGCTTCTCAATCTTTTTAGTATAGCGGACCTGCAGAGGTTTTTTCCATTGCACCAGGGGACGCTATCTTTTCCTGTACAGACGTGGTAGTGACACGAGCCCTCACATGGCCTACAGCCGACAGCCCCCAACCATTTGGAATGAAATCGTTTAGTTATATGCCACACGTCACCTAACAATTTTGAAAAGGATAATCACTGTCTTTCACTGGTCTTGATGGTCGTGGGAGTAAACTATTTTGCTTCACCTAACTATGTTCTCCATCGTCAAGGGATGGAACTATGAATTGTTGGCTAAAAATGCTGCTTGAGAATACTCGATGTCAAATGTTTGGCCGTATTTTTATCAGTGATTAAAATGATATTAATAGTTAATGATTGGTCTCTAATTGTATGAAAGAAATAAAGTCAATTTTGATGATGCTGATTTTTTCTTCTACGTTCAAGTTACCAATCCTATGAAACATTAGAGATCGAAAAATGGCATTTAATAGATTATTATTTTTTGTCAAGTGTTAACAGATAGACTAGGAACAATGTTGCGAACTCCTGGGAAATTTACCAAATCGAGGGAATTTTTGAGCCAAATTTATAGAAATGGGAATTTTGGAATTTATGAGAATTTGGCCTTAAATATGGGAATATTTGAGATTGACACTTTAAAAAAAAATTAAATACACTCTTGAATATCAATAAAATAAAAGGATTTGAAACATGCTCATTTGCAAATAAGAAATACTTTTTTTTAAGGTGGGGTGGACTTTGTGGCGTCATATTTGTTTATTTTTAGCATGTCTAGGTTTTTAAATTTCGGATGTAGGTGTTTTTTCTACATGTTGGCTAGGTTTTTCCAGCGCTATTTGTGACGTCATATTGATTATTTTTAGCGTGTCTAGTAAGATTTCAGATCTAGGTTTTTTGACGTGTTTTCTAGGTATTTCTGCGCTTCGCCAACAGGATTTAATACATGTGGGAATTTTTAGTGCAATTAGGGAATTCTTTTACTCCGTCCTGGGAAAAGCTGGTATCTTGGGTTCGTAACACCGACCGAAAATCATTGCATTGCAATTGCATGTCATTCTATCTCTAAATTTAGGTATCGAAGTCAAGTGGCGTGCCACTTAAATAAACATAGGGGGAGCATTGAAGTTGTTGCCGGTCTTAAAGTAATGATAGATACATAAAGATAACCTAAATTAGTGATTTCATAGTTACTGTAAGCATAAATAAATGCAAATATTTAAAATATATTTTTAATTTGAATTTATTTTTTATAAACGTACTATTAAGTTACTAAATAGAATTTTGTTTTCTTAACACAACTTAACAATAATATGTCTCAAAGAATTGCAAATTAAAGTTCAAAAGAGTTTAAAAGAAATAATCAATTCTTATCTTGTCACCTACATTATCTCAAGAATAACGCAATTGATAAAATAGACCTATATCTACAACGGTGCTTTGAGGTGCAGTAATTACAGGCAAACAAAAATGTAATGCGCATTATCATCAGATGTCAGAAGTCTTACTGGGTTTTCCTACCGCGCCCTTGGCTAATTCATCTTTGGTGCCTTTGAGAAATAGGGAAAATACTAAATTATACAGAATAAATTGATTAATGAAGGATAAACCCTCGGTGACTTTGGCAACTGCCCCGATGCCAAGTCGTTGTTATGCCTCTGTCACTGTTAGATGTTGACAAAAAAGTAATATTAAAATAGTGTTATTTCTCACTGACAAAATATATCTGCTAGTGTATTATCCGTTAAAAATGACGGAAGTTTTCAAAATAAATATTTTTCAGCTGAAATCTATTAATTTTGAAAAAGTACACACCAGAAAAAAAAACTAATTAGTCTAATGCAGAACTTTCATTTTTTTTTTTTTTTTTCATATTGAAGAATTTTATGCGGACGTTCGAAAAGAGTTATTTCTGGTATAGAAAGTTTTTTTTCAAGGCTTTTTAGTTTTGTTTTTAGCGGTGCGCTGCTTTCTAAAATTAGCAGCGTTGCAAACTGATCAATGGACGGGAGATACATAGCAAATTCTGCCTATTGATGATTTGTACACCCATATAGTGGAACATTTAATTGTATTATTTATGTATGTAAGTAGAACAAGGTATGAGGAGCCTGACAAGACGTCACATGACAGAGAACCTTTCGGTAAAGAGAATTCTTGAACGAACAAAAAGTATAAGGGGCCTCCATAAATGACTTCACGCTGTTTTGGCCGATTTTTACCCCCCCCCCTCCTTTTTCCTCCTTCGTCACAAAACCTTGACCCCTCTCCAATATGACGTGACAAAGCTGTGACACCACCCCTCCCCCAAAAGCGGTATTTTCTATTTAAAAATGAGCACTTTATTGTCATTTAAGTATGTATTTATTGTAAAGCTGCACTCTGCTATCGTAACACGCGTGAATCCACGTAAAACGTCATTAAATAAATAGTAAGAAATTGAATATTTAAGTGGAACTTTGATTTAAAGTTAAGTGTTTTGACAGGACATCACCATTCTTCAACTCCACCCCCCCCCACCTTTTTCGTCTCAAATGTGGTGACTTCCCCTTCCCTTTTCCATCCAAGGTTCGTGACGTCATTTATTGAAGGCCTCAAAAACGACGAAAACGAATATAAGGAAATTAAAAACTAACTGCGATGAAATCCAGAGCCAAAGAGAGAAATTGCTCACTCATATAATACATTGATTGCATGTTATCCAGCTTCTCAGAAGCGTAACTGGGTTTTCCACGCCATTGGCTAATGTATTTTCGGTGCCCTTGACATATAGCACATGGATGTAAAAAAGGATCGGAAAATACTAAATTTTAAAAAAAAATTAAGGATTAGTCCTTACGCCTCTGCATCTACTTATCTACCAGCCTTATTGAAGCCTCACCCACGTTTTCTTCTATTATTATGTATATTTGAATACAAATTAAGTCATCCAACAATCTAACAAATTTTAAAAGAATAGTCTTAAAATCATTGATTACTCATTGTGGGGCCGGTCATAAAGTAAGTCACGCTATTTTTGACCACTTTAACTTCCCCCTGTCACAAATCTCGGATCCCCATACCCCAAACTATGAAAACAATTATTAAATTTAATTTTTAAAAACCGTGACGTCACACACTGCCGGACCCTCCATCCCCCTCGTCACAAACTGTCATAATTTCTTAAACCCCGTCCCCCCACTGGAGCGTATCGTACTTTAAGGACGGCCCTTTTACAATCGCTTTCACTTCGTATTCAAATATGTTTAGAACATCCGATAGAGGATCGCTGCAACTAACACCGCGATGTGTTGGGATACCAGCATCGTCCATATTTAAAAAACCGAATTGAATATACGAATAGTTGTATTTTCAAGTGAGGCTACAAAGAACTCGTTTAGCTAATAAAGATTTGGTTCCATTTATGTTTCCATCATCTAAATGTTAAGTCAGTTAAGAAGAGGCAGAGTTTGTTTGGTTTCCAGCATTCATGTTTCTTCTCTTTATAAACATATCCATTGGTCCTCTCTTTGCCATATATAAATTGGGAACATAATAAAATTTATTCTTTTTCGGTATTAAATATCAACTTCATTCTCTCTATTTTAATCAGATAGACATAAGGATAAAAACACTTTTCTTATTACGTATGCAAGAACAAACATAAACAAGTTTTCTTTCTTCCCGTCCGGAATTCGGGTGTGTGATGGGTTGCCTGAAGAAACCAGAACAGCCAACACTTTATCATTATTTAAAACTCTATTAAGGATGTGGGACAAAAACACAAACCATAGATAAACGTAGGACGCAATAATCTTCTGTACAGAAGGAGCGTCTGTAACCGATAAGATAAGATATTATATTTGAAGTTTTGAATGAAAATTCAAAATTTAAAACTTTATTTTTACATTTTAAAATACACAAGAGTGCAAATCTATTGTTAGAGTTTGAGGGATAGAAATCTATGTCTATTATAATTCTGTGCTATTATTTTGTTCTTGTATTTTTTGAGTAGTTTGAAATAAACTAATTACCAAAGTTTTGGGGCATCTCTTTCATTGATTATGACTTCGTACTGAGATAAATGCAGACTAATTTCATTAAGACTGTAAATTAGGGATGTGGAAATTAAAGATTAATTAATCGATTAATCGTTAAAAATTGAATCGATAAAAATTTAAGAAAATATTTTTAACATTTTAAAAGTAAATAGTCTATATATATATTTTCTTACATACTTTTCCCGCGTATTATTATTTATTTAGCAGGTTATTAAAATGATCAGTTTTAAAGGCAATTCACATATCAAATAGCGTTGCATAGGGGCAATCCATAAAATAAGTCACGCTCCAGAGGGGGGGGGGAGGGTGTGTAAGAAAGTGTGACAGTTTGTGACAGGGGGGAGGGGTGTGTCCGGCCATGTGTGACGTCACGGTGTTTTAATTTAAAATGTTAAATTTTAATTATTTTGTTATGGAAAAATCTATTTTTGTACGAAAGTGTGACGTACTTTAAGGGGAGGGGCGGTTCGACAAGGGGGAGGGGGGAGTTAGAAATGGACAAAAATAGCTTGACGTACTTTATGGAAGACCCCATTGCTATCATTTTGTAATGGTACAGTTAGCTTGAAGAACTTCACAACTTGACCTTAACTTTCAGTGTTAAACAGGAAATACTGATTTTCTGTAGCCGGGGAAATAGTTATGGCATAGGCTAACTTTCAAATTAATGAGATAAAGAATATATTAATATGGAAAACAAGATGGAGCGCATACATAAAATATTGGTGTATATTATAAGTAAATATCTTAATCTCCCTTCCTACTCTTATCCATCTCTATGTCTTGCGTTTTCATTAGAATTTTTTATGTGTTTGTTCTTATTATGGTTTATTATAAACTAATCAGGCATTAGAAGCGATAGTAATTGAAATTTATTTCTTATTAGAAATTGCATTGTTATAATTATCTCAACACACGCACACAATTGATTACAATTCACTATTCATTTTTGGTGATAAGAAGATTTCATTATGCGGCAGGTTACTTAGAATAAAAAAATAGGCTTATGTTATATATTAATTTTATTCATTCTAAAACTGTGAACTATTTATGGATAGTAAAAACAGGACTTCATATCAAACTCTTCATGCTGTTTTAACAGGTCTCAAAATGTACCCTATTTCCAAGAACATTTTTGAGAACAAACAAACCTCACTTATCAATGGCTCACGAAAAACAAAGTCAGGAACAATGGTATTTATTTCAATTCAAATGTATCACTTGATAATGAATAAATAAACAAACATACCACTTTAATTTTTTAATACCCAACTCAATATCACATTCCTCGGAAATTCATAAGACAAAGCGATGTTTTAAAACAGGGCTTTTAGAAAAAAATCATTGTACAGTTTTCATGACAAATGTCAGAGGCAATGTAAAATCATTACTTTAATTTCGATTTACAAACATCAAACTAAAAATTTCTCTCCCGTGTTATAGAGGAAAAGAAAGAAGGGAGAAAAATTTTCCCGATTTGTAAATATTCATTTTGAAAAAATTTGTCACGTCCTAAATGACACTACATAGCGCCTCCCCCAACCCCCCCGCAACCATCCCAAGACACAATTTTTCATATTTTGTTATTTGGCAAATAAAAGAATTGAAACCTAAAACAAGCAACATATGTTTTAACATAACGTAAACAATTTGTTATCATCATCTTCTTTTTAACCCATCTCCTTAAAACAGCACTGATTATGTTGTTTGTGACTCAACTTACCGTTAGCAGATATTTCTCAATACCTTACTGACAGTACAAAAAATATACAAATTGTTGAGAGCCGAAATGAATCACACTGGGTAATTAAACCTTGCTTGGAAATCTTCTACTAATACATGTCACATGTCACTAATACATGTCACATATCTTTTATCAAACGAGCCGCGGTTTGGCAAGCTTTAGTCAATAATATCAGAGCATTGCCAGTGAAAATCTTGTGCTGATTTACTGAGGTCTGTTAGGTGTCACTTGAGCTTCAAGGAAAACGGCTGATCCACCTATATAATATATGTCAATATTAATATAAACAATGTATTCCTGATTTTTACAATTTGAAATATTTAAAAAATCTGAAACACATTGACGGGATTTAACAAATAACAAAATTTTAAATGAAAATAACAATAAATGAAATAAAGTTTTACACGATTTTCAGTTCACATATTTCCGAAATCAAGTATATTTTATTTAAAAATTTGTCTATATTACATACAAAAATTTGATGTCTTTAAAAAAAACTGTATTGAATATAAATTTGTATACCAAAATCGATAAAGACCAGTTTACAAGCAACAGCAAGACTTGTGCTATCACATCAAGATAAACCCCTGTTGTCGTAATATTGCACTGAGTTCCTCTCCGACGGATGACTTTCGTTGGCAATGGCTTTTAGCCATTGATGACTAAATAGTTAAATTCTCCTTCAAAGATGATTTTGAACAGTTTCACAAAACTTTCAGAATTCATGTTGCTAATTTCCAGGACCATGGGATTGTGGTGTGTCCACGGGATTATCCTGAAATCAATGACCAGAATTTACTTTACTAAGCTTCAGGACATAGTGACAAAGGTCATCTTCATTTAATGAGTTCAATGATGACACACATTTTTCCAGCGTCGGTACCTATTCTTCCGAACATCAATATCAATATTTGATAGTTTGTACTTTTTAATTATTATTCCCCCCCCCCTCTGCTTATGAATAGTTTTTTTGAAACAATCTTTTATATATTCATGCAATAAGTTTATTTTCAAGCAACCAACCTTTGTATTATAATATATTTAAACTTTTTTTTCAGATATCTTCGTCTTCATTTGCTGTTCGCAGCTCGGTCTTCACGTAATATATTTAATATCCAAATTATTTATTTGACTATAACCGTTCGTTTGTACACTTTCAAATCTGTTTCTGCGTCTATTCTGTTCGCTTCTTAAAATCATCTTCGCCTGATTTTGTTCATAAATGTAGTAAATGATGGCCATACAACAGAAGTCAGCACGTTTCAGTGTAATTAGCTCTATATCCCCACTTTGTTTTAGGAATGCTTGGGTTGCGGCACTTGTTTGATATATAAAGTCTACTGGCTCAGGCCGATCAACACATGCAATCTCCTTGTCGTTGCACTGATGATCTTTCACCATCTTGTTTTCGCACCTCTCCCAGCAGCGCTTTCCGACTGACACCTTCAAACCCATGCGTTTTCTCCTCCTTCCTAAAACAATACTTTAACTCTTGCTCCGCCCCAGCATCGTCATGCCTCCTGCGCATGCGCAATGCAAACTGCGGCACGACGTGCACGTGACCACAACTTCCGGAGTCCTGGAAAAGGCCACACCCGAAACAGCAGCAACAGCAACAGCAGAAAAACCAGCTGAAGCAGCTCTCTTGGCGTCAGGTGTCCGACTGGCTGCTGCTCCCCTGGCGAAGGCTGATCTTTGTGTGGACAGTTCCGTTGGTGGAGCGCGTGTCCAGCTCCAGGTCCGAACCGGTCAGCAGGCGCTTCCCCATGACCGTGCTGGGGTGCGTCTTGTGACAGACGTAGGAACGGCAGACGCATTTCATACGCGTTCTGAAGTTCTTGGACATGAAGCCGTAGATGATTGGGTTCATACAGGAATGAACAAAAGGTAGGGGGACAATAATATACTGTTTTAAAAAGAAAACAATAGGAAAGATATTATTTATTGCAATAAATGAAAATAATTTTACTATTTAATTGAATTCTTGTTTTCTTTGACAACTAGTAACGTTATCGTCAACTATATTATAGTTTTATTCATGCAAGAAGTGGCTTCGGAATTTAGTGGGGTGAGCAGTGAGCAATGTTTCCACTAAGGTTCTTTGGTCCGTGTGCAAAGTAAAAAAAAAGCTCGTCTACGAATTTCAAAGTTTAGTGCAATATTTTACAAAGTTTGCGGCGTGAGTCAGATATTTGCGCAGCCCAATGGCAACATGGTAGCAAGGGGCACTTAATTTTACTTGCGCCAGAAAGTATAATGGATCAACTCCAAGACTGTCCCGTAGAAATGTTTTACTAAATTCGTGTTCTTCGCGCTTGGGGAACAAACTCTAAATACGCTAAGGTATATGTAATGTGCTAAATTAAAAGGAAAAAATATAGTCTAACCGTTACGAGATAAGCGTCGGGAAAAAAAAGCCAAGAAAACCGAGCTCTCTTCAGAACAGCGAGTACAACCTTGGGTCCCCAGCAGATCAAGAATGCCAGGATGATGGCTATAAGCATTTTGATCACCTGCAAAAATATTTAAGAAGAATAAAGATTGATGTATTTTTATACACATCAGTACCGTGTTTTAAAGAGGTGTACACAAATGAATTCAAAGATGGAAGAAATCTTGATGTAAAAAGGTGCTACTGAATAGGTTGATGTTAAAAGGGGCCACTAATTTAATTGATGTTAAAAGGGGCCACTATTTTGATTGATGTTAAAAGTTGCCACTGATTTGAATGATGCAAAAAGGTGCCACTGAATTGATGTAAGGTACATGAGTTTCTAAAGTTAATTAATTAGGCGCCGTAAAATACTAATTACTAACGGGATTTTAAAAGATACTTTTTTAAAAATAGGTTGTTGAAATAAAGTAGTCTCTAAGTCAATGATTTTCATTAGAAAATAGTCGGTAGAAAGTTGAAAACTCAAAATTTATTGAAAATTATTCTTAGGTTTGATTTATATTAGACTATGGGAAGTAAGGACTGATAGTTTAACTTTCTATAACTTTAATCAAAATTTCGATTGACGAATGACCCATTCAGCTATCGGCATTTCAAAGGGATTTACGTTAATTCAAAACAATTTCGTAGCGTGCTGTTAGTAATTTTTTTCGGGTGGCACTTTCTGTTATCGTTAAAAACCAGAGACGGTTGAGCAATGCTATCGTTATTTTTTGGTTGAGTTATTTCATCTTTAAAACAAAAAAAATCGAACTACGCAAGCAATTTTCTAAGGTTATTGGCAATGGGATTATGCTAAGATGTTTATTTAAAGCTCTTGCCTGAAAAACTATGGCAAAGATTTTTATTTTAATTAGCAGTATAGGATTGGGGTGGGGGTAGGTCTGTGGTGATGGAGGACTGATCACAAGTTTTAGTGCCATCATTTATCAAATATCAAGAAAAAACAATTAGTGCCATGAATCTTTGATTCTTTGGTGCCATCTTGACCTGGAGGCGGGGAAAGGGGGAAGGCGGGATGAGGAAACTGTGGATTCAAGCAAACTTTTGTTTAAAATTCTCAGTGTATACAAATTCTCAGTTTATAATAATTCACAGTTCATAAAAATTTATAGTCTATCAAAAATTCATAGTGTATTACATCCATTGTTTAATAAATGCATAATGTTTGAGTTTAAAATCTAGAATTACATTTTGAAGTTTTACTTGTGGCGAAATATGTGAGAAAACGATGTAGTCGAGAGTTTTCTAAGGAGACCAGAGAAATCGTATTTTCCCGCATGCCGGCCCGTGGGACAGAGCCGTCTTTACACCATTTTGGGCCCCTGGACAAAGAAATTGTGTTGGGCCCCTGGGAAAAGAAAGAGTGCGCCGCCACCCCGCAGGAAAAAAAATATACTTAATATATATAAATAAACATATTGTTATGGGGCCCCAATGCTCGTGGGCCTCGGGTAAATGCCCAACGGGCCTAAGCGTTAAGACGGTCCTGCCGCGGGGCTTTATGCGATATAGTTGAAATCATTTATATTTTTGCCCTTGAGCTATATACTAGATAATTAATAATAGACATAGGACTGGCTTAGATAAGTTCATTTTTCTTTGACATGTAGAGACTTTAGTCCCAAATCATTAAATTGTCGCACCACCTTATCGCTTTGGAATATAGGATACTTGCGTATCGTTATATAGGATTCTATCAATTATGTCTGTTGAAATGATAAAGATGAATGCGTTCTGCAGCAAATGGGTCTTTGGATGTTGTAAGTATTATATTAAGTAACATGGGACATAATTCAATGACAAATATACTGTTGAGGGTGAAGGAGTATACACGGTTGTAAAAGAAAGCAGAAATCCTCTATGTTTGCATTTTCTTCAAGCTAGTTCTTCTACCTCGTGCAAATTTGAGAATCCCTTGGCTGACTCCTCAAAGACTAAAGCAATCCTCTTTGGCAGCAAGATCACATTCTCTCGATGTCTGGTAAAGGCCAAGTTATTGGGAAGCGTGTATTGGCGTGGAAGCTCGTATTCGGAATTAAACCGTCGGTAAATGTATTTTTCACGTGCCAGATTTCTGTCACTGTGTTGGCCGTTTGTGACTGGGAACGGTCAGTGGGGTAAATAGCTTGCTTGGAAATTCAGTTTTAAAATAAGGAATTTAAAAAAATAATCTAACCCACACCCCCCCCCCCCAAAAAAAACACACAAAAAGTATATTTTATCAATTAGAAAACAAATATAATCATAAGATTGATAATTTTAAAACAGGCGGACATAAATTAAGAAAAAGTCTCACATGAATGCAACAACCTAAGAGTTAAAATAAAAATATGTGAAGCTGTTAAATATTTGTCCTAGAATAATATTCTGGGTTGAAAGAAGCCGAACTGCGCGCTGCACCGCCGACTTACCCTAAACTAAAGAAACAGCAAGTCGATATTATATTAACACGGAATAAGACAGGTAATCCCAGTAGATTTTTGCCAAGCCACGCAGACTGTGGTTGCTGCCTAATAAAAGGTTAAGGAGAGGGGGTGGGTGGGGAGTTTTGATCATCGGAATATAATAATAATCAAAATAAATTGATAATTTAATTGGCGCTGTACCCCAGCAAGGAGACGGGCTCACAGCGCTTTACATGGAGATAATAATATACATATATTAATGAAATAAGCATTCATATCATAATTACCTCATATATGACATACATTATAAATCAGCAACGTTTATCATTAAAAAGAAACGTTGTTTCATTAATTTTGAAAATGAATTTTGAAAAGATGAGTCTTAAGCGCAGTCTTGAAGAATTTAATAGTTGAAATACTACGGATGTGTAATGGTAGAGAATTCCATTGTTTGGTTACACAAAAAGATAATGACCTTTCGCCTAATGTTTTAGTACGTGTAATAAGAATACAGAGAATGCGTGTGTCTGCAGAAGAGCGTAGCTGACGACTTGGTGAGTAGACCGACAGAAGTTTAGTAAGATAGGAAGGGCATGACTCAGAAAAGAACTTGTGACAGAGAACAGCCAGTTTGTAATCAATTCGGGCGTGTATGGGTAGCAAATGAAGTAAGTCAAGTAGCGGAGCAACATGGTCATGGTTTTTGCCTTTAGAACTTATCTGGCAGCTGAATTTTGAACTTATTGTATTTTTTCAATGCATTGTTTTGGCGCACCTTACAGAAGAGATTTGCAGTAATTAATACAAGCTAGAACAAGAGTACAGACTAGACTTTTTGTTGCACAGTTAAGTAATGACGGATTGAGCTAATCTGATAAATGATTCTATTTATTTCCCAAGTCAGTCTGTCAGTGATAATTATGTGACACATTAAAAAAAAATTCTTTAATCATTTTATATTGTGATTTTAAAGTTATTGGCTTTACAAAAAATCGATAATGGTACACAATTCTATTCTCATAGCAAATGAGAAAAAATCAAACTCCTGCCCCATATCTGAGTATTTGATAAAGGTCAGAAATTGGATAGCACTGTGGCTTGAAGGACAAATGGCAACGGTTCTGTAGTTGATGTAGAGCAAACTATAATGACTCGGTCTGTGTCACAGGAAACCGTTTGGAAAGAAAAAAAATATTTGGTCGATCTGTTCAAAAAACATCCGTTTTATAGGGATCTTCTTTCTGTTTGTTACATACATTAAAATCTGATAATCAAAGTTCTGAAAACTCAATTGATGTTGAAAAAATGCGAAAGGTGGTGGGGTGTAGTGTTTCTGCGCAGATGACAATTCACAGGGTCTACTTACAGAGAGTTTGAGGCACCAGATATTGTGGGGCTCGGAAGAGGTCAATAACTTTTTAAATTTCAGTGTTTATTGTATCTTATTTTATTTTTTAAAAAAGGCAATACATCAGCTTTACAAAACTGGAAGTGCTGCTGTGAGCGCTAAAAACAAAATAATAGAGGTAAAAAAAGAAAGATGTTTAAAAAAATATGTTTTTATAAGTGGACTAAAAAGCAGTAAAAAATAAATTAAAACTTATAACTTTAAGTAAATTGATTTAATATGACTAAAAACATGAGCAGGGGCTTATGAGATTTTACTTTTGCAGTTCACTCATTCTCTCACTATGTCTCTTTTGTCTTCTAAATTATAAATCTTTAATTTTTATACCAAACACCTATCTTTGTGTTGTATTTCTAAATTAGAACAGGATTTTGAAGCACCCGCTCCACGGTTTTAGTCATATTAAATCAATGTACTTGAACTTACAAGTTTTAATTTATTTTCTTCTTTTTAATCCACTTATAAAAACGTGGTTTTTAATATTTTTTTTACCTCAATTTATTTTTTACACCAATAGCCTCATAATAAAAAGCACCCGTTCAACGTTTTAATACCACGGGGATTAGTCACAGGTGAATTTATGTGGCACTTGAATTTAACAACAGCAGACGTTTACGTATGCTATATAGTGATAAACTAAAAATTCAGGCGAGGGATTTAATATTGAATTTAGAATTTTATGATAGAAAATAAAATATGTAATATCTTTGCGAGGGAGTGGGGTGAGGTGGGCGAAGTACAGACATGGCCTTGATTCAGCTGGTTTTAGATTGATAAAAAGAAAAGCTAACAAACAACGTGATTTTGGTCCTAGACAACTGAACACAAAGGAAATGATTCTACGACAAGAGACAACATGATAAAGGAAACGCAGGACAAATGAATGTATGGAAAAGTAAACACACACACTAGCTGCCGTATGGGTGAGTAAACAAACGGACAGCTGAACCCGAAGATAGTATTTTTTTAAAGTTATAAAATAAATGAAAACATCATTCCTTTCTTTTTTCTTTTGTAAAAATACCATGATCTTAACATTAAATTAAAATATGATGAACATTTTGATCACCAAATCGTAATTTCTCTTGTAGAGCATCATATCAACATAAAATTTGTTCCAAGTCTGTTGCCTTGTTGGGGTGTGTGTGTGTGTGTGGAGGGGGGTATCTTTAATCAGCATGCTCCAAAAAATAAGATGACAAGAAAAAACTATTTATAATTTAAAATACATTTTGTAAATGAAAGGAAAAGAAAGAAAAAGAAAATATGTCAAAGTTTAGCCTTGTCTTCGTTTCTTCAAAAAGTTCAGGAGGAATTCAATAAATGAGAGACACTTTACAGCGTTATGTCAAAATAAATCGTCACTTTAAACATCAATAACTAAATAAACGGATTTTAAAAAAATATATAAATGAAAATTTTTTAAAAAATCATTTTTGTAAAAACCAAAAATTCTTCGTCATAAAATAGACTTATTTTTTTAAAAAACAAAAATGATCAAATTTAAGGCGAAATTAATAATCTTGTGCTGTGTTTGGTGGATGACACATGCAAACGTGATGATCACTTTACCTGTTTCCTGGCACGAAACACCTCGGCGCTGTGTTCCCGTGTTGCCTTGTTGAACATACTCCGCCTTGACCGGATGTGGGAGTGGCGCACAGGACAAGGTGAGTGACCGTGTGACCCGTCGCAGATCGGTGGGACATTGTTGGCCCCGTCCTCCACAGTGGACACCGTACTGTAGCTACTGAAGGCATAGACGGAACAGTAGCAAGAAGTGTGTTAGAGGGATTAAACTTTACAAACACAACTGATCTTTCTAATTCTACTGATTGAAGAAAAATAAATTGACAAAATATTTATCTTTCAAAATTTAATTTGTAACAGCTTTTTTAAAGAACTGTTCAGTCCATACCAGGATCACACGATTGAAGAATAAATGAAAAAAAATAATGGTAGGCTACACGAGGTTGGACATTTAGAAAGAAGGACAAATGACAGAGGTTCGCAGAGGTTGAACCACCAAAGCCCTAGAGAAAAATGACTAAAAAGAAGACCAAGGCTTAGATGGATATATGATGAAGAGAAAGAGCTAGGGCAACTTGGCATTCAAAATGGATGAGAAAGAAATTGGTTGGGTCAAAGTGAAAGGAAGTGGTTGGGTCTAAGTGAAAGGAAGTGGTTAGGTCTAAGTGAAAGGCATTGGTTGAGTCTAAGTGAAAGGAAGTGGTTAGGTCTAAGTGAAAGAAGTGGTTGGGTCTAAGTGAAAGGAAGTGGTTAGGTCTAAGTGAAAGGCATTGGTTGAGTCTAAGTGAAAGGAAGTAGTTAGATCTAAGTGAAAGGAAGTGGTTAGGTCTAAGTGAAGGAAGTGGTTCGATCTAAGTGAAAAGAAGTGGTTAAGTCTGAGTGAAAGACATTGGTTGAGTTCAAGTGAAAGGAAGTGGTTAGGTCTAAGTGAAAGGAAGTGGTGAGGTCTAAGTGAAAGGAAGTGGTTAGGTCTAAGTGAAAGGCATGGTTGAGTCTAAGTGAAAGGAAGTGGTGAGGTCAAAGTGAAAGGAAGTGGTGAGGTCTAAGTGAAAGGAATTGGTTAGGTCTAAGTGAAAGGAAGTGGTTAGGTCAAAGTGAAAGGAAGTGGTTAGGTCTAAGTGAAAGGAAGTGGTGAGGTCTAAGTGTAAGGAAGTGGTTAGGTCAAAGTGAAAGGAAGTGGTTATGTCAAAGTGAAAGGAAGTGGTTAGGTCAAAGTGAAAGGAAGTGGTTAGGTCTAAGTGAAAGGAAGTGGTGAGGTCTAAGTGAAAGGAAGTGGTTAGGTCAAAGTGAAAGGAAGTGGTTAGGTCTAAGTGAAAGGAAGTGGTTAGGTCTAAGTGAAAGGCATGTTTGAGTCTAAGTGAAAGGAAGTGGTTAGGTCTAAGTGAAAGGAAGTGGTGAGGTCTAAGTGAAAGGAAGTGGTAAGGTCTAAGTGAAAGGCATGGTTGAGTCTAAGTGAAAGGAAGTGGTGAGGTCAAAGTGAAAGGAAGTGGTTAGGTCTAAGTGAAAGGAAGTGGTGAGGTCTAAGTGAAAGGAAGTGGTTGGGTCAAAGTGAAAGGAAGTGGTTAGGTCTAAGTGAAAGGAAGTGGTTAGGTTTAAGTGAAAGGCATGGTTGAGTCTAAGTGAAAGGAAGTGGTGAGGTCAAAGTGAAAGGAAGTGGTGAGGTCTAAGTGAAAGGAAGTGGTTAGATCTAAGTGAAAGGAAGTGGTTAGGTCTAAGTGAAAGGCATGGTTGAGTCTAAGTGAAAGGAAGTGGTGAGGTCTAAGTGAAAGGCATGGTTGAGTCTAAGTGAAAGGAAGTGGTTAGGTCTAAGTGAAAGCAAATGGTTAGGTCTAAGTGAAAGGAAGTGGTGAGGTCTAAGTGAAAGGCTTTGGTTGAGTCTAAGTGAAAGGAAGTAGTTAGGTCTAAGTGAAAGGAAGTGGTTAGGTCAAAGTGAAAGGAAGTTGTTAGGTCAAAGTGAAAGGAAGTGATTAGGTCAAAGTGAAAGGAAGTGGTTAGGTCTAAGTGAAAGGAAGTGGTTAGGTCTAAGTGAAAGGCTTTGGTTGAGTTTAAGTGAAAGGAAGTAGTCAGGCAGGCCAAAGCTCAGGTAAGCTGTAGCGTCATAAGCATGCATGGCGGATTAGTGGATTTCAAACGGATGAGTTTGAACTGTACATAAAAAACTCGATTGAAATATTTGACTCATCCGTGCAGGGTTATTTTTGTATGAGCTTAACACTGTTGTGTTCTATCAACATGAGCTAGCAAATAGACTGAACGTTCCCATCACATAAAGGGGAGACAATTGTCAATGTACTTTTTAGAGGAATTATTTTTGGAAATCTGAAATGATGTTTTTCGTTTGTTGTTGTGAAGGTTGACTGAGTGTAGCTGGACTTTTCGTCAATATTAGATCTTCACACTTTGACAGGAAGTAGAAAGCAAAGGCTAATATTCTAAAATTTTTACCCCGAAAACGACAAGAAAAATAAAACAGACATTGTTATTTAAGACATCAAATTTTGGAAGGACGCCATATTTTTCACGTAAACGACAATCTGTCGGAAGGGAAAGAAAAAGTTGATAACGTGTAGTCAGGTAATTGTAAAGATATATGTCGTGTGGATTACTCAAGGAACCGTGGAAATATTACAAAATGAGATACATGAAAAACTAAAAATAGAAAATGGAATTTTAAAAATACATTTCTTCTATGAAAGACCTACAATACCAAACGTTGTCACTTACAGTAAAAAAAAAGTCATGTTATTACGAAAGTCTTGAGTATAAGATAAACATGCATTTACTATTTAAAGCGTAGTCCTTGCATCTCATTCAAAGTAGAAAATCGGTTTTGAAATAAACCCAGGCTTTTAAAAATATTTTTGAGCAATGAGGTGAATGGAAAAACACCAGGCAGCCATGAACATGTACTGAATGCAGCTAGCTGTCCTTAGAAAATTTAGGGGGGGGGGTTGTTGAAACTTCTCTGATGAGCAGATCAGGCAAATATGACTGAAAGAATTGCAGGATACGATGCGTTCATTGAATATTTAATTGAAGAGCAAAGAAATAAATTTGAAACAATATGGGGCAACGGTATTTCTTTTCGAAGTTGGGCTTGGCGATATACACGGGGCCTTGTAAATTGTGTTCTGCAGAAGTGGTATCCGTTGGGGCTTGACTCTAGATCTGCTCTCAACGTCCTGAATATGGAAAAGAAATCTACATTTGCACGTAACACCCAGTTGGTGAACGCCATCTATGATTTGGGGAAGGGTTATAAATCGGATATATACAGTTGATTCCTAGTAAAGACATACTGACCATCTGGCGAAAAGGGAGGGGGAGGACAGCCACAACCAGATTGTCTCGGTAGATTATCTTGGGGATAAAAACTGATGATTGTACTACATGGTAAATATTAAGGTTTGTTAACATAGCTAACAAGATACAAGCTAAACGCCACCTCCCCACCCCTTGCCTTAACCAAAAAGATTAATGGAGGAAGTGCGTGGGCGAAACAAATCTGGGAACTGAAATTGAAATGAGAATGCAGCCTTTGTGTAACCATTCTTACATCAGAAGTTTAGGCCACATCAAGAACTCTAACTGCTGGCACTGCAGCCTAGCCCCTTAAATAGTAGTACATCCTTATTACTCTGTGCTCCATGGTATACATAGCCTGAGGGGGTTAGGGCCAAGGGGTTGAGCAGATGTTGCCAAGTCTCAAAGGGAATAACCGTAAAGTTTTAAAATTGACCTCGGGGGCGAAGGTCCCCATTGTCAATATTTGTGGTGACATGGGTGATCACTCCCTACCACTCACAGCTGAAAATTTTGATGCGAAAAATGGGGCACAAAATATAGTATTTATAACATCATCTTTCAATGTTAGGGGGAAATGTACAAAAAGATCTATCTTTGGCGCCATGTTGCCGAATCGAATTTATGATTAATGAAAAGGAAACATTTTTTAAACAGTGTTGTTTATTTTTTTATAAATAATGATATCCATCTCCCACCTGTCATGTGACGTCATCTGCATAAGTCTTCGTGATGACAGCCAGAGCGCATGGATGACGAACAGGTAGCAGAAAAATAGTACGATGACCGGTACTGCAAACATGACGATGAACTGGTACAGGGCGTACATGAGGCCGTTCTCCATGTTGGCATTGACGTCAGTGCACATAAGAACTGTTACAGTTGTGACGTTGTTGTAGAAGACGGATTTCTCCGTGCCCTATAAGGTATGAAGAAAGGGGGATAATTTCACTTTTAAAGTTAATTCTTTGCAATTTCTTGATGACGATTTTAAAAGTTTTAAAAATTTTAAGCTGAAAAATTGTATGTGTAGTCTTTTTTATGCAACAAGAGATTCTTAAATTTTGGACCCCCCCCCCCGTCAATAAGCTATACTAATAAAAGGATAAGATCTCACTGACTAACTCATCACATATTCTCCAACTTCCCATGTAGGTGAAAGCATGAAACGTTAAAAGTTGTTGAGTACCCGCCTGCAATGGTAACAGGCGAAAAACAAATAAAAATTATCGCTCACTAGGGGCCTGGGACAAAATATAGTTTTTTTTATACGATCTGTATAAAACTAACTATCATTAATTTCCTAACTTCTCGTGTAGGTAAAAACATGAAACTTTGGGAAGTAGTTGAGTACACCCCGCAATGGCAAAGGGCGAAAAATATTTAAATTATCACTCATTTGAGGCCTGGGGCCGAATTTAGGTTTTCACCTTATATGAGCTAAATATTTTTTTTTTAAACTTTGGATACTGTGTAAATGGATTTTGACAAAACTTGTTATATAACACCTAATGACCTATTTTAAAATACTATACAGCATTAGAATTATATATTTATTTTTTTTAAGCCCCTAAGCTCCTTTTCGTAAACGTTTAAGACTCTTTAAAGATTCGATTTCAAACTATATATCTACAAATATGTACAAACATATAGAGTATGTCCATCATGATCAATATTGACTTAAAATGTTGTTTTGAACTTTATATCTTACACCGAGATCCCCGGACCATCATTTAGTTTGTTTTGCCATATAAATGGTGTTTTATTAAATCTACGACAATTAAACTTTTGAGAGTTTTAGAATACGCCTTCACGGAGGTTTCTGGAATTAAAAGTTTTTAAAACACTAATTATTAGGGGCTGAGGACCGTAATGCCATTTTAACCTGAATGTTATAAAAGGTATATTAAACGGTGGCTATTTGGGTGAATGGATTGAATATTAACCAAATTTGATTTACACATTTTGATGGCCGGTGTTAAAATTATATGGAGTAATAAACTTCTGACGTCTGTTCCTTCGGGGCCAGGGTCCAAAATAACTTGTTCGTAATACCATTTTTAACATGAGTTATATAAAAACAGTGGCTACTGGGTGAATGAATGGAACATTAACCAAATTTGATTGACAAATTTTGATGGCCGGAATTAAAACTAAATGGAGTAATAAACTCCTAACGTCTGTTCCTTCGAAGCCGTTGTCCAAAATATCTTGTTCGTAAACTTTTAAAGCTTTATCTCACATATATATTATAAAGATTGACAACAAAAAAATATAGACCCGTATCTCAATCATTACCGAGATTGAAATCTTCAGGCGTTTTGAGATATGCACATTCCGCATCGATTTTTCACGGGGGCCCTTAATAAAATTTTATGCCCCATTGCATTTTAGACGACATTCACAAATATTGACAAACAGTAATATCCTCCATGATCCAGATTGAAATCAATGTTGTGAATTGGTGTTACGCGGTATTCTCAACGCTAACTAAAATCCAATTTTGTCCTGCACAGCGCGGGTATTTTGCTAGTGCTAAAATGAAAAGAAATAAACTATTTTAAATATCTTATTTTGAAATTGAAAATTTTCTTCCGATTTAACAAAAATGACTTTGAAGTTAGTATAAGCTGAATTCGGCACTAAATAGTTTGTTAGATTTAAGCTTTATTAAGAGAGAAAGAAATCAAGGTTCAATAATTAGTATAAAGTAGTATCTTATTTCATTTTTAAAATGAAACAATATAATAAGGGAAAGAAAATTTAACGATTAATTAAACGATTAATCGGTAAAAACATTCCTATTACGTTGATGACGATTACACTATCCACCAATTACAAATGTACCAGAAGTTAAAAAGTAAAAAAAAATGGCGGCCGATAAATATAAAAAAAATTCCAGACAAATACACAAAGATTTTGGTTTTAAACTGTAGACTGATGCAAATGTTCAAAACGTTGATAAAGTTTAATGCATTCATTGTGAGAAATCGTTTGCCTACCATGGTTCTAACCAAATCAAATTAAATGAAAAGCGTAGAGTCTGACACAGGCACAGAAAATGACGACAGCTCTTCTGCTTAAATTCCGCGTTACACATTGGAGATGAAAATTCCCAAATCCGTGATGCTTCTACAATGGTTGAAACTTAATGAACACTGATATCCAAAATGTCATTCCTTGCCAAGATTTTGTGTGCATACCAGCTACCTCAGTTCCACGTGAGAGACTGTTCAGCTCTGCTGGTTGTGTTGTCAATCAGACCCACTCATCTCTTCAAACAAATAATGTCAACACACTTGTATTTTTGCATAGTTGTTGAAAAGCTGACAAATATAGACGACCTATTTTATTACTCATCCCACGGCCATTAAACTTGGAAAGCTTTTGAGTAGGCTCTCGTGAAGGCTTCTGTCATTAAAATTTGTTAAAACATCCCTAATGCTATTTTTAAAAATGAGTTACATCAATGTATTTATATCAGTGGCTACTAGCAGTAGCTATTGGAAGGGCCCACTTTGAGGGAGCCCACAAATTAGTGTCCGATTTGTTTTACATTAAATATTACGTCACCGCCATGTATGTGGGGTCCTCCAAAGAGATTAAGCCCATGGGCCCCCAAAACTCTTCAAATTCCTAGCTACATCCCTGGCTACTAGGTATATAGATGAATTATTGACCAAATTTGATATATAAATAACTATAATAGGGTAATAAACATATAACCACTATTACTTAGGGACATGTCCAAAATAATTTTTTCGTAAACTTTTAAAGCTTTATTTCCCATTAGATGTTTAAATTAAATAATTATAGACACCTACATAATAAACTATATTAAAACCTTCATGCCTTATAAAATATGCACATCCTGCACCCATATTCCGCGGGAGCCCTTAATGTAATTGTGTTTCCAATTTGATTTTAAACCATCTAATCAAATATTGCAAAACAAGTAGATCAAAATCCACCATGATTTAGATTGAAATCATTTGGTGTTTGGAATTGGCGTTACACGGGTCTCCAACGCTAGCTCAAATTATATTTTTCCGCTGCAAAGTGTGGGTATTTAGCTAACATAAATAGAATATATGAGTCAAACTTAATTTTAGCTATTATTAAAACTTAAATTTTTAATTTTTTAACACTAAATTTTAATCATAAAACGCACCTGGACTTCGGTGGCAATTTTTCAAAGAAAAAAGTCCGTAATATGTTCGTAAATACCTCACATTCATCGAAAAATTAGAGTTTGATCCTTTTATTTGTGCAGATTAAATTTTAAAATACGTATCAAAATAAGTTTTATTTAACCCCGTACGAAGCAAAGACTGCCTTAGGCAAGTTTATGTGCAACTATGCAAGTAGCTTTAAAGTAATAGCTGTCTTTGGTGATGCGTTATAGCTAATATTAAGCCCGCTTGTTGGAATTGATTTTAACAAGTGTTTACAATATACACAGACGAGGACCAAGAATCTTCGACAAGAGAGTAAATGCAAATGGCGATTATATTCTTCTTTCATTCAAAAGATGTCTTAATTGCTGGTAGATCATATTATACGGTGTAAGAGAAACTAAACAATCATTCCGTTATCCTGAAATTCAACATTAACCAATAATTAAATTGAAAAAATGTCTTGTTACTGTGGCTTGTCTAAAAATAATAGTCAGCGAACGAGTATGTGTGTGTGTCTATCTGTATTTGTGTGTGTTCATTTGGGTGTTTGAGGGTGCTTTACAAATCTATCGACGATATATCAGGTCAGGCGCATGTCTTGTGTGTAATCCAGTCGGTAGACACAACACAATTTTTTAAAATCCAAGAATCATTAATGCATACACAGCCTCTAAATATTAGTGAAGTCATTTTGATACGAACTTTCATGTTGTAAGTTCGCATTTTGAAAATAGTGATACAGTACTAAACTTATCGATGAGGACCATCTATTAGTTTTTTGTTTTTTTTTCGAATGAACCTTCTATAGCTAAATCGTATTCACCGCACGCTGAGTGATAATATTTTTGTAGCCAGCTTATATGTAAACCAAACATAAAATAGTGACTACGAGAAATGAAAAGTTCAAAAAAAGAAAGCACTTAAAAGAACCTCGTCCTGCACAAGTAAAAGAAAGCAGAATGGAACAAGGGTTCTCATTATAAGCACATGCCAGCCGCGTCAGTTATTTCAATGAAAAAGTACATCATGGAGGGAGATTATGCTTCTAATATAATCGAGACAGCAAGTAGTAACTATGACAACGGGTTTTAAACAAGACAGTGAGTAGTAACCAAGACAACATGAAGTAACCAAGACAGCGTGTAGTAGCCAAGACAGCGTGTAGGAACCAAGACAACAGGAAGTAACCAAGACAACAGGAAGTAACGAAGACAACAAGTAGTAACCAAGACAGCGTGTAGGAACCAAGACAATGGATGTAACCAAGACAACGAGTAGTAACCAAGACAGCGGGTAGGAATCAAGACAAAGAGTAGTAACCAAGACAACAGGTAGTAACCAACTTTTAATGGAATGTTAGATTCTTTTTTGTTTGTTATACGAGCAACTAAGCCCGTCGAAGGACGTTCCGCCACCGCTTCGGTGGCATGTTGTCTAGGAGTAACAGTAGTGCTTATAAGGAGTGACACGCTTCAAGATGGGAACACAGTACTAAATAATGACAAACATACTGCATCAAAATAACTTGTTTTGAACGTCCGAGTACATTTGTTCAATATGTAAAATATGTTTTTAAAAATTTCTCCGCTAGTGATTGGCTGTAAGAGTCTGTAGGAGTTTGAGGGACCAATCGATATTGAAGACCGAACATAACGGACATCTATTATTATAGATTCTGATCAGTGTATGGACAGTGCTCTACAAATAAAGTAATCGTTCTTTAGTGTGTTGAGGTAATCTCTATAAAATAACGTTTTCTATCCTCCTCGCTATCATTTCAGTCTGTTTATTTAGTGAACAGCAGCTGTTCATCGTCAAGTGTCTGAAAATGGCCATCTGTGTTGTGTTTAAGTTGTGCCAACTATTGTTAATGCAATTCAAAGGTATAATGACCAGCAGGCAGTAGTTATGCATTCTTCTAGTCTCCCGTGCATCTTTCTAGCTAGAAATTCAAACACGTGCCTCGTCTTTATAAATCACAAACGCGTACATTCAAAAGTGGTTTATCTTTGATCTTTAATTCATTCAATCATTGTATTGTTTTAAAAATATTCATTGATCTAAAAACTTTAACAAAACTGAAACAATAAAAACTAAGAAATATAATTATAAAGCATATCATTTGCGATACAAGAGGCATCTTTCTAAGCCTTGACAAATGCATTGATGACTGTCAAAAACTATCAACTTTATTTATATAAAAAGATGTGTAGGCGAGTAAGAAATATATTGAAATGAATACAAACTCTAAAAGACTTTCCCCCAATAAATTGGTCTGAAGCCCTACAAAATGTTCGTAGGAATAGCTATGAACTTCGGACTGTAGTACTCAACGTGTTTACGATATAACGTGATCTTGGTTACTTTCTTAAAAACGTGATGAATTTCGTTGACTAACATTAACTTAATGTCTCAGCTATTTAAACTCATTTTCCCGCTTTTTTCAGAGTCACAGAGCTATTAATAGTCGTATTACATTGACCAACAGATTGTTTTCTTGCATTATAACGCTTTTCTCCAACGCCATATCTTGGGAAGGCGATGGGTACCACGACATTAATGGATAAGGCATAAGTCTGAATAGAAATTTTGGAGGATATCTCGTTGAGCCACAGGGTGATAGCACTGTGAACTTTCAGACATGGATTAGGTTGTGGAATTCATGTTGGGTTAAGATCTTACCACACCAAGTAACTGAAACCAAGAGTCCACTTACTATCTCACTTTTTCAATTTATGTAATTTCTAGTGTATCTCTCGTAAAAAATTAAGGAATTGTTCAAAATAAATACATTCCAGCTGGTATCTAGTAATTAAAAAATACACATCAGAATAAAAAAAAAAAATGTAATAAAGAACTTTCATTTATTGTATTTATTTTTATTTTAATCATTTATTTCCAAATTTAAAGATTTTAATTTTATGCGGACGTTCTAATAGAGTTATTTTTTGTGCATAATTTGGTGTGCTGCTTTCTAAAAGTAGTAGCGTTACGAATGGACAGGGCAAACAAACATAGCAAATTGTGTATACAGTGGCGTAGCGACAGCTTTTGCCGCAAGGAGCGGTCTCCATTATGCCGGCCTTTATGGGCCTCCTATAAATGACGTCACGCACATGGGTGGGAGGAGGAGGAGAGAGAGGACTAACACATTTGACGTCATTCAAAACGTGAAACTTTAAATAAAAGTTCCACTTAAATAAATGAATGCACACACTTTATTTTATGACTTTTTACTTGGCTTCACGCGTGTTATGATATTAGAGTGCAGCCTTACACTAAAATCATATTTTAAATGGAAAAAAATGATTTAAAACATGCTAATTTTGCTTTTATTGGTGGTGTCGGGGTGATCTTTGTGACGTCACATTGAGGAAGGAGTTTAAGTTTTCATGACGACATGTGACGAGGGGGCAGGGGTCGAAAAATCAGCCAAAATGGTGTGACGTCATTTATTGATGTCCCTTTCAGTCAATCGTTTAATTCTTCTCTATATGTTAATAAACATAAATACATAATTATAATTGAAACGAAATACATTTAAATAGGTGGGGAACCATTTAACCATTGCATGTCTTATTTATGTAAACAGTAATAAAAGAGGCCGCATAAGATGAAATACACATTTAATTCATAAAAATGCAAGATACCTTTTTTTGAAGGCCACGTTAATGCTATTGGGGTCGCAGGCCCCGCCCCCCCCAATCCCTAAAGAGACACAACATATTCCAAATTTACACCCATGAAAAACATTAAGAATTATATGCTTTTATTTTTTATTTATAAATATAGGATTTTTTTTTATAAACGAAGACATTGGATACATCAGTTCGTAAACATTTATTATTTCTATAATTACTTACATACCTAACTTTTATACTAGAAAAATCAATGACTATGTTATCAAAATTTTTTATTATTTGTACTATCTTGTTGTATGGACAATATTGCAAAGATTGTGTAGTCTTAAATCACTAATTTTGGAACGAATGTATTTTTTTTTCAACTTCAGTTTGGAGAAGCTCCTTTCACAACTAGTACAACTAATACACTGATAGCAATTGTTAACAAATATTCTTAGCAAAATTATGTTGGGTACATAATTTTCCAATCTATACTGTTGAATATATTTCAATAGATCAAGGGGACCTTTCCCCCCAGTTTTTCTAGCACAATGCCTCTTCTTGTAGTGTAGGTACAGCCTGGTCTGGTCTTACTCTACAGCAACCTATGCGGTCGCAGTGGGCCCCGCACTTTCATTGCCCCACCTATCTTAATTTTCACTTATTATCATTACTAATTCCTTATCCTTACCAAAACTGCGGGCCCCACACAATCTTTTTCGCACACTAAGCTGCATACTAAGAACAGCCCTTTTTACAGCCATAAAAACCCGTATCCTCTCTCAATATGGAAATGTTCTTTATCATTGTAAATAAAGAATTTTTTTTATGTTCAAATTAATTCTTCATTAAGTAGGTTAAATGGCATTATTTACGAAAATGTTCTTGCAAAGGACATGTCACTCACGAAGGCGATATTTTTTGTCTTTTACAATTAGACCCATGGATAAAAATCATTTCTGGATGTACTTCTTGCTCTAGAGATATATCCATGTCTTCTGAATTTTCCCCACGCATATTTTTCTAATTCTAACTCGGCTTTCAGTTGATATCTCCAACTCTCTATAATAGCATTCTGTATTAGCACATAGATTCTATCTTTGCTCCATGAAATGGGTTTGCATTATTTTTTTAAAAAAAGTTTCCCATAATTGTGGTACCAAAGAAAAACAAAAAGATTGCATTGACCTGAGTAAAATTCCAGCATCTTATCTCGTTTTTACTTGTTACTTCAGATCTCATTGCTTCTAAGACGCTTGAAAATTTTCATTATGTCTTTCTCGAAAATATTTATGTTATTGTGATGTTAATTAACGGAGAAATTTGAATATTTTCATGTTCATGTCTTAATTCTATATAAGTTTCCATTGCTTTAATGCAATATAAATAAAATAAATTTGATTTGTAATACGTTACCTTACAATAATTTTATGAAAACTAAAACAGAAATATAAATTACTATTTGCAAGTTAAACACAATATTTGAACCACCTTGTTAGCGCATCATTCTGCACATGTGAAAATTCAACGCAAAAGCTATTGTGGCGATATTAATACTACATATAATCGGACCAGCGGTGATTTGTTTTGTTTTTTTGTTCAGTTTTCTTATAAAAGCGCCATCTGTTAAGTATACCGCTAAATTTACCAAAGAAATCGATATATTTTTGGAGCGGTTTTGAGTTGTTATAACCACCACTTGGCAATCAAACAAATGTTTGATTGAATCCGTTAATTAGGACTCGAAATCAGTGGCGTCGCTAGGGGGGTGCGGTGGGGGCGGGCCGCCCCGGGTGACACCATCAGGGGGGTGACACCAGACTGAAAAACTCTGTATGTTTCCGTTATTTGGCACTGGAAAACTCGGAGGAGTTCTATGGGTTAAACCATGAGGGGGTGACACCATGACCTACCGCCCCGGGTGACACCATGAGCTACCGCCCCGGGTGACACCAACCCTAGTGACGCCTCTGCTCGAAATTAAGAAAAAGGGCGGTTGTTGGAATTGGCTGTAATTTCCAAATGCACATAAATGTCAGCCTCTGAATGAGTACCGACCCCACCGCTCCCCCTAGCTACGCCACAGTGTGAATATTGATTTATTTTATGCTTTCCGTTGGTTTGACTTAAGACAAGAAAATATATGTTTGAGGATGTAACTTTGTATTTGTTGGGAGCTATTAATATACAACAGTTATATCCTTGGATTTTAACATAAGTTAGCAATAATAATATATTGATTTTGTTAGCTTTTGGTTTCATTTTGACAGTCATTTACACCCGGTTAATTATAAAGCGGTATCTCTCAAAGAACCCTCTTATATTACATTACTTCAGATTTACTACAAGAAGATAAATGCTTTATTCAAAAGATGATCTTTATAACAACATCCCACGTTCGGTGGTTTCTTTCACCTGTCATGACCCATTAAATATTTATCCAATAGAAAAGATAATAAAATACAGAGTGTCTGACAATCAAATTTTCTAAAAGTGCAACATCTCTCCCCGTCATTTATAACATCAGAGAAAAACTTTTATTTTTCAAATTACATTCAGACTTGGATAACATTTGTTGTTGTAGCACTGGCCACCACTTGATTAGAAAACTCAATGCTAAGCTCGGATCAGTTTGTCAAGACTAATTGAAATTTAATGCTACATATATATGTACACACCACACTCCTAAGGGCTTGCATATTTTTTTTCTTAAACATGATTAATACGTCATAGAATTGAGAATGTTTGAATGTTATTGAGCCTTTTGTAAAAAAAAATACAATGCATATAATATGGTTTTTACATATAGATGTGTAAAAAGCTAAATACAACCTCTCTCGCTACTTCCCTCTCCTTGTCTCTCTCTCTCTCTCTCTCTCTCTCTCTCTCGCACGCGAACAGGTACACGCACGAGCACACACACACTTCACATACATACCTATATAACTTTTTAGAAATATAATAAATTTTAGTTTTCAATTCTAGCTATCAGAATCTCAATTCTAATATAATCCATGTATATTGAACAAAATCATGAAAACCAACGGTGTAGAGAGTGGATGCGTCATGAAACGATCCTTGATCTTAAATCTCTCTCGAGTTCATTATAATGTTGAACTAGGAGCGAAAGTCCCAGTTTGAATAAAGCTTTGTCGGAATTAATGTCATCCAATGATCAAATGTAGGTTACAGAATTGAGCGCTTCTTCGGCAGCTCGCAAAAATTGTTATGTCTTGTTAAAAACTAACAAAAGTAAAACTTTTCCCCATTCTGTTTATGACCTGTTACTCGATGGAGCAATAAAATTGTGCAATTTTAAATTTATAAAAGAAAAAAAAAATTAAAATAGCATGGTTCATACCTCGAAATAAAGTTTAGTAATAATTACATTTATAGAAAATAAATGGCTTAACACATTTTTAAAGCTAGGCAATACATTTTAATTAATTAATTGTTATTTTATTTTTCTTCAAAATGTGTCCAAAATGTTAAAAGCAATATGTTCTGTAATATATATTTATTTAAAGCAAGACGATGTTGTTTCTTCCAAAAGTCGATGCCCAATGCCACCCAGCTTTACATTCACATCTGTCAATGCCCAATGCCAACTAGCTTTAGATTCACATCAGTCAATGCCCAATGCCACCCAGCATTAGATTCACCACTTCAGTCAATGCCCAATGCCACCTAGCTTGAGATTCACATCAGTCAATGCCCAATGCCACCTAGCTTTAGTTTCACACCAGTCAATGCCCAATGCCACCTAGCTTTAGATTCACATCAGTCAATGCCCAATGCCGCCCAGCTTTAGATTCACCACTTCAGTCAATGCCCACTGCCGCCTAGCTTTAGATTCACATCAGTCAATGCCAAATGCCGCCCAGCTTTAGAATCACCACATCAGTCAATGCCCAATGCCGCCCAGCTTTAGATTCACACCAGTCAATGCTCAATGCCACCTAGTTGTAGATTAACCACATCAGTCAATGCCCAATGCCAACTAGATTTAGATTCACATCAATCAATGGCCAATGCCACCTAGCTTTAGATTCACACCAGTCAATGCCCAATGCCGCCTAGCTTTAGATTCACCACATCAGGCAATGCCCAATGCCGCCTAGCGTTAGATTCACATCAGTCAATGCTCAATGCCACCCAGCTTTAGATTCACATCAGTCAATGCCCAATGCCGCCCAGCTTTAGATTCACCACTTCAGTCAATGCCCAATGCCACCTAGCTTTAGATTCACATCAGTAAATGCCAAATGCCATCTAGCTTTAGTTTCACACCAGTCAATGCCCAATGCCACCTAGTTTTAGATTCACCACATCCGTCAATGCCCCATGCCAACTAGCTTTAGATTCACATCAGTCAATGGCCAATGCCGCCCAGCTTTAGATTCACATCAGTCAATGCCCAATGCCGCCCAGCTTTAGATTCACATCAGTCAATGCCCCATGCTAACTAGCTTTAGATTCACATCAGTCAATGCCCAATGCCGCCCAGCTTTAGATTCACATCAGTCAATGCCCAATGCCGCCCAGCTTTAGATTAACATCAGTCAATGCCCAATGCCGCACAGCTTTAGATTAACATTAGTCAATGCCAAATGCCGCCTAGCTTTAGATTCACACCAGTCAATGCCCAATGCCACCTAGTTTTAGATTAACCACATCAGTCAATGCCCAATGCCACCTAGCTTTAGATTCACACCAGTCAATGCCCAATGCCGCCTAGCTTTAGATTCACCACATCAGTCAATGCCCAATGCCGCCTAGCTTTAGATTCACATCAGTCAATGCCAATGCCACCCAGCTTTAGATTCACATCAGTCAATGCCCAATGCCGCCCAGCTTTAGAATCACCACTTCAGTCAATGCCCAATGCCACCTAGCTTGAGATTCACATCAGTCAATGGCAAATGCCACCTAGCTTTAGATTCACATCAGTCAATGCCCAATGCCGCCCAGCTTTAGATTCACCACTTCAGTCAATGCCCAATGCCGCCGAGCTTTAGATTCACATCAGTCAATGCCAAATGCCTTCCAGCTTTAATATCACCACTTCAGTCAATGCCCAATGCCGTCCATCTTTAGATTCATCACTTCAGTCAATGCCAAATGCCACCCAGCTTTAGATTCACACCAGTCAATGCCCAATGCCGCCCAGCTTTAGATTCACACCAGTCAATGCTCAATGCCACCTAGTTGTAGATTAACCACATCAGTCAATGCCTAATGCCAACTAGCTTTAGTTTCACATCAGTCAATGGCCAATGCCCCCTAGCTTTAGATTCACACCAGTCAATGCCCAATGCCGCCTAGCTTTAGATTCACCACATCAGGCAATGCCCAATGCCGCCTAGCTTTAGATTCACATCAGTCATTGCTCAATGCCACCCAGCTTTAGATTCACATCAGTCAATGCCCAATGCCACCTAGTTGTAGATTAACCACATCAGTCAATGCCCAATGCCACCTAGCTTTAGATTCACATCAGTCAATGCCAAATGCCACCTAGCTTTAGTTTCACACCAGTCAATGCCCAATGCCACCTAGTTTTAGATTCACCACATCCGTCAATGCCCCCATGCCAACTAGCTTTAGATTCACATCAGTCAATGTCCAAAGCCGCCCAGCTGTAGATTCACCACTTCAGTCAATGCCCAATGCCACCTAGTTTTAGATTCACCACATCCGTCAATGCCCCATGCCAACTAGCTTTAGATTCACATCAGTAAATGCCCAATGTCGCCCAGCTATAGATTCACCACCTCAGTCAATGCCCAATGCCGCCTAGCTTTAGATTCACATCAGTCAATGTCCAAAGCCGCCCAGCTGTAGATTCACCACTTCAGTCAATGCCCAATGCCACCTAGCTTTACATTCACATCAGTCAATGCCCAATTCCGCCCAGCTTTAGATTCACCACTTCAGTCAATGCCCAATGCCACCTAGCTTTAGATTCACATCAGTCAATGCCCAATGCCGCCTAGCTTTAGATTCACATCAGTCAACGCCCAATGCCACCCAGCTTTATATTCACATCAGTTAATGCCCAATGCCGCCTAGCTTTAGATTCACATCAGCCAATGCCCAATGCCGCCCAGCTTTAGATTCACATCAGTCAATGCCCAATGCCGCCCAACTTTAGATTAACATCAGTCAATGCCCAATGCCGCCCAGCTTTAGATTAACATCAGTCAGTTCCCAATGCCGCCCAGCTTTAGATTCACATTAGTTAATGCCCAATGCCGCCCAGCTTTAGATTCACATCAGTCAATGTCTAATGCCGCCTAGCTTTAGATTCACACCAGTGTCAAGGTATGAGAATCACTGTCAATGAGTTGTTCCGAGTTGTTGTGAGTTATTGTGAGTGGTAGTGACAATGTTATGAACTCTGTTCAGTGGACGAACTTTTGAATGTCAGGCAATGACTTGAGAGTGCGCGCAAGGGCTATATATAGTGTGGGTCTGTGTAGTGTGTAAGAGACGAGTGGAGAAAACATAGGAGAGACTAGTAACGTCAGAGTGTGGACGTTCGGCCAGGGCTGTGTGTTGACAGATTGTGTTATCGAGGTTGCTCGAACACTGTGGAGGCTGTAAGCCTGTATGCCTATGCTGTGATGTCTCGAACACTGTGAAGACTAAACCTGTATGCCTATGCTGTGATGTCTCGATGGCTGTATGGACTGCAGTGGAATGCAGATAGTGACGAATTTATATCCAATAAAGAACTTATGATCTTTGACAAGAGTCTGTCTTATTAAGATTATATCCAGAACCCAGAACCTAAGAGTGGGGGCTACGTCAGTGGACCTCTGGAAACTCTTGTCGAACGTCGAAGTGTCGGCCACAGTCATCAGGTCCGTTGTGTGGTCTGTAAAGTCTGCGAGAGAGGCAAACGCCTCGTTGCTGGCCTGTGTGTTGTCGGAGACTGTCCTGTCCTTGAGGGAGTCATCGGCCTTCTCGTTGCGGCCAGGTGTTGTCGGGGACCGTCCTGTCCTTGATAGAGTCATCTGCCTTCTCGTTGCCGCCAGTGTGTCGTCGATGACCGTCCCGTCATTGAGAGAGACATTCCCTCCTTGTAGCTGCCAGTGTGTCGTCGATGACCGTCCCGTCATTGAGAGAGACATCCCCTCCTTGTTGCTGCCAATGTGTCGTCGATGACCGTCCCGTCATTTAGAGAGACATTCCCTCCTCGTTGCTGCCCAGTGCCAACGGTGTCGTCGGTGGACAATAACAATTTAGTGTATTTCATGGACAAATGTGTAGTGCTTGTTTTTCATATAGTCTATGTGAGAGTGTGTTCTCTGGTTCGGGCAATCAAGGCAAGTACAAATAATTATTTATTTTTTTTTGTTATGATTGTTAAACTTCAGAGTATTGTGTAATTCCTCCAACCCCTTGGTCCTAGTACAATAGTAGGAAGTAGAAATGGAAACTAGAGGAAAAAAAAGGGAAGAGATGAATACAATAATGGATGAGTTTAGAGAGATGGGGGTAAAACAATTCCAGTTAGAGGGAGAAAAGCTAAATACGTTTGTATTAGAGCAGTGGAAAAGACTGATAGAAGAGGAACGCGTAGAAAAAGAAAGAGAATATGAGGAGTTAAAAAGACAGAAAGAGAGGGAACATGAATTAAAATTGTTAGAAATTAAGGCGAGGGTAACGGAACAGGACAGGACAGGTCAGTCGAGAGATAATCGACAAATATTAAAACAATTTCAAAAATATGATGGGTCCCAAGACCTGGACGAGTATATAACAACATTTGAACATGTAGTGACGCAGGCAAAAGTGCCAAAAAGTGAATGGAGTATAGAAATCCAAGTAAGACTCACCGGGGAGTTACAAACGTTCCTAATGACAGAAGACGTTAAGACAAAATTACAAGATTATGAGACCGTCAAGAGACTACTGTTACACCATGCAGGATATAATGGTGAGAAATATAGGGAAGATTGGAACAAGTTAGTCCCTGAGAACGACAATTTTAGAGCCTTTCACACAAAATTAGTCAGAACTTTAGACAATTGGGTGGCAAGTGCAAAGATGGAGAGAACTTTTGAGGGACTGAGGGATTTGTTTTGTAGGAATAAACTATTATTAAATTTGAAGGGAGAGGCCGTCAAATGCATATTAATAAATAATGCCCCCACATGCGAAGAGGTACTGACGCAAATAGACCACATTAAATCGTCAGGGGAAAATCACCTAACCAGAAAAGATAGTACACTGCCACTGGTAGGGGGTGTGTCGGAGCATAAGGGAGAATATAGAGCAAAGGCTAGGAGTCGTTCCACAGAGGGCCGATTAATGGGGCCGTGCTTTAAATGTGGTAAGAGGGGTCACTTAATGGCCAATTGTCAGCTGAAAAATGAGAATCGCTATCCAGACTTTAGGCAGAAAAGGGGATATGGAAGCAATTATCAAAGGAATAATGAAAATGGTGAATGGTGACTAAACCGAGAAGAGGGGCAGGCTCCAGAAACACAATGGGTTGGAAGTATGGAAGACCTCTTTAACAAATCGACGGGTAAATTAAAGGTTGAAAAATGCCTGTTGCTAGGGAAAGAAGCCTCTCTACTTAGGGACACGGGGTGTGCAATAGTAGGGTGTAGGAAGAGCTTAGTACCTAGACAGAACTATACCGACCAAACGTTTACTGTAAAAATGATTGATGGTACAATAAAAACGTTCAAAACTGCCATAGTAGAAATAAAAACACCTTATCTCAGTGGGAAATTATTGGCAGCGCTTTTCGATAACCCCGTGACAGACGTGATTCTAGGAAACGTGAGAGCAGAAGATGACATAGTATGCCATCACGGGAATGTTGTTACCAGGGCCCAAATGAAACGGGATAAAGGGGGGATAACCAAAATGAAGACTCCGATTACAACAATAAATAAAATATTAGAACATGTTAATTTAGCTGAGGAGCAGGCCAAAGATAAGGGGCTATCCAAACTATGGAAAAAAGCTAATAGTCAGACGGTTGAAATCACTAAACAAGGGATAGTATCGTTTGAAGTAAATAATAACATACTTTACAGAAAGTTTACGTATAATATAGATAACCGAATAGAAAGAAAAGTAGTGATCCCAAAACCATACCAACGATTAGTCTTAGAAACAGCGCATACAACAGCATTGGCTGGACACATGTCGGTCAGAAGAACTAAATATAGAGTTTTGTCCACAATATTTCTGGCAAGAGATGAGCAGAGATATCAAAGAATTCATTAAGTCATGTCTTATTTGTCAAAAAGCACGTACGCCAGGGAGCATAAAACCCATAGAATTAGGTCAAATGGAAGTGATTGGAACACCATTTCAGAAAGTGGCAGTTGACATTATAGGGCCATTACAACTAAGTGACAATAAAAATAGATATATTCTTACATTGGTAGATATGGCTACGCGTTGGCCTGAGGCTATTCCTTTAAAAAATATAACAACACAAGACGTTTATGAGGCTCTACTAACAATATTTTCTAGAATGGGATTCCCTGAAGAAATCCTATCAGATAATGGGCCCCAATTCTCCTCCGATATGTACAAACAAGTGTGTGAACTGTTAAATATAAAATCCAGTCACTCTTCCATTTACCACCCGCAATCGAACGGGATGGTGGAAAGACTAAATGGCACCCTGAAAAGCATGTTAAGAAAGGTGGCATGTGAGGAACCCAACCATTGGGATAGATTTTTACCGGCAATTCTTTTTGCTTATCGAGAAGTGCCACACGAAACAACAACAATGTCCCCATATGAACTCTTGTTCGGTAGAAAGGGTAGAGGACCCATGTCGATTTTAAGAAACATATTCACAAATGAAAATAAGACAGAGAAGGATAAAACCATTTATGACTATATAATTGACCTTAAAAACAGAATAAAGTCAGGCATGATGAAAATACAAACAATCGCAAAAGAAAGGACGAATGCATATAAAAAATATTATGACCAAAAGACGATAGTTAAAGATATCCAAGTGGGTGACAAAGTTCTGGTGTTGAAACCGAAAAAAGGAAATAAACTCGCTCTGTATTCAGAAGGTCCATTCACCGTCACGAAAAAATTATCGAAATTTAATGTAGAAATTCAGAAGGGACGTCATCGTAAAGTTTATCACCTTAATAGAATTTCAAAGTTTGTAGAAACTAACCGTGATAACACAGAGTCGGAAATACCGTTAGCAAACAAAAGTAAACATAACATGAATGGTGCGAGCGCCACAGTGATAACCGAAGAGGAAACAAAACCTATAAATAGGGAGGACGTGGAGAACATTCCGGTGATTAATATTAAAGATAAGTCAGGCATCAATATTAGTAACGAACTTACCGAAATGCAGAAAAAACAAATTGACGAGTTGATGCAAGAATATAAAGAAATTATTTCAGATATTCCCGGGAAAGCATCGACGGGTATGCATAAAATAGAGTTATTAGATCATAAACCTATTACCGTAAGGCCGTATCCAATACCTGTCCATGTGGTACAAAATCTAAAAGAGGAAATAGAGATGATGTTGGGACTGGGAATAATAGAAGAATCACGGTCACCGTATTGCTCCCCTTTAGTACTAATTAAAAAGAAAGATGGGTCGATTCGGACTTGCGTAGATTATCGGAAGTTGAACGCAATAACAAAAAAAGTAGCAGAGGTGATACCAAATCAAGATAAACTCCTGGAGCACATGAATAAAGCCAAATATTTTACGAAATTAGACTTGACAAAGGGGTACTGGCAAATACCCCTTGAAGAAGAAAGCAAAGAATACACAGCTTTCCAAGGCCCTGAGGGGTTGTACCATTTCAATTTCATGCCTTTTGGGTTGGCGACCGCTCCAGCAACGTTTAATAGGATAGTCAGTAAGTTATTCCAAGGAATAAAACAGGTAGCTACTTATTTTGACGATATCTGTATATACACAGACGATTGGGAAAAACATATAATAATTATTAGAGAGGTTTTAGAAATCCTTAAAAAGTCTGGGTTTACAAACCATCTAAGATGGAGATTGAGAAGGAATCTATCGAATTTCTGGGACATAGAATTGGGACAGGTCTCTTAAAACCGGACCTGATCAATATAAATAAAGTGTTGAAAATAGAACGTCCCAAAAATAAGAGACAAGTAAGAGGACTAGTTGGCCTTATCTCTTACTATAATAAATTTATACCGAATTTTTCAACTTTAACAGCACCATTGACAGACCTAACAAAGAAAGGTAGACCGAATAATATATGTTGGACGGACGAATGCCAACAAGCATTGGAGACAATACAAAACCATTTAACAAATAACCCTATTTTGATTCTCCCCAACATTGAGGATAAGTTCATAGTTCGCACGGATGCGTCGATGACGGGATTAGGGGCGTTTTTGATGCAAAAGAGAGACAACATACTCCATCCAGTTAAATATATCAGTCGTAAATTAATGGATTGGGAGACGAGATATTCAGCAATTGAGAGGGAATGCTTGGCCATAGTATGGGGAATTCAGAAATTATCATACTATTTAATGGGTGCAAAATTCACGCTCCAGTGTGATCACCAAGCGTTAAAATACCTAAATACGACTAAATTTGAAAATTCACGGGTTGCGAGATGGGCCCTGATTTTACAAGAGCACAATTTTGACATTGACTACATTAAAGGGGAAGATAACATTATTGCAGACTTTCTATCTCGGCAGTGAGGAAAGTAGGCAGTGAGTTGTGATCAGTGAATAGGCAAAATTCGGTCGAGTTACGGCGACCAGGAGATACAGGCAGACAAAGGACGTGGTTATGACCTCCAAAGTCAGTGCAGGTCAAACACGGGTTTCATTGGACTTGGACAGCGAGACTGAGTCAAAAAACCTTGACTGGAAAAAGGACAGGGTTACGTTTCAGTCGGGTTACGAAGAGCGAAAGAGAGAACGGTCATGTGGGTCATTGAGAGCTCATGATATATTAATAATGTTGATAGTTCCATGAGATTATGAGGTGTTAAAATATTGTGTATGAAGAGTTTTAAAATTTTGTTGCGGATCATTATGAGTATATATGATGGTTATTATGATAAGGATAACCGGTGGTGTTGGATAGATAAATTGTTATCTCCATAGGCCGTATGTATTGATAGATGCACATGATTGCGATATAAGTGATTGTAATGGGTTAAATACAATCATGCTGAAATATTACAGTTTGGATAAGTGGTTATCCCTGTAAGATTACCTCATGCTGGAGGCAATCCTGGA
>MUZC01000017.1:502516-515220 GCA_002072015.1 Radix auricularia | reverse complement strand
CTGTTTTGTTACGTCCGGTCAGGCTAACCCTTACCTTGTTTACGTCTTTTCCATTTCATTTTGTATAAGCCTGATTGCAGTCCTACCCCTCATTTTGTTTTCCCTTACTTGTGGCATAAGTGAACTTTTTTTTACAACAGTGAGAAATGTTTTATTGGTGGCTAATGTGTGAACTAATGAACATCTAGATTTGATTACATGTTCAAGTTAGAAGACAAGTTTGATGTATTACCATGTTTAAAGTTATTTGCTGATGTTATGGGCATTCATTTAAAGTAAAATAGGCTTCTTTATTCTTATTCTAGCTGCCCCATTTTATATCATTTTTCATTAAGGGTAATCTTATCACTCTCTTTTTATTTCTTGCCTGGGATATAAAAAAATTATTAAAAAAAAAAGCCAAACCAAATTTGTTGTTGGTTTGTCATATTTACAAATGCTATGTAAACTAAATGATGAACAGGTTTTATCATGACTGCTACCTACACCATCTGATAGAAACTGATTGATGACTATTTCCCCAGGATCTACCACACCATTATTCTAGATGACCCCTATGATGATCCTGATGGTCTGGTCGTCCCTGCCACATCTCCTGGTCCAACAGAGGAAATGTTAAATGTAAGATACTACACATCAGCCTTGATGAATAACATAAACATTGACTTTAGACTTGTTGAATAACTTAAAAACATTGACTTTAGACTTGTTGAATAACTTAAAAACATTGACTTTAGACTTGTTGAATAACTTAAAAACATTGACTTTAGACTTGTTGAATAACTTAAAAACATTGACTTTAGACTTGTTGAATAACTTAAAAACATTGACTTTAGACTTGTTGAATAACTTAAAAACATTGACTTTAGACTTGTTGAATAACTTAAAAACATTGACTTTAGACTTGTTGAATAACTTAAAAAACATTGACTTTAGACTTGTTGAATAACTTAAAAAACATTGACTTTAGACTTGTTGATAACTTTAAACATTGACTTTAGCCCTGATGAATTTCATCTTTAAATAATTGACTATCAACTTGAAAATTAATTAAAATTATTATGTGGAAGCATCTTCCAAATTTATTTTCTTTCAGCTCAAGATATTTGTAAAGAAAATTAATTACTTAAATTATTCATATAACCTCAGAGGTTACAGGAAGTAACAAGCAAAAAATGTGGATCCCTTGCTGCTCATAGGATGAACAAATATTCAAAATGTTTTTATGGTTTGAATCTTGTCTGGCAACAGATGCAATGAAAGGGAATTGGTATTGTCCAGTAAAATTATTAGCTTAACATGCCCCCCATCCCTGACACCAACTGGTATGATGACCACCCATCATCCCTAACACCAATTCGTATGATGACAACCCACCATCCCTGACACTAACTCATATGATGACCACCCATCATCCCTGACACTAACTCATATGATGACCACCCATCATCCCTGACACTAACTCGTATGATGACCACCCATCATCCCTGACACCAACTCGTATGATGACCACCCACCATCCCTGACACCAATTCATATGATGACCACCCACCATCCCTGACACCAACTTGTATGATGACCACCCACCATCCCTGACACCAATTCATATGATGACCACCTACCATCCCTGACACCAATTCATATGATGACCACCCACCATCCCTGACACCAACTCGTATGATGACCACCTACCATCCCTGACACCAACTGGTATGATGACCACCTACCATCCCTAACACCAACTCATATGATGACCACCTACCATCCCTGACACCAATTCATATGATGACCACCCACCATCCCTGACACCAATTCATATGATGACCACCCACCATCCCTGACACCAATTCATATGATGACCACCTACCATCCCTGACACCAACTCGTATGATGACCATCCACCATCCCTGACACTAACTCATGATGACCGCCCATCATCCCTGACACTAACTCATATGATGACCACCCATCATCCCTGACACTAACTCATATGATGACCACCCATCATCCCTGACACTAACTTGTATGATGACCACCCATCATCCCTGACACCAACTCGTATGATGACCACCCACCATCCCTGACACCAACTCGTATGATGACCACCCACCATCCCTGACACCAACTCGTATGATGACCACCCACCATCCATGACACCAACTTGTATGATGACCACCCACCATCCCTAACACCAACTCATATGATGACCACCCACCATCCCTAACACCAATTCGTATGATGACCACCCACCATCCCTGACACCAAATTGTATGTTGACCACCCACCATCCCTGACACCAACTTGTATGATGACCACCCACCATCCCTGACACCAACTCTTATGATGACCACCCACCATCCCTGACACCGACTCTTATGATGACCACCCACCATCCCTGACACCGACTCGTATGATGACCATCCACCATCCCTGACACCAACTGGTATGATGACCACCCACCATCCCTGACACCAACTCGTATGATGACCACCTACCATCCCTGACACCAACTTGTATGACCACCCACCATCCCTAACACCAACTGGTATGATGACCACCCACCATCCCTGACACCAATTCGTATGATGACCACCTACCATCCCTGACACCGACTCTTATGATGACCACCCACCATCCCTGACACCAACTTGTATGACCACCCACCATCCCTAACACCAACTGGTATGATGACCACCCATCATCCCTGACACCAACTGGTATGATGACCACCCACCATCCCTGACACCGACTCGTATGATGACCACCCACCATCCCTGACACCAACTCGTATGATGACCACCCACCATCCCTGACACCGACTCGTATGATGACCACCCACCATCCCTAACACTAACTCATATGATGACCACCCATCATCCCTGACACCAATTCGTATGATGACCACCCACCATCCCTGACACCGACTCTTATGATGACCACCCACCATCCCTGACACCAACTTGTATGATGACCACCCACCATCCCTGACACTAACTTGTATGATGACCACCCACCATCCCTGACACTAACTTGTATGATGACCACCCACCATCCCTGACACCGACTCTTATGACGACCACCCACCATCCCTGACACCGACTCTTATGATGACCACCCACCATCCCTGACACTAACTTGTATGATGACCACCCACCATCCCTGACACCAACTTGTATGATGACCACCCACCATCCCTGACACTAACTTGTATGATGACCACCTACCATCCCTGACACTAACTTGTATGATGACCACCCACCATCCCTGACACCGACTCTTATGATGACCACCCACCATCCCTGACACCAACTCGTATGATGACCCAAGTGTTTGCCTTATTTCCTAGAGTGACCACATTCCCTGTGATGCTGACATAGACAAGGACAAAGATAAGACAGAGGAAGAACTAGCAGAGATGATGGCAGAGAAGGAAGCCAAAGCCAACACACAAATTTTAGAAATGGTCTGTAACAAATATACACTTGAATTATTCTAGATTTGTCCAACTGAACAAATGTTAGGAAGATTAGAGAAGATTAACGGTCTTAGATAATTAAATAATCCATTACTTACATTGAACTTTACACTTATAAATTTTTTTTCCCATTTATTCATTTCAATTAAGAGCTGTTTTTACGATAATATAATTAAATATTTAAATTTATCTAAACCATTTTATTTAAACTTGGACCATGTATATTAAGATATTGAGTTTAATTGTGTTGTGTGTCAGTAGTTATTCCTACTGACTTGATTATGTTATAAGACAGTAATCACCTCTTAGTCTTATAAGTCAGTAATCACCTGACAGTGTTATAAGTCAGTATTCACCTCTTTCCCTAACTTAAGGTTGGAGATTTGCCAGATGCAGACGTAGCCCCACCAGACAATGTTTTATTTGTTTGTAAGCTGAATCCCGTGACCACATCAGAAGATCTGGAGATCATATTCTCACGCTTCGGCCCCGTGGTCAGCTGCGAGGTCATCAAGGTGAGAGAAGATCCACAATAAAAATGGATCAGTTTAATGATCATTATTTACCATTTTGTTATTTTCATCTTCCTATCACCTTTCATTTCTGGCTACCCAAGATCTTTCCAAGAGCTAAGTTTTCTTAAACTTTCAAAAATTTATAATGATAAAAATCATTTTAAGCATCCTCTACTAATCATTTGTGCCTAAAGTCTAAAAACAATAATAATTATTAAATTATGAACTTCCTATAAACTATATAATTTATGTAATGTCCTGAGTGGCACCCCTGCTACTAATCTTTATATAAAACAAAGATAGATCTTATACTACCCTAAGATAGACATAGGAATAAAAAACTTTTCAAATCCTTATGCAAGAACACATACAATTCTTTTTCTTCCCGTATGGAATTTGGATGTGGAATGGGTTGACTGTTGAAACCAGGAAAACCAACACCCCTTGCAAGACTAGACATAAACCATGGATAAGCATGTGACGCAAAAATCTTCTGAACAGAAGGATCACCTGTAACACAGATAAGATAAGAGTGTATGTATTCATCCACAGGATTCCAAAACTGGGGAGTCCCTGCAGTATGCATTTGTAGAGTTTGAGAAGCCAGAAAACTGTGAGAGCGCCTACTTCAAGATGGACAACGTCCTCATTGATGACCGGCGCATCCATGTGGACTTCAGTCAGTCTGTGTCCAAGCTCAAGTGGAAGGGCAAAGGTCAGCATGTCACATCGTTGTATTCTCTTGCTACTGGTATTGTCTATCAATTATACCATTAGTATTGATACATCCATGAAATATTTTGCTTAGGACTGTCCATATATTATGACTTCATGCTATATGCTGATTGTGTTACCTCCCCTCTTTCTCATAACATCACAATTTGGACAAATTATGCTTATCTCTTCATTTTTTTTTATTGAAATGTAACATTTGATGAAGTTTATCAGAAGCTGGCATTGAACTGTATTGATTTCATTGTTTGCTTTAACAGGTAAAGGTGTTGAGGTCATGGCATCAGGTGATGCTCCAATTTATGTGCTGAAAAATCAACAACGTAGAAACGAGTATCCTTTTATTTTTTTAAAACAAAATAACGGTTTTACCTACCTGGCATATTGGCATCTAAGCTTGGCTTCCTTATACTTATATCCTAAGATATATTTAGTTTAAAGTAGGAATCGTTAATTATTAAAAGAAAATTATTTTTATTTATTATTTAGGCGCAAACTTTGCATAATTCTGTCTTGAAATTTGATGAGTCACATAGGTTGACCTTAACCTTGAATAAGCGGCTACGATCTGGTGTATGAGAAACATCCCACTAACAGCCCAAAGAAGTCAAAGGGAGAGAAAAGGAAAAAAAACAAAAACCTCTCCGATGACGAAGAGATGGAGGATAAACACACCAAAAAGGTTTGAGCTAAGCATTTAGTTTAATAAAATAGTAAACTGAAGTGAATTGAAGAAGTCATGAAATGACAATGTTAGGAATAGCCCTGTTTTAATTTCACTATTTCATTTTTCAATTTTAAAAATATTTTTGTATTATGGTATTTGTATTTTAATATGACCATAAATTTCAAAAAAACATTATTTTAAAGGGTAATCATGTTTGATCAATTGTTGGGTTTTTTTTTACTAACCAATATTCTCAGTTATTCTGCTGCTGTTTTTTCTTCACCAATCTTGCAATGAACTTAGAAAACAAAATTTTCTTTATGTTTATATACTTGAAAACCTATGGTGGATTAAGGGGGGGGGGGGCTGAGCGGGCTAAAGCCAGGGGCCCCCAAACTTTTTATATTTATACTAAAAGTGTACAAATGTTTGCACGAACCCTTGAAAATATAAAAAATTAAATAAATTTATAAATATTAACTATACAACTAATTGCGATTCAGACCTGATAGTGCTAATAATCGATAAAACATGATTTAATTGGCTGACTTAGAGAACATAGTATAAAGTATAGTATATATTTTTTTAAAATTTCATTTTAGACAAGCTCCGCTGGCTGTGTAGAGAGAGCACAGGCTTGTTATGCAACTGGTGTTGGGTTCGATTCCCAGCAGTGGAAATTTTTCTTTTCACACTCAATTGTAACATACCACAAACACTTCAAACAGTTATTTCTTCGTGTTCCTTTATTTTTTTATTATTAATATTTAGTTACAGTCCTATATTAGCTGTAATCAATCATTTTTATTTTAAGGGACGCTGGCTGGATAAGGCCCCCGTTTCATTGCAGCCCGGGGCCCGTGCAGTCTTAATCCGCCCCTGTTGAAAACTAAATCAAAACTACTGTTTTATTTTCAGCGACAGCAAGAAAAAAGTCGATCCAGAAGTCCTGTGGTCAGGGGCAGGTCAGATTATGAGAAAGACACGAGGCATACTGACCGTCGAAGGAGGAACGACAAGAGGGGGAGAGATGATGACAGGGAGAGATCTAAAGATGACAGAAGTAGAAATGACAGGTCTATAGATGACAGAAATGACAGGTCTAAAGATGACAGAAATGACAGGTCTAAAGATGACAGAAATGACAGGTTTCAAGATGACAGAAGTAGAAATGACAAGTCTAAAGAGGGCAGAGACAGAAATGACAGGTCCAAAAATGACAGAAATGACAGGTCTAAAGATGACAGAAATGACAGGTCTAAAGATGACAGAAATGACAGGTCTAAAGATGACAGAAATGACAGGTCTAAAAATGACAGAAATGACAGGTCTAAAGATGACAGAAATGACAGGTCTAAAGATGACAGAAATGACAGGTCTAAAGATGACAGAAATGACAGGTCTAAAGATGACAGAATTGACAGGTCTAAAAATGACAGAAATGACAGGTCTAAAGATGACAGAAATGACAGGTCTAAAGATGACAGAAGTAGAAATGATAGAGAGGAGAGCCCAGAAAATAACCAAAAGCGAAACAATGAAAGGGACAAGGGAGGTAAAAGAAAGACATCTCCTAGCAGTAGTGTTGAGAGAGAAAAGGGACATAATTTGTCAAAGAGAGACAACTCTCATGTGAGCAATGACAGCAGTGAAGAAGACAAAGGAAACAAGAAGAAGAGAAAGAAGAAATCCAAAAAGAAAAGCCATAAAAAGCACAAAAGACAGCACGTGACCAGCAGTGATGAATCTGACCAATCCAGCGGCAGGAAAAGAAGTAAACATGGCAGCCATGAGACAGCCAAAAAGTCCAAGAAGAAACACAAGGCTGATATGTCCTCGAGTGATTCACAAGATTCAACCTAGAACTTACATGTTAGAATTGTTAAATAAAATTGTTTGAAAATTTCCATATGCTCTTAATGTTACCATTTATTATTGACCCTGAAATCCACCTATACTTTGTATCATCTCTTTCTTCCTCTTCTACCTTACTCCTCCCCTCCCTCACTGTTATGATTACTTCTCTTCAAATCAACTGACTCCACAGTGTAATTTTATTGGTTAAAATGGTGATACTTTGTTAAGAAGCAAACAATATTATTCCTACACTTACACACATGAAATATAAGCCATTAAGTGCTTATGTACCAAGTCTAATCCAGAACCATCCATCTTTGCCAGAACCTTTTGGGGATGTTATTCAACAACTTCCCAAAGTTTCATGGTGTTCGAAAAAATGTTGGCGGTAGCCAATTCTTAAAATATTATATATGAAATAAAGTGTATTTAGGACACTCTGGCAAAATATAAAGTTCAAAATGCCTGATGAATTTAATATGGATAATAACTGTTTCAGTCAATGTCGTGTAAAAAGCAAATGGGGGATATTGTGTTATGCGTTTACGATGAAAATAGATTTGGTGCCCCAAACCTAAGAACATTAGGAGTATAATGCCCTATGGTATTTTAATATGGATCATCAAGTTATTATGTACCAAGTTGTTATGTAACAATTTATTACATACCAACTTATTATGCACCAAGTTATTATGTACCAACTTATTATGCACCAAGTTATTACGTACCAACTTATTATGCACCAAGTTATTATGCACCAAGTTATTATGTACCAAGTTATTTTGTACCAAGTTTGGTCAAGATCCATCCATTAACACAGCAGCCAAAGTTTAAACTAATTTTCATATAGCTCATTTAAGAAGAAAAAAAACTACATTTTGGGGACCCATCCCCTGATGAGTGGTAATTAAAAAAAATTCCAGATACCATCATGGTATAAAGTCAACCACTTCCTAAAATTGTCTGTAGACGTTTACATGATCCAGTCAATGGTTTGCAAGAATAAGAAAAGGGACAGCAGACAGACAGCCCTGTCTGACACCGGTCTGTATGTCTGTTGTTTGTTGGCCATGAACAATTCTACATGACAGTCCTTCGGATATATAACAACCCTTAATTATGTATGGCAATGTTTGTGGTACGCCATAGTGTCTTGGCCGTCGCAACTTCCACAGGGTTGGCCTGTCAACACTGTTGAAAGCCTTCTCATTCTCATAGTCAATAAAGTTAATGAATAGTGGCGAGTTCCGCTCCAGAGATTGTTCCAATATGATTATCGTTCTAAAACCCGTTTGTTGGGCTCTAACATTCTAAGGTGGGTGTGTATTGCCTCCCTCAATCTGTACGGTAGCGCTCTGTTAAGTTAAATACTTTGCTTGGTATGGATAGCAGAGTTAGTCCTCTATAGTCTATTGTTCTCATGCCAGTATAGTATAGGTTTAGCATTAGCTGCTCAATCATTAAGGAAACACTTGTACTTTTGGTAGTACGAGAAGAATTTTTTTTTACAAATTTTTAATTACCAGACAGCCTTCAAATGAAAAGTTTTTAAAAATATTTGATTCAATTTCATTATCGTTTCAAGTTTGATATATTAAAGCTAAATATAATTCAGTCCGGTTAGATCGGTCGTAGAGTATCAGCCCGGTTAGCTCAGTCGGTAGAGCATCAGACTTTTAATCTGAGGGTAGACGTAAACAAGGTATGGGTGAGCCTGACCGGACGTATCAAAACAGCGAACGTTTCGGCAAAAAGCCTTTATCAACGAACATACGTCCGGTCAGGCTCACCCATACCTTGTTTACGTCTTTCCCATTATTTTGTATAAGCCTGATTGCAGTCCTACCCCTCATTTTGTAATCTGAGGGTCAAGGGTTGAAGTCCCTTATCGGGCGTCACTTTTATAATGGGGATTTTGAAAGCTATTGGGCTTTTTTTGTTGTTGTTTTATTTAGGACTCCATTAATTCACTTTAGTTCATAATTTGAAAGTTACAAAAAATAATGAAACTATCTTTTTCCTTTTTTTAAAAAGAATGACAGTAATTTAAAATATCTGAACAACGAAAGTTTGTATCGCTACAAATCAGCCAAAACCTAACATTTATGTTTAAGCGTTCAATCAAATCAAATAACATTATAAAATGTCTCTTAGTCTTAATGCGATCGTTATTTTCAGAGGCGTATCAACGACCTGGCATCGTAGCGGCTGCCAAGGGCGCCGAGGGATAATCCTTCAATAATCAATTTATTCGGGATAATTTAGTATTTTCCACATTTCTAAAGGGCGCCAACATAAATTAGCCAAGGGCGTGGAATCCACACACACGCTTCTGGATTGATTATAATTAATTTTAAATTATGTGATTTTTAAACATTGTTTTTATGATTTATTTATTAAGGTTTTTTTGTTTGTGCGTTGATGTTCGGTATTACAAAGCAACAGAAACTTTTTTTTAAAGAAGTGTTAACAAGATTTCTATTGTTATTTTCCTGTGTTTAGTTATCATTAAATTTTTAGTGTAAATTATTTCTTATAATGGGAAAACTTCATATATGTTCTACCATTGAGTGGTGGTAGATGGCTACACACTTGGACAAACATTTTGACAAGTCTGTCTGAACATTTGGTCACAGAGAAGCCAAATATTTTGACAAGTATTTCTGAACATTTAGTCACAGAGAGACCAAATATTTTGACAAGTCTGCCTGAACATTTGGTCACAGAGAGACCAAATATTTTGACAAGTATTTCTGAACATTTAGTCACAGAGAGACCAACTATTTTGACAAGTCTGTCTGAACACTTAGTCACAGAGAGACCAAATATTTTGACAAGTATTTCTGAACATTTAGTCACAGAGAGACCAACTATTTTGACAAGTCTGCCTGAACATTTGGTCACAGAGAGACCAAATATTTTGACAAGTATGTCTGAACAGAGAGACCAAATATTTTGACAAGTATGTCTGAACAGAGAGACCAAATATTTTGACAAGTCTGCCTGAACACTAGGACACCGAGCGACCAAACAATTTGACATATCTGACTTGTCATTTTTTGTTGTTGTCTAAATGACACCTAGTTTTTTTAAAAAAAGTATTACTTATCATTTACAACACTCTTGTCTGCTGTCAATCCTTGTCAGTTTATTAGCATTGCATAGAGAGAAATAATATAAAGAAATGTCACTGCAGTACTAAAAAACTAACTAGGGTACCCTGAGCTACTTTGAGCTGACTTTGCTGAACAACGAACAAAAGTTTTCTATTTTGTCCAGTTTAAGCAACCTCATACCGTTTACCACCAGGAGTCAGTCACTGCCAAATGTGGAGACGAAATTCCTCAAACAATTAATTTAAATCTACTAACAATTTGCTTGTATAAGAAATATAAACAATTTACCCAAAAAATCCCATTGAAAGACGTAGTTTCCAACATTGACCTCGACTTCTTTTCTGTTTTATTCACGGTGTTATTTGTGTGTGAATTAACTGCGTAGAGCGACACAAAAGTAACAAGTTGTGGAAATAAATAAAACAAATACGAAGATATAAGTTTTTAGTATTTTCTTATACTTATGGACAACGAACAGTTCTGCCGACAAACAAAGATTTAATGGGTTACGTTAAAGTAGTAAACAAAATGAGGTGTAGGACTGCAATCAGGCTTATACAAAATTAAATGGAAAAGACGTAAACAAGGTAAGGGTTAGCGTGACTGGACGTAACAAAACAGCGAACGTTTCGCCAAAGAGCCTTTATCAACGAACATATAAAACACAAACAAAACGAAAATAAAAATAAAAAATGAAGGAACTTAGCTGCGGTGAAATCAAAAGTATCCAAAAAAGTGAAACTGAGAGATGACAGAGCGAATTTATATAGGAAAGCAGAGAGTGGGTGGGGTAACCGCCTAGGAGCCAAAGAAAAGACAATATTCATCCCATGTGGTGCGAGTGTACCGTGATTTTCTATTAATCTGTTTTCAATCTGGACTGTCGTGAGTGTGTTTGTGCACGAGACAATAGCAGTGACTGCTAATTTTGATTTCACCGCAGCTAAGTTCCTTCATTTTTTTTTTTCGTTTTATTTGTGTCTTGTATGTTCGTTGATAAAGGCTCTTTGCCGAAACGTCCAGTCAGGCTAACCCTTACCTTGTTTACGTCTTTTCCATTTAATTACGTTAAAGTACATGTAAACTTTCAAGAGATTTTTCATAAGATCATAGAAACATTGTGAGAAGTTCGTATTGTTGTTGTGTTGTGGGAGAGAGACAGAAAGGGAAATGTGTGAATGGACGGGGAAGGTCGGCTAGACCGATTACAGTGAACCACATGTTAAGGCCTGTGCGGGGGTGGGTTGGGGTGGGGGAGAGATAAGGCCAAAAATAATCTGGTCCGGTGTCCCGTAGACCTGCACTTTACTTTGAAAGTTAATGGCCAGGGATGGGTCGAGTTGTTGGCCTTTATGATGCCAGTGTGTGCGAGTATGTGTGTTTTTTGTCTATGATCAATGGGGTTTGACAACCCTTGTTTACTTACTTACTTGCTTTATTCTTACTTAACTGTTTGCTTTCTTGATAACTTACTTACTTGCACACTTGCTTATTTACTTATCTGCTTGCTTTCTCGCTAACTTCCTTACCTTTATATTTGCTTTCTTTGCTAACTTACTTACCTTCTTGCATGCTACTGATTTACCACCCATTCGCATACAAACACGCACGCACACATGGATACACACGCACATGAACACGTGGATGCAAACACACGTGGATACACACACATAGACAAACACAAACGTGAACACGCACACAAACGCACACATGGACACACAAGTACGCACATGGACACACGCACACACTGACATATTTACACGCACATGGGCACGTGGACATACACATGCACATGTGGATGGACACACACGCACACACACTCACTAAGACACGTGGACACACACGCACACGTGCACACACACATGCGCACACACTCAGTAGGACACCTGGACAGACAGGCACACGTGCACACACACACGCACACACACTTAGTAGGACACCTGGACACACACGCACACCTGGACACACACGCACACACATAGACACATACACGCACATGGAGACACGCACACGGGAACCCACACAAACATGTGTTCACGGACACGCACACATGGACACGCACACGCACACGGGGACAAGCACAAACATATGAACAAACACATGCACACGTTGACACACACGTAGACATGAACACACACACATACGATCGCTTCACGTGCTCAGGTCACGTTGAACTTATTTACAGTTCAGAATGAAACAATGAACACAAACACTAACATAAACACTAACACAAACACTAACAACACAAACACTAACACAAACACTAACACAAACACAAACACTAACACAAACACTAACACAAACACTAACACAAACACTAACACTAACACAAACACTAACAC
>MUZC01000017.1:468637-488284 GCA_002072015.1 Radix auricularia | reverse complement strand
CCATACTTTATGGATGGCCCCCAATAAGTTTTTAAGAAAAATAAATTAAAAAATAAAGAAATAAAAACTTACAATCTGGTGCATAACCAACATTGTCTTTAGTTCTTTTAACCAATAAGCTGTAAAAAAAATTTAAAATGCAGATGAGTATTAATTAGATTTAGATAAATAGTTTCTGTATTATTTGACAGTAATTAAATGTAATAGCTTTCTTTAGGGGAAAAGGAGATATAGTTCAATTTATGGCAGTGTCTTCAGAATTATAGGCGGTAAATAAGATGCACTATTGTTTAGCATGTTAAACTAAGGCCACACCCTTGTATCAATGAACTCTGACAGACCACAAAAATGTGCTTGAACTGCACGTCTAGACGAGGGGTAAGCTATTTGCGTAAATATATCATTGTTGCTTGTAACAAAAATCATGTGCTCAACTGGACGCTCAGTTGTGGCCAAAACAATGTTGGGTGGTCAGATGCACATAAATATTATCAATAAATTCTGAGTCCGACGTAGTACATTAGAAAACTTTGATGCGCTTACGCCCGGCAGCTAGGCTGTTATACAATGAACTCTAAATGGACCACGCCAATAGAGGAACACATCTAAAACCTCACATCTGGCCAATGGGTCAATTATTAACTGGCGTTGGTTGTAAGGACGACAGGATATCAGGATTTTGATGCCCCCAAATAGCTTTCCGACAGTTCAAAGGTTTACGGCGCTTGATTTGCCGTGCGGGGAACAACCGATTGAGGTTTTGTCTGCCGTGGGGAATTAAATACATTGATTTCAGTCACTATGTCAACCTTAGAAAATATTCAAATAAATGTTATACAAACTATAGTCCCAACGACCTACATCATTTCATTTACTTGTTAATTGTAAAGTAGTTAACAACAACAACCAAAATATGCATCACTCGGCTACATTTAAAAATCTAATATCTTACCTAGCAACTTTAACGGATTTTGGAGCAACTGAATCTAGTAAAACTAAAAGCTGTTTCATTGTTCTGCCAGTGTCAATGATGTCTTCTACAACAAGCACATTCTGAATAAAATACATTTTATGATAATTTCAAGCATATTTTAAAATTAAAGTTTACATTTATTCATCAATTTAAAAAAAATATTTGTAAGAGTCAAGAGAGCAATGTTTTTTTTTAATTGATTAAAGTTATGTAAGAAAATAGTATTTCAATTAGTATTTTGTGAATTCAAGAACTTAAAATTTTGGAACAAAATTATAAGCTACTCATCAAGGAAGACAGTAATTTTTCAATGATAGATACCTTTCCTTTTAAATTCTCCAAGTTATCTCCTCCAATAACTTCAATAGAACCAGATGAGACATCATTCTAGAAACAAATTCAATACATTTAAACCATATATAAAAAATTAAACATATTGCTAAACATACCGATGTTGTTATTAAAATGTTGAAAAAATCATATCACAGACTATTCCAGAGTTTTTATTCCTAATTTATTTATTTATAATTATCAGCTCATTTAAAATAAGTATCAGTACTGTATATTTTAAGAATCTGTTAAAAAAACAACTTTTATTACAATAAAGTATAGTTGAAATATAGCTACTGTCTATAAGCCTTAACTAATGAAGGCAAGTTTCAATTATTTTAAGTTAGTAGTATTTAAACCAATCTTTTGAAAAAGGTTTAATGCAGTTTTGGGCATTTTAATTTAATAGGTTGGTTTCTAATTACTTTTCAATAAAAATATCTCACTCACTGGGAGCATAAATGACAAGTAAATGAATAGAAAATATGCTGACAAAATTTTTTTTTAAATGCTCCTTTATAAAATTTAATGAAATAATATGCAGTTAATCCCATTTTTAATAATATTTCATCTAAAATTGTAATATTTATTTGTTGACTCAAGTCCAACTTCACATATACCACTCAGATCAAATCAATCAATACAGATAACATGATTTAGTTTAACTTGCATAAAGGAACGTCCATAAATGATGTCATGTGATTTCGGCAAATTTTTAACCCTCCCTTGTCACAATTCGCCACAAAAGCTTACACCCCCCATCAATATGACGTCACAAAGCTGTTACGTACTCCCCTTTTACAAGCAGTATTTTCTATTTGAAAATAAGCATGTTTCAAATTACTTTATACTCTATTGTCATTTTAGTATGAATTTAGTATACGGCTACACTCTAATATCTTAACACACTAGAATCCATGTAAAAGGTCATAAAATAAATAGTAAGAAATCGAATATTCAAGTGGAACGTTGATATAAAGTCGCATGTTTTGACGTGAAGCCACAATTCTTAACCCCTCCGCCCCCTCATCACAAAGTGGGGACCACCCCCCCTAGGTGCGTGACATTATTTATGGACGGCAACTAAGGCATTGTTAGCAATTCACAAAGACAAACCATATCCGCCCTCCACTAAAATGCTGTTTCAACTTTCAATAGTGATTTAATAATAACTTTTAATTGGAAGTAAATGATTTAATCAATAAAAATTTATGGAATTAACAATATTTTCCATGAAAGTTCTGTTTCTCTTAATTTCTCACTTGGGGATAGCTTTTTCAGAACATAACACTCAGGCATGCAGTTTTAAATATAATAATAAGAGCACAGCTTTAAATTGGTGTTAAACATATCTTGTAAAGTTTATATATATTTTACAGAGACTTTTTTTTTTTGAACTACTGATTTAATCCAAGCATACTTGAAAGTGATCTGGTATTAATTTTACTGATCACTATTATGAATTTAAATAAATGTGTCTGTGACAAGTGTTATGCATTATAGTATAAACATTTCAGACTTTTTTTTTTGTTAATGTTAATATTTAAAAACAGTGTTAATGTAGAATGGGAGAAAAAAAATAATTATTTTCACACTTCAAGATATCACAACTTGCACAGTAATTTTACTTGCCCTAGATGACTTGGGGAAAAAAACACTGTCATGCGTGGAAGTGGTGTTTTCAGATTTCTGTAAATTTAAGTGAGAAAGTCATACCTTTCTCATCTAGCATAACTCATAAACATTTCAGATTTGATATAATTAAAACTGTAGACTCAAAAAAAGACAATTGATTGATAAGCATTTTAATGTAATATTTTTATATTACAGGTTAAATAGTTTAAATAGGTTTTGCTGTTTACATAGTTTCAATTAATTAAAATTTTTCCATAATTTTAAACACTGGTTGTAGAATTCAGAGCTAAAAATGAAGCTTAATCCTATTGGTCCATTCAGAGTACTTTTTTGGATTTTATAAATAATAGTCAAACAGAATAGTTTAATTCATCCTTGACCAGTATTTACATATTGGGAAAAGGAGTCTTACTACGCAAAACAAGAGTTAATGAGGCTATGAGGATATTTAATTTAGTAGGAATCCATTATTTCAAAGCCATCTGTGTAATTCCCATACATAACTAAATTGTCTAGCATTCCTTTTAAAAATATTTTTACAGTTATAAATTACCAGCAAAAGACATAAATAAAAAGGTTTATAGTTTATTAGATGTGATTAATTTAACACTTGACTTTTGAAAAAGAAAGAAAAGATCATGTTAAGCCTGGTCCCTTTTTGGACTCAGGACGTGTTAGCGCATTTTCGTATTATGTATCAGTACTTATGTTAGATATCAGCATTATGTAGTTATCAGTAATTGTGTTTAGATTTTAGACATATTTTTATGAATTTTCTTGTGTAATGAATATACCTGAAAAAAAATTATTTAAAAGTCATTTCTTTACATTTTAAAATTTTTTATTTTCTCTTTAATCTAACTACAAATGGTTTGTGGTCACTGAAATAGGACTCATAAATGAAACATTCTAAATTGTAATCAGCTAATCGCCCAAATACTCCGTCAATTGTTGTTTGATAGATCGTGGTTGCCAATCTTGTTGAAAGTAGTTGAATGTTGAAGGTTGTTTCGAAAAAGTTTTCAATTTCTGCCCCTGGGCCGCTAAGATCTTGATTTAAGTCAATGATGACGTAAAACTCTATAAACTTTTACACATATTCTAATGACGTCAACAACAAAAAACTAATAATTTTGCACGCTTTCGCACCACTAACCAATAACTTTAACACCAAACACACCACCGTGCGCAACTCACAAGTTCCATTAAGTTACAATGACTTAAAGTCCTACGGAACTTCCAGGAGCTCTACTGCCACTACAAGAGGTCGGATCGAGTAACTGAGTGTTGATGCACAAATGGCAGGTCAGGACATACAAAAAACATATATACATCATGGGTCTAGGACTTATGGATGCTGAGATCTAGGGTGATGACAGACGGACGGACAAAACGGATACAATAGCGCATTCGACTTCTCGAAAATGCGCTAAAAATAATGGTGGGAGTTAATCTTTGATATTTTATTCTTTATTCTAGGGACCAACCGAGTAGACATTTCCTACCAAGGTACCAATCCGAATACTTAGATATACTATTTGCCAAATCAAACTACGAACCACCTACTAGAGTTGTTAAAAGAAAAATGGAAATCCGAATTAATTTTGTGCTTTGGTGCATACAATTGTACAGCATTAGCGATAAAGCACAGCCAAGTCTTCAATCCTAAATCATCAACATTAGTAAATATGGCTCTAGTTGCTAGAAGTAAACACGAAATTTTCGTAGAAAATTAGTTTATTAACTTTATATCTTGATTATTTCATATTATTAATTTCTATAATTAGGTTACAATTGTTATATTTTTAACAATTTGTAAGAATACTAATCTTGACAGTTACCAAATTCCAAAATTGAAGGCATTTTTAGATATTTGTCTATTAGCGTGGGCACTATTTGCCGAGGTGAATAGTTCAGAAATACCCAATATCCAGCTGGAGTGAAGGTGCGGAGCGATTTCTTGTTGATCCCTACTTTATATTGCTACATTCCTGAATATGCGACAGTAACTTCCTTCTTTATTTTTATCACTTCTTGAAACTTCCAAATTTAATCTACATGAAGTAAAAAAAAGAAAGGAAATGTGGAATAAAAAACCAACTGGAAGATACTCTATGAAAATCTTATAAAGTCTTCTTATATTGGGCCTGTCATTTTAAAATAATAATATTTATATTAAGTTTCATTATTTTGCAGATGTTGTATTGGATTGTTATATAGGCTTTGATACTAGACTTTGGCATGTACTCCATTTTTTACCTTCTATTAAATGTAAGTTAATAACTTATGTCTACAAAATCTGTAAAAAATTATTTTCAAAATCAGCTTTCACTACTCCCAGTACAGACGGAAGCTAAAGAAAAAATAAACTTCACATTTAAATTGACTTACTTTAAAATCTTATTTAGAATTCTAGTTACACCACTTCCACATGAACTGCCATATAGTTTGTAAATTTAACATACCAAACTTACAACATAGCTTTTGAGTCGAATAAAATCAACTGCAAGTTGTACTGAGTTACCACTGTTTCTGTTTAAAACTTGAATTTTGTCAAGTAGGTCAGTGAAAAATTTGTAGCCACCCTTAAGAATGCAAAGTCCCACAATAGGTTCATTACCGAAATCTGTCACAATGTCTCTGGCCAAACGTTCAACTCTGTGAAGTAATTGAGACAAAATTTCACAATAGATGCACTTTGAAAGCATAAAATATTTACAGTGTGAATTTCTGGAATCAAAAATTTATTGAACTGGCTAAAGAAAATCAATATATTTTAAATTAATAATTGTAATAGATGAGAAACATCAAACCTATCATTGATCAGCCCAGCTGGTATGAGCACATGATCCAAGTCCTGCTCATAATGTTTTGGAATACAAAAGTGGTCTAATGAAAATCCCAGATCTTCATCAGCAATCTGAAGAAAAGTAGAACCATGATAAAAAAGGACATTTGCTTATGTATAATTTTTTTTTTTTAAATCCATACCACAAACACTTTTATCAGTATTAAAATTACAAGCAGGTGTTTATAATGAATGTAATAATGGCGGCTGGGTAGCAAAGTCAATAGTACACTCGCCTAACAACTGAGGGGCTTAGGATCAAGCCCACAAATAGCCACTATAAAAATGTTGAGAATGACTAAGAAAGTCCTCCGCTGACCTGGAGAGGGGTGGGCGCCGCTAGTGTCTCTTAAGCCCGAGAATGTTCTAATGGAAACATTAGAATCCCCTACGACCTCGAAAAAAAGAGGTTATAAAACTAAAAAATATTTTTAAAAATTTTATTTTAAAAAAAATAAATAAAGGTGATAGCATTGGGTAGACCTGATGATCTATGAGAAAGAGTAGGATAAACCTGATCTATCTCTTATAAGTGAGTTTAAGATAAGTAAAACTTAAGAGAGATGATTTATGGAGTTCACCATTTTATTTCTTCTTTGAAAATGTAGTCCTAAAAAATAGTTTTAAAATTAATTTTATTTTCTACAATTTAGTATTGCATGTTTCTAACTGCATTCTTCGTGCTCACAATTTCACAGGAAGAACATAAGTTTTAATTATGAATTCAAATCAACCAAAATGGTTGATTTATATTATATGTATTAGTATTCCAATTATTATATATACTAAATTATTCACAAATCTGAACAATATTCTTTTTAAAAAGGAATTTAAAGACGCTTTTTTTCAAAATTTTGCATTTTTAAATGTCATAATCACTTTTAAATTGTCTCAAGTGCAGCAATACCACTTCTTTAAACCTACATAAGTCTACTTTTAGGAAATCTACACGAAAATCTAAAGATAGCCCCCAATAACAAAAGCCAAACAAGAGTGATTATTTTATGGGCCCTTTACACATAACAACATACTGCAAGGATTGATAAGGAATCAGTACCAATTATTATATATACTAAATAAGAATTTAACATGTCAATGGAGTCAAGGGAAGTTGGTGAAACATTGCAAAATTGCAACAGACAAAAAGCAAGTTTATAAAAATGTGGTGAAATGTGTTTGTGTGTATGCTATGCTACAGCTGTTTCAAACGAAATGTGAACTGTGAAGTAAAATAATTGAAATGTAATATTTTATTTGCAAACTCTTTATCTTATCTTATCTTATATGTTACAGACGCTCCTTCTGTACAGAAGATTATTGCGTCCTACGTACTTCTATGGTTTGTGTTTAGTACTGTATTCTTGCTCAAAATCTTTGAGAAGTTTTCAAAGAGAAACCCTAAGTGCTAAAATTGTGGTCAACAACCATTTTTTAATGAAATTTCATTTTAATAAATTATACTAATTTGTGTGATGGAAGGAGAGGAAGGAAAATATTTAAATGTCTTAATAGTAATAATGATAGATTATGAGCGGCACCAAAGCCATACACTGGTGACCACTGCTCTTATAATTCAAAACTTATAAGTCACTTTATCAAGCATTGTAATTATTCTTTTCTTTCAATAAATATTGTAGATAAATTGTTTGCAACCAATTTTATTACCTTTAAATCAATTGGTTGAAAATTTCATACCCTAGGTCCTATGAATTAGGTGCCTGTAATTATATGGTACTCAGGGCATAGTATGTATAATTAAAAGAGTTCACAACCCTCTACATGGACCAGGTAAACTAATTATTTAATTACAATTTTTAATATGATATATCTCATTGTCTCACCTATTATTTCCCTAGCACACTACTAAGCCTTCTTATCTTATATATTACAGAAGCTCCTTCTATACAGATTATTGCATCCTACTTTCTCATAAAGACAGCTCACAGGTCGTGACTATGAGGGGATTGAGTGGCACAAAGCCCAGCTGCCTTTGTTTTGCTAACTAGGGTCAGGTACCCATTCAGAGCTGGGAGGACTTTAGGACCTCCATAAACCCGTGAACCAAACCCTGCCTTCACAAAGTTTCAAACCTGTGACCCTCAGTACATCAGCCAAGGCACATGTTGTTAGACCACCATGCCCTACTTAAAATGATAATGACTTTAATTGATTTCCTTTTTCTTTTCTAGCTTCAAATGTAAAACTATAAGGCGGCTTAGGTGCTACTAAATGAAAGAATTCAAATTTGACATAAATGGAGATAGTAGTTTCATTATTTTAAATTTTATTACAAGAGAAGACCGTGGGTGCCACAAAGTGTGTTTTACCCATTAGATCATTGGCACATATTGATTTTGTTATAACAAATGCCATTAATATTTAAATGGCATTTAGTTAACAAGAACAAAAATATTAAACTTTTATGTCCATACTCATTCAATTGTTCTTCCAAAAAACTTTATGATGAGTTCGGTGAACATTTATAAACTGCTGTTGAGTTGTTTGAACAAAAAGGGTATATCCTTTTTAACATTTTAATAGTGAAGAGTGTTTATTAAAAAGCTATTAATTAATTTTAAAAATTTAGTTTGCAATGAAATCTTAGCTCATTTTATAAGGTGAGGGATTTGGGAACATTTAACAGAAATGATAAATGGGGACAATATTCATAGACTTGATAGACACGTTAGCACTTCCATTTTAATTATAATACACAATAATCCAACTAAATCCAGCGATTATGAGTATAGTATTATGTCTATACATTATACTGCCTTACAGTTATTGTATTTGTTGAATATTGACACTGAACTTGAATTTCAAGCACGTGATTAATGATTATGCAATTGAGTCAAACATTAATATAAATTATTAATTTTTCGTTAAACTTTTTAAAAATTTATACAGTTAAAATTTAGGTAATCCTCTGAATCCCAGTCGCAAATTATTTTGTGTGTCTGATGACCCTGATCACACAGAAATGACTCAGTTATAATAAATTATGTCATTATTGACAATATTTAATAAATTAGTACATATTTCAGTGTATTTTTCATGACTTCACAAACATTGGAACTCATTATCACTAATCATATAATGCTGGGCTTGGCTAGGCGAGTGTTGCTCGCATAAACAACGGGGTGTATGATTCATTATCACCCAGTTGTGCACGCTTATGAGTTTGTTTATTCAGTACTCAGGGGCATTCACACTCAAACTATCTAAGGACTAAGGATGCAAGTAAAACGTTAACTCCACTATCACTATAAGAGTGGTACAAGTCATTCTCATTTCCAAAATACTTGTTGTTGGCCTTTCAGTGGCGCAATAGTCACAAAGTGAACGTTTTCAGCAGATGTTTCGTACTATTCTTTAACTTCCTCTTATTAGTGTAAAATAATTTGAGACCAGGATTCTAAGGATTGCTAAAATTCACTAGATCTATTCAATTCAGAATAAGTCTAAGTGAATGTGAATTGAATAGGCTTCCTTAGTCTTTACCAATGTTCCCTTTAACTTTAAGCTGCGCGGCCGTGCAGATATCTGACCAATGCCGTACAGCAGTTTAGGATTCCCTTGCAGCAATTTTTTTTTAAATATTGCACAAATATAGATGCTGCCTAACTTAACAGCTTTGCACATGAGTTTTTTTTTACTGTGCACACAAATCCTTACTGTCCTTACTTAATTAATAATTAATATTAAGTGATGGTAAAAGTAAAAGTCTAAAGGCAAAGGCTAAAGACCACACAAATAGTTGTGTTAATACTTTTATAGGTCTGAAAGGCAAAGGACCTTAATCTTAACCTTAAGACTGTAAGACAGATCAACTTAAAATTTTGCATTCAGTCATTCAGATTGAGACTAAATTAAGAAATAAATTTCACTGAAATCAAATGATTTCAGTGTCCTTCCCACCTATGCCCATGCCATGCCATCACCATCTGATCTATCATTCAAAAATCCTCATGAAGTGATTAATTACTAATTTACATTTTCCATCAATTAATCAATTAGATTCAGATTAGTAATTCAATTGTCAATGTCAATTGGCATTGCAATATTAATATAAATTTCGGAGTGTCTACTGCTACGACAAAGTAATGGCAGACAACCAGCGCGATGACATGTCGTAACGCCAGCAACATCCGACCGGGTTGTCTGCCGTTACGACAAGTCGTAAACAATTTTCCGTATTTCAATTATGCCATTACTAATACTTAAATACTGAACTATAGTTCTCATAATGAAATATCATGATCACTAGATAAGCTTATTAATGAATTTTATAGGTTTAAAAGAAAATCTAGATTGAGCCATTATGAGATGATCTGTTACTGTTGGCAAGTGATGCAGCGGTCACAGGCCACGGCTATAGGGGTTCCATGCATTACCCCAGCCGCCTAACTATTGTCTAGTTAGGTCTTAGGTACCCATTCGGAGCTGGGTGACTCGGGGACTCCTCAGGCCACGAGAACAAATCCTCACCTTCGTGTGGATTCGAACCCGTGAACATCGGTATGACAGTCGAGAGCGCTACCTCTCGACCTCCAATATATTTATGCGTATACAATTAACAGAAGAGTTTCTTAAGATTTAATTCTTTCCAGGTGTTTACTGCTAAGAGTTACTAAAACTAGTCGTAGCAGAAGATGCGTATGTCGTAGCACTAGTTTCCTGACTAGCGCTACGACATGTCGTAACGCTAGCAACATCCGACCGGGTCATCTGCCGCTACGACAAAATTGTCGTAGCGCTAGCCACATCCTACCTATACTATTAACTATTTTTTCATATATAAAAATCCTTAAATTTGGAGATTGAAGGAAAGGATATTCAGTCATTCCCAAAGATCATAACCCCAATGTTGTGCGCAGAAGCTGAAACATTAACTGTTTAGAATGGCTATAAAATTTATTACAGCCCTTCAAAAACTCCTATCCATGACAGAGGTGCAGCATTTACATGCTCCTCAAAAATATTTGCTTTTATAACAAGACTTTGTTTTATTTAGTTAATTTGTGTGTGTGTCGTGTGTGTGTGTGTGGGGGGNAAAGTTTTAAAAATAATGATTTAAATTCATTACCATAAAAGTTGTTAAAAAGCACAAATTATATATCTTTTAAAGATTTTAATTAAATTTTTATTAAAATTAAATTTATCAAAATCTCATTTCAGCAATATTTAAAAATAAATGGGTTTAAAATTAAAAGAAAATATTGAAATATTTAAATTAACAGAAACTACATTTATTCATAATAAAATCAAGCAAAATAAAAAAATTAATAATTATAGTTAATTTTTTAAAAGACTTTTACAGATAACTAAGACCAAACGTAATTTAAAAAATATATATTTATATTTAATTATATAGAATGGGAAATTTCACCATGAAAAGCTATGATTTAATTTGAAAGGGGGATATTTCATATAAATAGCAATTTATATATGTATTTAAGTCAATTTAATTGAATTTGACCTAATATGTAATCAGATGGAACTTGATTGTATTATGGATTTTTAACTTTCTTGGTCTTTCTTATCTGTCATTTAGTCATAAATAATACTGTTTCCGGTTTTTTTGTACTTTCGTTTTCGGCCATTTTTTTCCCCCCATGAGGAAAAAAAAAAAGGCTTCTCGGCGGAATCGAAAACAACATAGACTGACGCCACTCAGAGACTTGAAATTTTACATGGACATATTAGATCCATTTTCGCTACTACACCCGTTCGATTTAAAATAGCACAACAAATAGTTTTTAAGAAAATAAAAAATTAGACTTACCTGGTGTCTTGCATTGTTTTTCTTTACGACATACGAAAATTACTCAAAAACAAAATGGACGTCGCAAAAGCCTGTTCTTAAACGAAGCTAGAACAGCAATCCGTTTGTTGATAAGACATTTTTAGCGCGAAAAAATAATTTTTTACCGAACCCTATCATTTTATACTCAGAAATAGCGTCTCAAAAACCCTATGGAGCGCGATTGCGTCAAAATAGCCTCTAATCGAAGTACCTATTAGCCTATACTATACTATACTATAAATTTTAAACTCTGTTAATTTTCATTAATAATAATACGCTTAGCTTTAAATTTCAGGAATTAAAAGATAATTTTACCCGAATAAAGGACTTGGATCCCATTCTTTAATCTATTGCAGTCGTTTTATATAGTCCTCACAAATTATCAATAATTAACACTAACAGACTAACAGTGTTCTAACAAATAACTTTTTGTTCGATATTGCCTTGCCGGTTCCGGTAAATCTTGATTAAGATTTCGCATTATAATTCATTAATTGGTAAACAAATAATGCCCATTTAATTGCACAAAGGGGCCGTCCATAAATGACCTCACGCAATTTCGGCCGATTTTTCAACCCTCTTCCCTCGTCACAAAAACTTAGACCCCCTCCAATATGATGTCACTAATCTTTGTCCTCCCCTACCCCATAAAAGCCGTATTTTCTATTTGAAACTGAGCATTTTCAAACCACTTTTTTGCCATTTAAGTATGTATTTAGTGAGAGGCTGCACTCTAATATCGTAACACGCGTCGTTAAATAAAGTGTAAGCAATATAATATTTAAGTGGATCTTTTATTTAAAAGGTGACGTCAAATTTCTTAAACACCCCCTCCCCTCGCCACAAATGTGTAACTCCAACACCCCCTCCCCCCACACAGACTTTTGATGCTTGACGCCAAAAGGACAAAATTATTTTTTTGTTACCCTCATGCCTCTCTTTGACTTTGAGTTATCCTTGACTAGAATCAGTGCTTTTTTCATTGGGTTCTTCAGATGGTTACGGATTTGAATCCGTGTGAAGGCAAGGATTTGTTCCAGCCAATATCTCACTCAAATTGTGAAACGAGGACATAAAATGTTGCGACAAAGTGCGAAGCTCATATTTCAACGTTTACCTTCGAGATTCTTTCCTCCTCTAATCCCAATCAACCAAACAACCGATGGAACTAGAGATTCAGAAAGAGCAGATGCAGATTCTCATAAGTTTCCTTTATTGTTTGTAGTGCATAACTCTCAATTTTGATGACATTATGTCGATATTAACAGAAGTTTTAAGAGTACAAAAATATTATCTTTATTGTCCATATTTGCAGACCAGCCTACTTGGTCGAATTCGCAATGTCTCTTATATTTTTCCTCACCAAAAATGATGAAGAAACATGCAGGACAGCACAAAGCTCGGGCTCAGGCGAATGTGCAATGCACATTTTGAATACCAAAACTGTTCAAGAATCAACTCAGATAAAACTCATCGGTCGTTTGAGAATCGCTTCTAGAAGGAAAAGAGAACCCATGGCAGTTACTGCCAGAAGAGAAAATGCACATACCGAGGCTGTTGGGTGTCTAAATGAGTACGAGTTGATCTTTCCAGGAAAAAAAGATTAATGCCAGTCGTAACTATGGATTAACATTTAACTTCAGCCTGTTTAGATGATGTCCGGTGAATATTTTTGAATTAAACACAATTCAAAGTATCATAATAAATAGATTCAATATATCACACGAGTTGGTCACATAATTTATGGACGCGACCATATGGGCGTCGATGACCTGGCTGTCACCGCCAGGGCCGGCCCTAGAGTTTGCGGGGCCCTAGGCAGAAAAAGATGAGCGGGGCTCCGAAGTCGTCCATAAATGACGTCATACAATTTTGAACGATTTTTAACCCACTCACCTCTTTGTCACTTGTCGTCACAAAAAGTAAGCCCCCCCCCCTTTTTTTTGTCAGTGGCGTTACTATGGGGATGCGTTGGGGGCGGGCCACCCCGGGTGACACCATCAGGGTGGGTGACACCAAAATGTGAAATTCTATATGTTCCCGTTATTTGGCACTTCTGGAATTGTGCTGCTCACGAGGCTTGTGTGTGACCAACACTTTCTTCAAGTGCAAGGATATACATCAAGTATCTTGGAGACACCCTCGATCCCACCAATGGCACCAGCTGGACCTCATTATCACCAGGCGTGCACAACTAGCTAGCGTCCTACTCACGCGCAGCTATCACAGTGCCGACTGTGACACGGATCATTCCCTTGTCGCCAGCAAAGTACGAATAATGAGGAAAAACTCGTACCACACAAAGAAAAGGGGAAGTCCACGCATCAATACCTCCTGCATGAAAGACCCTGCGATAGCGCAGCTGTTCAAAGACAAGGTGAAGGAAAGTCTCTCAAAGATGTCCCCATGCGTCACCATTGACTCCAAATGGACGCATCTGAGAGACACAATCTATACATCCGCAATACAAGCCTTTGGCAAAAAATCTCACAAAAACACGGACTGGTTTGATGAACATTGGGATGAGATGAAACCCTTCACTGAAGCAAAAAGGAAAGCTCTTATGGCTTACAAGGAAAAGCCTACACCCGAAAATTTGCATGCCTTAAAAACAGCTAAGTCACTTGCCCAAAAGGTTGCACGTAAATGTGTCAATACCTATTGGCTTAAGCTCTGTTCCAGTATACAATCAGCTGCAGACATATGGGCAATGCAAAAGTCATGTACGAAAACATCAAAAAGGCAACGGGCCCCTCGACGTCAAAAGCTGCTCCCCTAAAGTCCAAAANTGGAGAAATTATTCAAGACCAGGCAGCACAGCTAAAACGGTGGGTTGAGCATTATCTGGAATTGTATTCAACAGTTACCACAGTCTCCAGCACCGCTCTAGATGACATCCCAGATATGCCACTCATGGAAGAACTTGATGTCGTGCCCACACAGGAAGAGCTGAGCAAAGCAATTGACAGTCTAGCTTGTGGAAAAGCGCCTGGGAATGATGGAATACCACCAGAGGTTCTAAAGAGTGGCAAGACAGCTTTACTCCAACCATTGCACGAGATTCTGTCCCTCTGCTGGGAACAGGGCTACATCCCCCAAGACCTAAAGGATGCAAATATAGTGACACTATATAAAAACAAAGGTGATAGGAGTGATTGCAATAATTATCGCGGCATTTCACTCCTTAGTATTGTAGGAAAGACCTTTGCCCGCGTTATACTAAAACGTTTACAAAGCCTAGCATCCCGCGTCTATCCAGAATCTCAGTGTGGTTTCCGGTCCGGTCGGTCTACCATAGACATGGTGTTCTCCATACGACAGCTCCAGGAAAAATGCAGAGAGCAGCAGATGCCACTATACATTGCATTTGTGGACCTTACAAAAGCCTTCGACTTAGTCAGTCGCAACGGGCTATTCCAAATACTGGCAAAAATTGGATGTCCCCCTCACCTACTTGCCATCATCAGACAGTTCCATGAAAATATGCTTGGCACAGTACAGTTCGATGGAGCTAAGTCAGAGGCCTTCCCTGTCAGCAGCGGAGTTAAACAAGGTTGTGTACTCGCACCAACACTCTTCGCAATATTCTTCTCTGTACTTCTTCGATACGCATTCAAGGATAGCAGTGAGGGAATCTGGTTACATACCAGAGCTGATGGAGGACTTTTCAACACTGCCCGCCTCCGAGCCAAGACCAAAACGACGGATGTCCTAATTCGAGAGCTACTATTTGCGGATGATGCGGCACTAACAGCACATACAGAATCTGGTTTGCAACAACTCGTGTCAAGCTTCTCCAATGCCTGCAAAGAATTTGGTCTGCAAATCAGCTTGAAAAAGACAAACATCATGGCCCAAGACACTCGACCTCCTCCTACCATAAATATCGATAATGAAAACTTGGAGGTTGTGGACAGCTTCACCTACTTGGGATCCAAGGTCTCCAATACACTGTCCATTGAAGAAGAAATAAACAGCAGAATTGGCAAGGCAGCCGCAACAATGGCTAAACTAAATAAGCGGGTCTGGCAAAACACCAAGCTAACGGAGAAAACCAAACTGTGCGTCTATCGAGCCTGTGTCATCAGTACACTACTATATGGGAGCGAGACATGGACCACTTATACATCACAAGAGCGTAAGCTTAACAGCTTCCATTTGAGATGCTTGCGCCGCATCCTTGGTATTAAATGGCAAGAAAAAGTGCCTAATAGTGAGGTCCTAACGCGGGCCAATACCCAAAGCATGTTCTCAATTCTTAGTGAAAGACGCCTGAGGTGGCTAGGACATGTCAAAAGAATGAGCCCCGGCCGCATCCCGAAGGACCTCCTATATGGTGAACTTGCTTCAGGAAAGAGGAAAACAGGTCGCCCACGCTTGCGATTTAAAGATGTCTGTCAAAGGGACATGAAAGCAGCCAAAATACATACAAGTGACTGGGAGTGTAAGGCAGAAGACCGATCTACGTGGCGCACAGTTGTCAAAGAGGGCGTCATAGTAGCCGAGGAGCGAAGAATGGAGGAGGCTGCAGACAGAAGAGCTAGGAGAAAGGCCAAAACATTTGGAAGCACAGAACTCGTGTGTAAAAACTGTGGCAAAGACTGTCACTCAAGGATAGGACTGCACAGCCACTCGAGAAAATGCAACCCAATCCAACGGTGATGCACCATCGTCTCGCGAGACGGAAGGATGCCGGTATTTGGCACTGGAAAACTTGGAGAAGTTCTATCGGTTAAGTAGTGAGGGGGTGACACCTTGAGCTACAGCCCCGGGTGACACCAACCCTAGTGACGCCTCTGCCCCCTTTCAATGTCACAAAGCTGTGCCCCCACCCCTTAAAAGTCGAATGCTTCAAATCACCTTTTGGTCATTTTAGTATGCATTTAGTTCAGGGGTGAGCAACCTTTGGGCTATTGCTGGCCGCATAAAAAATTACGTTTGCACCGGCCGTCAAAAGTTTGACATCACTGAAAAACGAAAAGGTCACTATAAAAATATATCTCTCGTTAACAGTCAACGCGTGATAATAATGACATCATCATAATGTGTTGTAGGGAAACATAGTGCTTAATTATAAACAAAAACATTTCCATCTATATTCTCTTATATTTCTACTTTATTGAACATTGTCATGTAAACCTAACATCATGTCACACACTTACAACATGAGTATATTTTTAAATGTCATTAGTACACTGAGATCACAATATTTGATTAAGGGATAAGCTGCTAACACTTTTCATGTAACTTAGCATTCCAGAGTCGAGAAATTACTGTCTGCTTTGCTTTGGAATGTTTGCTGAGAGTCCGCAAAGTCCGGGCACTCACTGGAGAGCATCAGTCGTATTTCTTACGCCAAATCGTCCACCAGTCGGGTTCGATATTTGTTCTTGAGATATTTCATTAGTGAAAATTACGCTTCGCACATGTAAGTGCTTCCAAACAGAACTAGAATTTTTTTTTTAAAAAAATTAAAATTTATTTCGCGAAGCTAGGGATACTCTACAGCTACTTTGCATGTCTCCAGTAGATCGTATTTGTCGTCCTCGAATTTCTTTATTACTTTTTTTAGTTCAATCAGTTCCATATGGACATCCAACGGCGCACTCTCTGTCTCCCTGACTCTCTGTCTCCCTGACTCTCTGTCTCCCTGACTCTCTGTCTCCCTGACTCTCTGTCTCCCTGACTCTCTGTCTCAACCAAAGTGACGTCATTTATGGACGGCCCCATAGAGTATTTCAACGTCTCATCGGCATAGAGTATTTCAACGTCTCATCGGCATAGAGTATTTCAACGTCTCATCGGCATAGAGTATTTCAACGTCTCATGGACATTGTCCAATTTCTTGCTGAGCACAGCATGGCCTTTCGAATTTCAGTCTATTAATTACATCAGCCACACAATGAAATCTTTTTGGGGCTCGTTGAATTGTTTGAAAAATTAGATACGGTTTTGAAAAACCATATTCGAATAAAAACTGATGAAACTCTGATCACCACTTGGGAAAGCGATTTCCAAACGAGCTCATTTCGTTGATGAGAAATAAAGTACGGAAAATTATTACAATAATAGTAAAATTAGCTAAATACTTTTCAATTGATTGCACTCTAGACAAAGGGATCAAGAACAGATGACACTGACAATTCACTATGTAAGCCCGGGCGGGCTAAAAGAAGAAGAAAGCACTGGACAAAACCTGCTTGATGTCTTATTATTGGAACTGACAAAGCTTTGCCTAGATATCTACTGCCTTGTGTCACGCACCTAGCGGGGGGGGGGGGGGGAGAGAGAGAGAGACCACACATTTGTGATGTTGTATGACGAGGGGGAGTTTAAGACCTGTGACGTCACATCAAATCGCGCAAATTTAAATTAATTCACCACTTACATTTTTGATTGCTTACTATTTATTTTAACACGTTTTACATGGCTTCACCCGTGTTATGATATTAGAGTGCACCATTCAACTAAATCAGGGGTGTGCAACCTGCGGCCGTAGGGCCACATGCGGCCGTGGGCACGAAAATGTGCAGCCGTGGAAATCTGTTTAAATTATAATAACTTGCGGCCGTCAGATATTTGCAATTTTGTAAGGTTGTAAATGAAATATCGAATATTCATTTACAATCTTAAGCACTTGTCTTATTGCGAAGGGACAACAGTTTGTTTCGTGCACTTGAGAGTACCGGATTACTGTGACAAATGTATGCTACAAAGTCACATCTAACAGCTCAATTTCTATCATTTCCCGCAACTCACCGGTCTAATTGAGAGCGATGAAATAAGATTTAGATGTCTTTGTATAGTACGTAAATAAGAAATCTACATAGATAACAAATTTAACAAATGCATTTTCTGGAAGGAACCGGTTCAATAGTGGGCATATGTTACCAAGTGTACACGTACACATGACGTATTTGAATATATCTAGTGGAGTGAAGTGGATGTTATATGTCCCTAATGAGTCTGCATTACCCCCAAAAATTCACTTTTGACCCCAAAAGTTATTTTAAAAAATTATTATTTAAAAATAACTTTTTTTTTTATAAGCAAAGAAGTTACAAGTAATGATTTATAGCCAATGCTTAATTTGTATGCATTAAAATAAAATACAATCTAAGGATGTTAAAACATTTTTTTTTGAAGGCCGGTTAAAAAAGTTAAACGGTTTGAAAAAAAAAACCGGACCGTTTCAATATGATATCTAAATATTAAAATTATAAAAGTTTATATTAACATTACTGTTAACCCAAAAGTAGCGGATTCTAGCAAATTTTCTATGCCCACAATGATTGAGCATTACCCCTAAGAGTTCCCTTTTTACCCCAAATGAGATAATTTATTGGTGACATATTTACAACTGTTGTGTGACGTACATCAAATCCTGAAGAAGAAAGAATTGAAAAAAAAAACCACAAAAAAAAAAACAAACAAACAAACTTGTGGGCTTCGGAGTTAAAAGTTATGATAATGTTGGATATTTTAATAATGTCATAGTATTTCAGTCCTCTACTTGCAAGAATAACTGTATTTTGCGACGCACAAGATGACACCCTACTTTCCTGCACAAAATTGGGGTTCATACAGAATGAGCCATTTTCCTCTTCCAGCGCATACCTAATAATTTATAGAAAACATGAGATGTGATATCAAGGTGATAATTTTAGATCAAATGCCTTTGATGTGCATATACTTAGAAGGGAAACTGTCATTAGAAGCTCGAAATCAATTTGAGGAATTGTCTTGTATCTATATATTCTAGTTCTATAAACAATGCAACGATTCTTGTAATATCAATAGTCACATTCGCGAGCTTAATCGCTAAGGTTAATCACATCAATGGTTTTTGACATTACCGCTGCATTGTTCGTTAGCTGTCTTGCTATGCCCTGGCAAATAAACATTTTTTTTTAAAAATGTAATATATAAAACAAGCTGTGTAGGGGCTCATTATGTTATCAAATAAGTACAGAGAAAATCATGTCAAAACGGGAAAAGAATGCAATGGTACCTGGTGAAATGGAAAAATTCTTGCCAGTCGTCTGATACGAAAAA
>MUZC01000017.1:438700-456281 GCA_002072015.1 Radix auricularia | reverse complement strand
ACTTAATATATAATATAAATTTAATATTATAATTTAAAATACATGTAATATAATTACATTTGATTTATAAAATTTAACGAGTATAATATAATATAATATATAAAGGTTCTTTCTATTTAAATTTAAGAACAGTCCTGCAAGCTTATCTCACCTTTATGTAGCTGACTTCATAGTATCTCTCATTCCAGATCTGTAAGATAATGAAAGAATCAATTTATTCATATAAAAATATTTATTTTAAAAAATGCTATGAATCTAAAGAATTAATTTTCATTCAAGGGTTTCTTAACCAGCATGATGCATCTAAATTTTTTAAAGTCAGTCTTAATTTGCAAGACACACAAGAACATAAATATATTTTTTAACAAATAGACTTACCCCTATATAGTCAATGGTCAAATTGTATGTTGCTTTGGCTCCACTAACCCATCTTACTACATAGTCTGCTGTGCGATTGACATCACTGTAAGGATTATTTGCATCTTTTTTTAGCCAACCAGGAAAGGACCATGGAAGACCAAAAAGCTTTATGTTTGGATTTCTCTGCAAAAAATGTTTAAACATTTAATAAAAAAAGAAATGGTGAACCATCAAAATGGATCGACATAACAGCCCCAATCAAAATGACCCAAGAGAAATTGCTAAAATTTTAAAACAAAATGTTACATTTTTTGGTAAACTTTTTTATCCTTAAAATAAAGTGGTAACATTTTAAAATTATTTCATGTGATATATTATTTTGTGATTTGGACCATATCCAGTAAAGGCTATTAAATTTTCTCTTGTTTTGTCATTGTTTCTTGTCTAGCACTGAATCAGTGAATAAAAATATGAATATAATATTTGATTGTATTTTTTTTACTTTCAGTCCATCTGTTAGGCCAGGGTCGTTTTGTCATGCTGTTATGTCAGAGCCCATTTGTCGGGAAACCAAATAAAAGTCCATCATTCTGAGAAATTTATTATTTTATATATTATCTCTTTTTAATAACTTAAATATTTCATTTGGATGTGCTAAGAAAAGCAAAGAAACAAAGCAATTGCAACAATTCCCTTAACCTTGTCATCAACATCCAAATATATTTACATCTCACCTTTTTTGCTTCCAGCATCAACCACCATTCATAACCACGCTCATAATTTTCCTCCCAACTGTTGTGCATGTGAGATGCTTCAGTTCCATCTGTAATTGAAAAAAGATTTGAGAATGGAAAAGTTTATTAAAATTTTATCAATGCAAAAGGAATATAACATTTAAGGCTATTTCAATAAAATTCTTTGAACTTACCTGTACTCTGAGCATCTCCACCTATCTCAACTTTTAAGATATTTAGAGAAGCTCCAAAATTTGGCTGTGGAAAAAATGGTTTAAAAAAAAAAGATGAATTGATTCATACAACACTATTTTGCACTTAGTTCTAGTGAAGTATATATTTTTAAAATTTTAAAATTACTTCAAATGATCAAAAGGCAAACTTGCTAACAAATGTTCATCAAGTTCTTTATTCCCACTTTAAAAAGACACTTACTTTGAAGAGAAAATCAAGAATCTGATCCCTCTGTTCTTTGGGGTAATTAACCAAAAGTTTGGAAGTAGCCTAAAGAAATAAAGTAAGTTTTATCTTTTATTTATTAAAAACAGTTGTTAAAATTTGTACATGAATCTGTAATTTTAATGATCAGGTTGGAAACTTCTGCAAAAAAAAAAAAAAAAAAAAAAATGTCTAAAATGTTGCCTACAGCCTACAGTACAGGGAGGGGCTTTTTAAATAATTATTTTCAGAGTATACTGGTACTTTTACCCCAGGTACAGTACATCCAGTACCAATACCCCAGCTACGGTACGTACAGTACAGGTCCTGGTACCCAAGTACAGGCTATGTTATTATATAAACTACAAAAGTAAAAAAAAATTATTAAAAAAAAACAAAAACAAAACAAACAAAAACAAACACGCAAACAAAAAATATTAAAATAAGGTTACGCCGTATTGTAATAAAATGGAACACGCTTTGTGATCTCAAGAAAATAGATAACCATTTTATTGTTAAGGATTTTTTAAATTAAAAAAATAGGCAACATTCCTTGATAACATACGATCCTTCTATACTTCTATAAAATATTGTGTCCCTTTATTAATAGACAACCCAGATTATGTTGTCAAAGTTATATAATAATAATAACTAGTCGTTTCGGCTAAAACCTATATATCCGACCGGAGCGTCGCGTCTCTTCCCGTTGCTATAAAAGATAGTTGTTATTTTAATTTTAGGGTTTGGGTTAGGTATAGCTTTAGAATTTTCGGAAAATTCACGGGGCTCGCACTATTTTTCCGGGCCGGTGACGTGCCATAGTAACAAGATGGCCGCCGATAAGGTCGGCCCGGTCGGAGATATAGGTTTTTACCGTGGTTTCAAATGCCCATCAAGACCAAGAACTTATCCTTGTTTGATAAATACGAAATATTAAACTTCCTGAAATGTAAACAAAGTATTTTAAAACTATAAATCCTCAAGCTTCTTTTTACATCTTTCCCTTTTCCAAAATTAAAAGATAGCGCTAAAATAATGACGTAATTTTTTACGGCGAGAAACACCACACGCTTTTTAACTGCCATGGACTTTTGAACTATTAAAAAAAAATCTTTAATTTATAATATTTTGCACATTTCCTGATGCACATCTGGTATTAAAATATAAGCTCAAACAATGACGTCATAGCGCTACAACGCCAGCAGCCAATGATTGAGTGAGTGACTTGGGCTTTTATATTGTTTATGGAATGTAAGAGCATTAAATACACATTTTTAAATTTAAAGCATGAAACATGTTACTACCAAAAACACAAAGCAATTCATGAAGAACTGAATCTTGAAAGTGTTAAGACTTACCCCTCCACCGCTGATACCACCAATGCCATCAAAAGGGCGACCCACTTCATTTCTGTCAAAGATGATGTCCTGCTGTCCAGTAGCAGACCAGGTGCATAGTCCAAGGAGGAAGGCGATTAAAAGTTGCGTCATTTTTTACTTCTATCCTGTAAGCGGATATGCTTACACCGACGTAGCAAAGTTAAGTTTTGGAAAAGAAACCAATGGGCTAAACCTTTTCTCTCTTTTGAGTTTTTAATAAGACGATCTAAACAAAGGGGAAAAATAATTCTCAAGTTCTAGGTATCGAGAATCTGTCGCAGTTATCTGGTATTTATAGCTGTCGTGAAAGTGTGCGAACCAATCACGAGAAGGTCACAACAATGACCTGTTTACCTGGTGGTCAGCTGACGGTGATAAACTCCCGCACGTGAGTAAACAAAAGATGGCCACTTTTCAAGATCAACGCACGATTTTTAAGCTGCGTCAAACTCCCGACACATTTTAGTAACCACTGTGCTAGATTGGAACAAAACAGGTTAAACGGTCAAGGCTTGCATTTGAACTACGTTCATCATGGCTTCTCATCAACCTACTTGAGCTTTCTGACTCAAGGGATCAGTATCCCAAATGGTTTTCATACTAAAAATGTTGATGATAATGTTGCCACAATGGAAATCAATAAACTGGCTTCTACCTTTATTCATTTTTCTTTCGACGAAGAATTTTTGTTAAGACAAAGTAACCTACAATAAGTGGCGTAGCTAGGAGAGGAGGTCCGAATTCGAAAGTACCCCGGAATCCTAAGGCATTCCGTAAATGGCATAAAATATTACGCCACCGCGATGTATGCAGGGCCTTTAAAGTGGCCAAGCCCCCGGGCCCCCAAATCCCAACAAATCCCTACCTACGCCACTGCCTACAACTGCAACAGTTTAAAAAATCAGCTACATCTAACTTATAATAGAGAATGTTTGGCAGTATTTTATCTTATGAACCTCCTCGAAATCTGCCTGCTCTGGTGCAACTCTGCTCTGCTCATCTAATACTCTGGTGACTTTATTTAATATGCTACCTTAATTTGATGGTCAAATTCTATCAAATTCACTTATTTTTAACTTTTGCTTTCACCCAAAACTTCCGCCAGCCCATGCGATTGGTACAATGTGATTGGTACCCGACTTAATTCCACACGCTGAGTAGGCCTCTGCTAATGCTCCAAATCAAAAATAATTGTTTAAACCATCGCGTTGTGCAATGAGTTTTACTGGTGAAAGAGAGAGAGAGAGAGAGAGAGAGAGAGAGAGAGTAAAGAGAGAGAGAGAGAGAGAGAGAGAGAGAGAGCAGCATGGATAAGTACCATTAGTATCAAAGTCAGGGCTTTTTATTATTATTATTTTTTTTTGTTTTGAGGGGGGGGGGAGGGTAAATTGGGTAAGTGAGAGATGCAGCCATCACAGCATTACAAATAATCTTCAGATCGCGCAGTTTGATTTAATATTTTAAAAAAAAAAACTGTAATAACTTTTATTTATTCTGATTCTTGTAACTCATGTAATGTGTAGTCCAGAGCCTCTTTCAAAACTAACGACCTTGAAGATGTTTACACATGGGCGGGTGGCTAGCTAGTTTCGAGAAAACATGTCATGAACGGAAAGTAAATGAGTGTAATTAATACTCAAGTTTCACTATTGGGAACGCACTAGCAGAAAGTAGGTCACCGCGGGACAATTTCATTTCCTCGGGCTACTCCCAAAGTTGACGAAAGTTTCAAGCTGAGCTTCTTTGTGTAACGTTCGGTGGTAGAAGAATGGTGTCACGGTCACATGGTAGTGTCTGAGCTTTCTAATTATAGCTTATTGCGACACGGTTCACCTTACCGACGAATCTCAAACTATGTTGGTTCCTGAAAAGTGACGGGATGGAAGTGTGTATGCGCGCACACATAATTTTTATAAGTCATAGAATTGGACATGACTTCTTATTGAAAACGTTATTAAGTCTGCAGCTAATCGTACTTTATTATTTATTGAATCGTATGCATATGAAGTACATATACAGAAACTAGAACAATCAGATCAACGAAGATGTAGGGCTATATGCAGCTGCGTAGTGTGGGTATGTGCCGCCTTGGGAAAAGCTCAGGTGTACCCCCCTCCCTGGAAAATACATATATGCTCAAAAGGAAAGTACTAAATTCATTTTATATGTTAGTAATAAATAGGAGATTTTAAAAAAAGGAAGATTTTTCTGCTTTTCTTCATGGCACAATTTAATTGCCACCCATGCCATACTCAAAATCCAAGACAACGAAAATGTTGTACGAAAATGATGACTGCCAAACTTCACTGAATTTCTAAAACAACAGTAGCATCATCTTATGAAGAACACAACTTTCTTCTCAACCAGTTCTCTGCATAACATGACTACTACATATTTGCTTTGATCACCAAAATTTTATCTCTCGTTCTTTGACTGGAACGTACAATTAAATTCGTAAGGTCCCCACAAAAATTTTTAGTGAAAGTCAAAGGTCCTATGCTTAAAGATTTTTTAAAGTCCACTAGTTACTCAATGAGTATCCTTTGCAAAGCATTTTTTGCACAATACGTTTGTAAATAATTTCGCGCTTCGTGGACTTCACAAAATATAGGGTGTCCACATAGTCTGGATACATACGAATTTTAATATGTTATTTATTTATTTTATTTTTCATTCCGAGATCGAATGATGGCTCCTTATAATGAAGAAATAATCGAATTGGCACTCTTGAGTGGACGAAAAAAATGGTCTTAACGCAAAATCGACTATGAATTTATGAAAAATAGAATTTGTATGTATCCAGACTTCGTGGACACCCTGTGCATGTTTCAAAATGTCCAGAAAAAAGTGAATTGTGACTAGCAAAGTTCATGCGTCTTTTTGTGAGTTAAAATGTTCGTCTGCCTCGGTCAGTTTTGTTTTTCTATAGCTTAAAAAAGGGATCAAAATTGCTCCAAATAGTAAACTCACTATTTTGTATCCTGGGGTAAGTTGCCTTGCACGCAGTAGCAATTAATTCAAGATCTTTCCAAAATGCATGGGGATTTTTAAAAAGTGCGTCACAAATTTCAAGTGTACTAAAATGTTAGAAAGTTTGTTTCAGGTGGAACGGCATGTAAACAAGAAATATTTGATAAAGAGTGATATTTATGTCTTGGGGCGTCTATAAATGACGTCACGCGATTTTGGCCTATTTTTCATCCCTCAAAAACCCTTTGATGTGATTAACCTTCAAGCCCGCGAGTGTGAATATTAATATTACAAGGGTCATGTCATTGTTGATAGTCTGAATAAAATATAAATAACGTACGATTCCTTAAATTGATTTCAATCTCATAGCCATGGGCGTCGCTAGGAATTGCAGAAAAAAAACACGTTTTTTAATTTAACTGACAATGCCATTCAGGTTCAATTTTCAATTAAATTTAAGTTAAGTATAACTTAATGGCCGAAAAAAGATCTAGAAATTAATAAGACTCACAAATTAGCGATGTAATAGCTAAAATACATAACATATTAATGCATTTAATAAATTAAAACTTAAGTTCTCATGACACGAGAAATTTAAATTTTGCTGTGAAATAATAAATGTGTAGAAACTGCAGGATTAACAAAGATGGGTGTTAGATTAAAAAATAAATAAATAAAATTAAAAAACAAAACAAAACAACAACAACAGCAACAAAAAAGTAAATAAATAATTAAAAAACCAATAAAGGAAAATAACGAAAAGTAGTGCAATTGCGGGTATCTGAAATGCCGCTAGTAGTATTTGGGGTGTCTACTGCTTCTGACTTATCATTGGCATTTAACAGCACAAGTTCAACAGCCAGACACAACTGAGTCAACTGTTTCTAATTTGAGTGTTGCTGACATTTATTCATTTCATAAATTTGATATTGGAAGGTATGTCTGGACACATGACCTTTCAAATGAGTTTAAAATGCAGCTGATTCGTGATTTTTTGACTCCTGATAAAATGTATGAGTTTAGAGCTGCCAGTGGGGGAAACACAGTTTTTAGTTCCTAGATATGCATGGTCATCAAACTATTCACCGTGGCTTGTATACTCGCAAATGTTAAAAGATGCCTTTTGAAAATATTGCGTGTTGTTTACGCAACATGTAATTCGAGGAGTACAGTTGGCATTAGTCATCAACAATGCATAAAATATAAAGATTTCAACGAAGGTGCACGTAGACATGAAAAGCACATGACACAAAAGCGCTCTTGAAGATGCAAGCAATTTTGTTGCATTATTGAAAGCCAAAGCAGTTTATATAGATGATCAGTTGAACTCACCATTTAGATGACACTTTCAAGAAAATCGCAAGAAACTGGGTCCCATCATTTCTACAATCTTTTTTTTGCGGCATGCATTTTAACTCTTCGTGGGAGAGAATCAAATTCTGGTAATTGTTATGACCTGGTGACACCATCTCAAGAGATGACACCAAAATGTAAAATTATGTTTGTTCCAGTTATTTGGCACTGTGAGACTTGGAGAAGTTCTGTGGGGTAAGTCGTGAGAAGGTGACACCATGAGCTACCGCCTCGGGTGACACCAACCCTAGTGACGCCTCTGCTAACGCATACATTGAATAGTATTTGGTTTCATGTACCTGAAATACTAAAATATCATTTGCGAACCACATGTTCCCAAACTTCAATGGTCTTATTTCGAGTGGACAAGTTATTTTTTGTTTTTAAATTATTTTGCAAATTTTGTTGTTGAAGCAATCGACCGTACTTTGCTAGCAGATGCATAAGATTAGATACATGTGATCATAAAAAAGCCAAATTACTGTTTTGCCGGGATTTAATAATGTCAAACAATATAACACGAACCTCTTTCCCATTTGTTTTGTTTTCTCTTACAACTTATAGTTGTTTTTTTTTAAAACTGATTTCCGATTCCGTCCATTTTAAAATAATTTTGCAATGTTTAGCACTAGTTTACGGGTTGCTATATTTGAACTAATTTTATGTCACCTATTATTCCACTAGAAACTTTGTTCATTATTTTTGTTTATGCAAATGTAGTAGACATTAAAAAAGTTCACGGATATTAACATATCTTTCATTTATTTTTATTAACTTTTAACTTGACTTTTCTTTGATTAAACTTAATTTAAAGCTTTCATTTTTATAAATTAATAAACAATGAGGAATTCGCCGCCCTAAACAAAGTGCCGCCCTTAGCATTCTATTGGCTAATGTTTGAAATTGATGGGGTACAACAAAATCCGCTTCTACAACATGAGCGGCTGTCGATTTGAAGAATAAATTAAGTTAACAGAAGATCTGCGTCGTGTTCTCATGAGCCTCTTGGTTTTTCGTATCATCAGCATAAGTAACAGAATCATTTTTGGCAGAATAATCGTACACATATTTTTATTTCTTATTTGGTTTCTATTGTATTTTCATAAAAAGCTCCACTTTCTTTCACAAATGTCTTTCATAGAAGCTAATAATCAACTATGAATTGGCGCTCTAAAAACGTGTCCCCCGTGGCATTCCCCCCTCCTCGCTACGCCACTGGCTATACGATAAAAGAAATCGGTGGATATATGAACGTCTAACTCTAAGACAACACGTTCGGATTTCGGATGACTAAAATAAGGCTGTGTACTTCACCCACTCCCTGGACCTAAATTTAAAAAGACAGAATCTCCTTTCAACCCAAGGCAGGGGTTCCCATAATTATTTTTGTGTGGCGGTGCCTAGAGGGGAAAGGTTGACCATATTTCATGTTCACTTTTTCAATTAAAGCCAATTATACACTAACTCGGCGGAAAACAGACAGCGTGATGGGGGGGGGATTACACACAAGATTATGGGAATCACTGATCGAAATTTAAAAAAAAACTTTACTATAATATGTTATATATAAAACCGGTCACACAAAGGAACTTGATGTAAAGTATGTTGATATTTTACCTTTTAAACACTTGAAGTCTACCAACATTAAATAATGCATTTAATCTAACAGAAATTATTTAAAAATGTTATTTAAGTATTTTAAGGTAAACTTATTATTGTCTAACACAATGGCATTCAAGATACATACGCAAAGACACACAGGCCTAATTGAGATTCACTGGATTAGCAATGTTTGCCCGTTCAGGGTTGAGATAAACTAGTTGTTAAGATGCAACATTACAAGGCTTGAAGGTCAAATTTCCTTGGGATACTGGACTTGACACAGATAAAGTTCATGATTAACACTGGACAAAACTTTCAGGGACAAGCCGATAAACATCATTGAATAGACTTTCCTTCAGAACTGTGGTGACGTAACATCGTCAACGTATGGAGCACAAATTGGTTTGAGACTTGACGTAACATCGTCAACGTATGGAGCACAAATTGGTTTGAGACGTGTTGAACATCATCAACGTATGGAGAACAAATTGGTTTGAGACGTGACGTAACATCGTCAACGTATGGAGCACAAATTGGGTTGAGACGTGACGTAACATCGTCAACGTATGGAGCACACATTGGTTTGAGACATGGGGTTGAGGAGTTGAGACCCCTTCTCTTGAGTTGGTTTGGTCTGTGGGACAAATTATTTTGGTCATGCCTGAGAACACCAGGAGAGGGGTGGGGGTGTTGTAAAATTGGCCGATGTGTCGTGAATTAAATCGCACCTGGTCCTATAATAGCAAGGATAGAAGCTAAATTGTTTTGTTGTTAAGATCTCACTTTAAGAGATGGAGAAAAAACTTTTAAAAAAAAAAATGAAGGTACACAAACACAAAACATTGACCAATAACTTCACTGCCAAAGTTTATAAAAGAAAAAAATATTTTCAAATTTCTCTGATAATAGTATATTATGTTCCGATCTAGATTCACTTGGATATCTCATTTTATCTGGCACGAATAAGAAAGAAAGAAAATAAAAGAATGTAAGAAAGGAGAGAGAGAGAGAGAGAGAGAGAGAGAGAGAGAGAGAGAGAGAGAGAGAAAGAGATAGAGAGCGAGAGATAGAGAGAGATAGAGAGCGAGAGAGAGAGCGAGAGAGAGATAGAGAGAGCGAGAGAGAGACAGAGAGAGACAGCATGACAGCATAGCAACTTTGCTTCATTTTAAATTATGTGATCTAGATCACACCTAAGCATAAAAATTTGGTGGCAAGCGACCCGAAACTCAAAAAAAGCTAGCGTACCGATCGTCACGAGTTCGAATCTACGTGAAGGCCAACGGTGTCCCTGAGTCCACCCAGCTCAACCTGACACTAGTTTGGGAAATAAAGGCGGCTGAGAATAGCGTGGAAAACTCATAGCCGTGGCCGGTGAACGCTGCGTCACTTGCCAAGAGACCGACCTGGTCTGTTGACGCAAAATCGTCTGTAAAGATAACACACGCTGGGGCCATCTTTGAAAAAAAACAAAAAAATAAATGTAAAAAAAAAAAAAAAAAACGCAATACCCGTGCTTTGCTACGGAGTACAACAGATAAAAGTATAACAATATTTCGGTTTTGGGTCTCATATTCTGCATAAAAACTGATGGATAAATGCATCACGGAAATGGGATAGCGAGACAGTAAACCTCTTCTTAATTAAAAAAAAAAAAATATATGGGTAGGTTATAAAATAGAAGGCATAACAAATTGAAAATGCTTATCAATTTTTGTGTTTCATTTTTTTTTCATGCTTTTCTCTAGCTGCTGTACCAGAATAGCATAGGCCCGTTACAGTTTAATTACTCTAACCTGCAATGGGCAAATTTTCTTTTCACATGAAAAATACAAGAACGATTGTTCCTTTTATTTAAAATTGTTTAATTCATATTAAATAACTTCCCGAGATCTTATTAATCTTCTCCAAGTGCATATTATAACTGTATTAATAGTATTATAAGTAATCCAATTTAAAAAGCCCCGGTAAGTTCTTTTCAATCTTTCTTTTCCTTTGTGGCAATCTATGAAAACAAGCGTCCTAAAACAATATCAGTTACTATTGAAGAGCCCAAGTAGCATTAAAATATTTAAAGCTATTTTACACAGTGTTATAAAATAAGATTTAAGTAGCAAAGAGTTTTGAAAGATAATTAATCCATCTTTCCACGATAACTTCGATAACGCAAACTTTATGCCATTTACCATTTACTTACTAAAGGGCATCTACAGCAGAGACGACGTTCTTTCTGTTAATTATAATTATATACATCATACAAATAAATATAAAAATACTGTTCATTTGTAAATTCCTTCATGACACATATTTGCCATCTTTTGCATCATTAACCCCTTTACTTTCTCAAACCTTTGTATTAATTTGGGTCTTCTGCTTATTTGCCGAAAAAACTTTTGGATCAATTTTAACCCACTTCCTCGTGAGTTGGCGAGCTGAAATTTTGCAGGCAGATTCGTGCCGATGATAAAAATGATGTATCAAATTTCAGATCGAACGAATGTACTGTAATAAAACTAATGAGTTTTTATATTATCTCTTTATATCACCATTTTGCATGTTAATTTTTGTGCAAGAGCGTAGCGGTGCGTATTATAATTGAAGGAAATTTTACCCCCCCCCCAAAAAAAAAAAAAAACAAAAAAAAAACCCAACTTTTTCCGTTGCGCTGTATTATATTGACGATACGTTTAAAAAAAAATATATTCCTGATCTGTTATTAGGTGTTCTAAATGAAAAAGTCAAATTTGAACTGTATTCGAGTGTTACCATCCAAAGAGCTTATTTTCATTAGAACAGAACCACAAAAATTATTATCCCAGCTAAATTAATTTAAAAGTGATAAATTTTCGAAAATTCCAAAATGGCCGACATCACTAACAGTGCAAAAAGGGATTTTTTGACACCCTGTAACGTTTGAAATAACATTTTGGGAGCTTTCAAAATTTTTAATCTAACAGACACCTACACATTTAACAAACTCAATTTTGTTGAGGTCTGTCACAATGTTTAAAATACAAATTTTATTTATTCCAAAATGAGCTGAATCACGATTTGACAAAAAAAAAAAAAAATAAATAAATAAAACAATAAATAAATAAAAATATTTTTAAAAAATTTAGAAAATGGAGAAAAAAGTCAATTTTTCTTTTTTTCTCAATAAAAAAAAATGTTTAACAAAAACCAAATTATTTAGACATATAGCTAATAGCTTTACCAAGGATCGAACATACATAGCAATATATATACAGTCGGACCTCGCTAAGTCGAACTTCCCTATATCGAATTAATTGTTTGGTCCCGGTCGAATTCCATAAGACCTATGTGTTTAAGATTTCTCCAACTCGAAGATTTTTGGAATTCCAACCTCTTCTTTAAAAAGAAAAACCTCACTTCCCCCATCCCAATCTGTAAGGAGTAAAGTGGGGGAAGGGAGGGAGGGAGGTGTCTCTTCTCAAAATTTTACGAAAATGTGTTGTAGTTGTAGCCGTTTCGTAGACATTTTTGACACTTCCTTTGAAGCATCAATCTCCTCATTTTTGTTTTTGTTCTTGAGAAAGCGCAGATCGTTGATGTTGACCGATTGTATGTGATCGCTAGATGAGCCACGCTAACACCTTGTTCTTACTTTTCAATGATCTTACGTTTCATTTCAATAGTTATTTTCTCTTTCTTATGATTGTCTTCGTGTATTTTAAATGTTTTCTTCGAAAACATTTTAGCACAGGTTTTTACACTTTGCATATAAACAAAATTATCAAAACTTTCTGAATAAAAAAAATGTAAAAAAGGGTGATCACACACGAAAATAATACACCGCTAACAGAGCGAGTGCTAACCACAAAGTAATGCAATCGGCGCGGAAGTTCCGGTTCATAAATGAATGTCGGGAAAAGGAAACTTCCCCTGTCTGCGAAACTCATTGTGTGAAATGTTATTCGTCAAGAGAGCAACCTTTTCACATTTTTTTGCTCGTAATATGCGAATTACTCGTTACGATAGGAGCTCATGATGAAAGATTTAACTGTATATCTTCATAGGAACTCATTCAAGGGAACGAAGAATTTACACACTTTCAAGTAATGTAAATATTGTCACTTCCCTTGTTTCTAATTTAAATATGACGAAGAGAAGAGCGTGAGGGAAATAGAAGAACATTTGCAATCTTTTAAAATTCAGTGCCATCAGGTCATTAATGTAACATGAATAAAACTTAATGAATCTATTTTAAAAAAATTGATTTTAATAATTGATGTATAAAATTATTATTAAGATATAGCTAATCCACAGATGTCTTTTTCGGTTGGGCTGTCAAATTGCTAATCCACAGATGTCTTTTTCGGTTGTGGCCGACATCATATCTCACACGAATAAACTTAACTTGAAACTTTTCAAAGGTCAAAGCTTTTCTCTTGATTGGATGCAGCTACTCCAAACCAAAAATCATCGATATCCTGAAAGCCAGATCAGAGGCGTCACTAGGGTTGGTGTCACCCGGGGCGGTAGCTCATGGTGTCACCCGGGGCGGTAGCTCATGGTGTCACCCCCTCATGATTTAACCCATAGAAATCCTCCGAGTTTTCCAGTGCCAAATAACGGGATTATATAGAATTTTACGGTCTGGTGTCACCCCCCTGATGGTGTCACCCGGGGCGGCCCGCCCCCTCCGCACCCCCCTAGCGACGCCACTGAGCCAGATTTCAATATAAAAAATTAGAATTAGACTACCGTCTTTCGCTGCTTTTTAAATCTTTTATATTAATTTGTGGTGTCTGCTTGCTTGAGTGCCGAAAAGACTTTGGATTGATTTCTAGCCCTTTGTCCCGTATGCTGGCGAGCTGAAATTTTTCAGGAAGAATTTTAGATTTATCGAAAAACTAATTAAATTAATGAATTTTTAGATTACCTTTATTTTAGGGCTGTTCTCGATTGATTTAAATTGAATAGTTAATTGTTGAACAATTACAGATTAATTAATCGATAATTTTTTAAAGCAAAAAAATAAAGATGTATGACGTCATTAAACTGAAAACAACTGCATCAACTGCATTCTTACGGTTTGCCCATCTTTTATCAAAAAGTCATTTCAGAGTATCTACTGTTGACTCATTTTGAGATTTATGATGTTTTTTAAGAGTATGTAGACGTGGTAAACTAGACGTAAAGAATGTATACAACCTTTCAGCTGTGCCAAAAACAACAGTATACATCACTGTTTACAGACATTGCTTCGATAGGGACCAAATTTAAAACATGGGCACAACAATGAACATAGATGGCATTGTGTGAAAGTTTGAAGGCAACTCTTAATTCCAGACATCACAGATGCGCCATCATATGCCTTTTCCTCCTCAGATTGTGATATCAATGTTTCGCTATTGTAATGTGTAGTTTCGTTAGTATCTTCTCAGCAAATGCGGATGCAGCACTGCTGTTTACCAAAGTATAAAAGCCTATGCCTATAGACTAAATCTTTCAACAACATTTCCTGATTTTAAAAGTGAACGTTAAGTGACATCTTATCACTTTTAGATATATCAATGGTTTAATCGATAATTACAGAAAAGAAATGTGAAGACTTATCTTCATCTTATCTAATCTTAGATATACAGACGCTCCTTCTATGCAGAAGATAATTGGGTCCACAGACCATGAGAGATGATCTGTTGGCAAGTGATGCAGCGGTCACAGGCCACGGCTATAGGGGGTTCCACGCATTACCCCAGCCGCCTAACTATTGTCTAGTTAGGTACCCATTCGGAGCTGGGTGACTCGGGGACTCCTCAGGCCGCGAGAGCAAATCCTCACATTCGTGTGGATTCGAACCCGTGAACATCGGTATGACAGAGCGCTACCTCTCGACCACCACGTTCATAACAATTACTGCCGATAATTCAGATGCCAATGATTGAATTAAATCAATCTGCACATCATGACTTAAATAAATTTGATTTTTCTTTTCAACTCTAAATGACTGTCCAAATGGAAGCATAGTTGGATAATAAAAATAACAAAAAAAAAAAAAAAATCCAGTATTTCTAAAACTACCATCCCTAAAGCTAAAATTTTCTCTGTCTACTCAGAATGGCAAACCTTGTTATGCTAAGAGCAACGTCACGTCTATCATTCGCTTCAATTCTTCTCTATTCTTTTCCACTTAGCGATGCTCCTGACTGACCAAACAAGATATTATAGTTTTGACATATGATATTTAGCAAGCCAATATTGTCGTATTGCAGTTTAGTGCTGATTAAAAGTTTCGTGTTTAGCAATCTTTTTTCTGCTCTAGTTACACCTTTTTAGTGTTCATGAGGGCGTCTTAGGGAGGCGCCATTTTAGACCCAACTGGGGCGTGGGGGGCAAACCGCCCCCCTGCCCTATAGCTAAATCCGCCACTGGTTATATCCCGACACCGCAAGAGATAACAATTTTGGTTGCTTATCTGTCATATCTATACAGACTCTCCTTCTTTAGAGAGGATAATTGCGTCCACAGACCTTTCCGATCTGTTGGCAGCCTTTTTACTTTCATAACTAGTGTTAGCACTGTTAGGTACCCATTCTGAGCTGGGTGGAGTCAGGGACGTCCTGGACCTTCATATGGATTCGAACGCGCGAACATCGGTTCGCCAGCCAAGTCAAGCGTGTATGTCACTCGACCACCGTGCACCCAAAAATGATTTTAGTTGTTTTTATATGCCCTACCCCTAACAAGTCTGCACTAACCCCCCAATATTCCCTTCTTATCCCAAAATGTTGCGATATATCCAAGTTGGCTGAGATTGTGAACAATCTTTGGAAAGATGAACCAGTATACCTGAAACTCATATGATGTTTACGGGAAGATTTGTATGCAGAATTTTATGGCGACTTTTATAATAAAATATCTAAAATGTTTATCAAAAGACCAAGGCAGTCCATAAATAGCCTAATAATGTCTCTAACTGAGTAATAATTACTAATATCAAGAAAATTATATGGCTATTAAAATAATTCAATTCGCTGTTCTGTACTGCCACGCTCGTTAGCTCGCTTGATGGTTTTAAGAGTTACAAAAAGTCTAGGTACAACCTTCAGTTATAATTTCAATGTTCGCCTTCGTATGTCAAGGTATGTTTTCCCTAATGTGGCAGAATTAGTATAGTAATATAATGACAGTCAATTCAAAAAACAAAGTATATACATTCTAATAATGTGGTAAAAAAAAGTGTGTGTGTGGAAGGGGGGAAGGAGGGGAATGATTAGATCTTCATTATTTATGGTAACCTCTAAAGGGAAGGGCATCCAAAAAGGTAGGGTGGCAATGTTTCTGTTTAAAATAAAAACGAAACTTCTGCTGTCAAAATTAAACAACAAAAAATTGTTTCTTTAATTTGATCGATATAATTTTTCTTCTTTGACATCAAAGAAGTCACACATTTGTTTAACGACAACCGAGCCCACGATAAGGTGGAACCATAACACAACATTGTTTGCTATCTGAGCAAAATGCAATCAATAGAAATCAGGGAAATATTGCAGCCCAGTTGTTTTCTTGATTGGCAATCTCAGCTCTCGTCTGATGGGCTCATGCGAGATAAAACTAAATTGAACTAGGCGGTGTTAAGTGCGATAGATTAGCATTACCACGGTGGTAATGGTTCTAGTTTATACATGACCATGGTGGTAATGGTTCTAGTTTTTATATGACCTCGGTGGTAATGGTTCTAGTTTTTATATGACCTCGGTGGTAATGGTTCTAGTTTATGTTTGACCACGATGGTAATGGTTCTAGTTTATACATGACCATGGTGGTAATGGTTCTAGTTTTTATATGACCTCGGTGGTAATGGTTCTAGTTTATGTTTGACCACGATGGTAATGACTCCAATTTATGCACGACACACTGGTTACGATAACTGAGACATTCAAAAGTTGGTAATATTTTAAAAGAAGATCATCTTGCAAACAGTCGTCAAAATAGTTTGTGATAAAGCAGGAAATTTAAAACGACACTGTAACATATATAACTTAATGCTTTGATCATAAGGTATTTAGGGAAGTAAACTTCAATACTAAGTACTTCCCCCTTATATAAGATACTCTAGTTCACTACAGGAAGTTCATCTATTACTGTATGAAAGCATCGTGTACTTGAAGAAGTTTCCATCACTAGATAAGTTGACTTTATCACGAAGTGCACCATTTATAGGCACATAAGAGAGAAGAGTTAATTAATGAGATTGTCTTCCTCACTTGTTCCTTCTGGAGCTGACACCACGACAAGGCTCTACAGGTGGTAGGCTTACACACAAGGCTCTACAGGTAGTTGGTTTAAATACTGGCTCTCCAGGTAGTTGGTTTAAATACAAGGCTCTACAGGTAGTTGGTTTAAATACTGGCTCTGCAGGTGGTAGGCTTACACACAAGGCTCTACAGGTAGTTGGTTTAAATACTGGCTCTCCAGGTAGTTGGTTTAAATACTGGCTCTACAGGTAGTTGGTTTAAATACAAGGCTCTACAGGTAGTTGGTTTAAATACTGGCTCTACAGGTAGTTGGTTTAAATACAATGCTCTACAGGTAGTTGGTTTAAATACTGGCTCTACAGGTAGTTGGTTTAAATACTGACTCTACAGGTAGTGGGTTTAAATACTGGCTCAACAGGTAGTTGGTTTAAATACAAGACTCTACAGGTAGTTGGTTTAAATACTGGCTCAACAGGTAGTTGGTTTAAATACAAGACTCTACATGTAGTTGGTTTAAATACTG